>SJYO01012347.1:6347125-6480856 GCA_006410555.1 Capra ibex | reverse complement strand
AGGACGGGCTAAGAATGTTTCGAGACGTCGGGCGCGGAGGGCGCGCAGGGACGGGACGGGGGTGAAGGGTCACCGCCTACGTCCGCAGACACGACGAAAAGGCGACCCCCTCAATGACAACCCGAACATTAGACAACCAAAATTAATAAATAGATAAAAAGGAAGGACAATACAACGGGAGACACAAAGGTTCCGAGCGGTGTCTGAGCCGTCCCTCTCACAAAGGACCACAAACCTTTGGAGAGAAGAATTTTAAGGGAAGGGTCCTGCCCGAAGGGAAGGGCCCTGCCTCGAGGGAGGGGTGGAGGAAACAGAGGAAAAAGCAGAAAATATAAAAAAGGATGGACAAAAACTTCTGTTACTAGACGAAAAGACCAACGGACTACAGGAGACGGTCGGATGTCTTCAACAAAACACTTCAAACGAGCCGCAACTTTACAAGAAAACTCCTTAAGCACTCCCTCTTTCACCAGAAGGGCAGGATAAGGAGGCGGTAGAAAGGGAGGGGAGATAAAACATTTATTCTTTTTTTACTCTAAAACATAATTAGACGAACAACTTCAAGTGTCTCCAACTTCCTAGGTAAACCCGTTCTTCGTGTAGGAAATATAAGTATCAGAAAATGAGAAGATAGTAATATAACTTACAGAAGTAAACGTAGTCTTGTTACCACTACGACACTACCGAATTTAGTGGACATTATGGGGAAGGAGAACGTGACTTAATTCAACCAATCAGGGATTCAGTTCAGTATAGACTGAAAACGGTGGGGTTCCTGACGTCGTGTGGTCCGAGAGGACAGGAAGGGAAAGAGGGTCTCAGACGAACTTAAGTACAGGTAACTCATCCACTACGATAGCTTGGTAGAGTAGGAGACGACGAGGAAGAGGAAAACGGAAGTTATAAAGGGTCGTAGTCCCAGAAAACGTTACTCAACCGAGAAGGGTAGTACACCAGTTTCATAACCTCGAAACCGTAGTCAGGAACGTTACTTATAAATCCCAACTAAAGGAAATCCTTACTGACCAAACTAGAGGAACGACAAGTTCCTCTGAGAGTTCTCTGAAGAGGTCGTAGTGTAATTCTGAACACACACGAACATACGAATCAGCGAGTCAACACAGGCTAAGAAACGCTGTGGTACCTCACACCCGAAGTGTACAGTCCGAGGAGACAGGTACTCCTAACAAATCCGTTCTTATGACTTCACCCGACGACACGGGAGGAGGTCCCCTAGAAGGACTGGGTCCCTAACTTGGGTCCAGAGGACGTAAAGTCAGTCTAAGAAATGGTAGACTCGGTGGTCCCTTAAATTCCTAAGGTTTGAAGAACTATCGTTGGACTCCGAAAACATTCAAAACGTATACTTCCTCCGTGTCAACATTAAAACAACGACAAACACTTAAAGAGTAACGGAAAATTAGACTCGTGTCTTCTGATGACGGAAAAAAAAAAAAAAAAAACGGTCAGAATTCCTTCTCCCTTTCATCTATGAGTTTTCCCCCTTCTTCTACTTTCGTGAAGATCTGAACCCGTTACCCATTTCTCTCTACTTACTGAAGGTCAAAAACCACGACCTAGTTGATATAAGAAATAGGGAAAGTTCTTAAAACTCCTTTGATGTCACGTTAGAAAAGATTTACATTTCCTTGACCTTTCTTTTGTTCCGACTGTTATAACCACAATCCCAAGTGTTTCCTGAGTATCAAATTTTTGTCGGGTAACACCACTGGATTGTTTATTCCCTACTTAAGTGTCACCGGTGTAACGGGACCACCGTCGGACAAAAAAGGAATTCCACTATGGACAAAAAGAGACAACCACACTCAAAGAGTTCTGATGCACGGGTGGGCTACCACTCCAGGGAGATTGATGTACTAGTGTTCTAGGGTCGACGTACGATTTCTATTTAATTCCAGGGGAGGGAAACCCCGTGTTAAAGGGTAACTATCCCATATTCTTCCCAACCGACATTTCCCCTCGTGACAAAAAAGAGATTTCGGTCAGTGAAAGAAAGAAGGATATTATTTAGAAAGAGACGAACTTACGGACCCAGTGAAAGAAAAAGAGGTTTGAACGGCATGTTAACCGTGGATAAAAAATTTATTTTTATCGTTTGTCATCGACTATAAACAATTCAGAACCGGTACACAGTCCGTCTAAAGTGACTACCGTGAATTTGTGCAGTAACTCAGGAATGTAAAACAAGACTTTATCCTATACAAAGGGGGAACAACCCTGACCTCTGACTGACTAAGTTGTAGGGTGAATATTCGATACACTGAAAACCAGTCCATAAATTGGTGGACTCGGAGTCATAGACATAAGTATTTTACACTAACTCTTTCTACTAGGTACCTACTATTTGAGAAGAAACGTCAAAAAAAAAAAAACTCAATCACAAATATTTCACAAATCTTAGAGTACCACTCGTTATATACTACATTTTACTTTATTTTGAGACTAAAACTCCGGGTATAAGAAAGGTGAAGTGGTCGGGTTTGATGTGTAGTCTAACGACTGAGATGAAAATCTTCACTATCACATAAAAGGGTCTCGTTTTATTCGTTAATATTAAGAACATTATGATATTAAGTTCGTTCATCTTAAGACACCTGATAGGTTCTTCCATTACTGGTGTGTAGTATTATCTTGGAACTTATATAAAAGAATGTCTTCGTTTTTATTCATAGCCTATAAAGTACACTACACCCAACTTCTAATGAACAACTAATTTATGTCTTTCAAATACTTTCTATTGTGGAAGGTCACTCAATAGTCATTCTACGCAAGAGGTAAGAATAAGTGGACTAAGTCAAATTAACGAATTATTGACCTTTATCTGGATGTTTGGTGTCGTCTTCTCGTACACTTGTAATTTCACTCTCTTGTCCCTTTTAACGGGAAGACGGTTCTTTGTTTTGTAAGGTTAGAAGTGACTTAACATGTCTGTTCTTCACTAAAGACTTCTTTACTTGAGTAAACTTGAACTCAATTTGAGAACAAAAACTAACAAACCTACCGACTGTCGTTGATTAAAAAGTATTTTGGGGGTTTAAAAAGTATTTGGGAGGAACGCCCCCCACGAGGCGTCTTTCTCTCTCCGTCACCTTGTAGGGAGGTGTCTGGACTCCCCAGGGCTCCTTTTCACTCGCACGACAGGCGGTTGGGTCGGGGAGTCCCTCGTTCTCTGTTTAGTCTGACCTGTCCCCAAGGAGGACTCGTCAAGGGGAAATCACGGTGTTCGAGGACCGAATATGTCCGTTCCCCACCCCCCCCTCCAAACGCTCCCTGAAAGGTATCAACGTGGTTAGTGTAATTTCCAGTTTAGCAGTACACGGTAGTAATATTGTCCTCAGACACCACTAGTGCACGACAGGTGCACGTGCCTTTAGTTCTCTCGGTTAGTTTTCAAAACTGTTTGTTGTATCTGGTGCGGGGATAGAGATTTCACGGTAGAATCAAAGGCTGACGTTTCGATCGGGAAGAGAAAAAGACAAAATTCCAAAAGGTAAATCCCGGGGTGTGGACGAGTCGGTTCACACATAAAAAATAATAAATACAAAAGGAATGGTCAACTCAAGAATTTACTTTTTTACGAAACTTTTAATTTTTTTGTAATTTTTTGTATTATAAATAAAAAACACTTGACACTGAAAGATACAAATTCTTGAGATGACCAGGTTCTCCATAATTGAAATAAGACTTAATTAACCTTTCTTCCTTTGTCAAACTTTTTAATGGGTTAAAACCTTTTACTCTACCAAAAATTGTAGACTTTATAGTTAAATTTGACGTACATGATACTCCCAATTCTGTCTTTTTTCTCTTTGACCAATTTTCTTATTCATCTTGAAACTCACTTAAATCATACAAAAATATAAGACCTTTTAGAGAATTAGACTGTGTACAAGTCACGGAGGATTATTAAAGAGTTACAGTCTAAACTAGTATATCTCTACTCGTTTACATGTGATATAAAGTGACTAAATGACTTACCTTATTAAAGTAATTTTTAGGTATTATAAATTTGAAATATGTAGTAACGGGTTCTTACTCTTGTGTAATTGTTACAATTATTTGACCCATGTACGTACTTAATAATGGTCTTTATATATATAAAGTTCAAAGACGTGTATACACAAAAGAGATTCCATAGTCAAGTAGAGTCAAGTCAACGAGTCAGCACAGGCTGAGAAACGCTGGGGTACTTACCGTCGTGCGGTCCGGAGGGACAGGTAGTGGTTGAGGGCTTCAAGTGGATTTGAGAACAAGTAACTCAGTCACTACGGTAGGTCGGTAGAGTAGGAGACAACAGGGGAAGAGGAGGACGGGTGTTAGGGAGGGTCGTAGTCTCAGAAAAGGTTACTTAATTGGGAAGCGTACCCCACCGGTTTCATAACCTCAAAGACGAAATCGTAGTCAGGAAGATTTCTTTAGGGTCCTGACTAGAGGAAATCTTACCTGACCAACCTAGAGGAACGTCAGGTTCCCTGAGAGTTCTCAGAAGAGACTGTGGTGTCAAGTTTTCGTAATTAAGAAACCACGAGTCGAAAGAAGTGTCAGGTAGAAAGTGTGGGTATGTACTGGTGACCTTTTGGTATCGGAACTGATCTGTGAAATCAGCCGTTTCATTACAAGGACAAACCTTATACGACAGATCCAACCAGTATTGAAAAAAAGGTTCTTCATTCGTAGAAAATTAAAGTATCTACGTTAGTGGTAGACGTCACTAAAACCTCGGGTTTTTTATTTCAGACTGTGACAAAGGTGACAAAGGGGCAGATGAAGGGTACTTTACTACCCTGGTCTACGGTACTAGAAGTAAAAGACTTACAACTCGAAATTCGGTTGAAAAAGTGAGAGGAGAAAGTGAAAGTAGTTTTCCGAAAAATCAAGGAGAAGTGAAAGACGGTATTCCCCCCACAGTAGACGTATAAACTCCAATAGCTATAAAGAGGACCGTTAGAACTAAGGTCGAACACGAAGAAGGTCGGGTCCGAAAGAGTACTACATGAGACGTATCTTCAATTTATTCGTCTCACTGTTATATGTCCGAACTACATGAGGAAAAGGATAAACCTTGGTCAGACAAGAAAGTAGAGATTCTATATCATTAAAAAATTATCAGTCACACACTTGTAAGAACCTCACTCAATCCTGTTGATAACAACGAATTCTTAAATGAGAGGAGTAACAAGATAAGAATTTCCAGATTGGACACTCTTGGAGTAGTTTCATAAAGAACGGTAGACCAAAGAGGAACCTAAACCAGTTCCTTCTCTCGTCTCACTGCATCCCAATTATTAAAGGGACATACAAAGAGACGGTCGTACGTTGGTCACAGGGAAAACCGAAAATGAGGGTGAATCTTCGGAGGAGACATATCGAGAGAAGAACCATCAACAACAAGTCAATGATTCAGCACAGGCTGAGAAATGATGGGGTACCTGACGTCGTACGGTGTTAATAGACAGGAGTTTGTAGAGGGACTCAAACGAGTTTGGGTAATGGTGACTCAGTCACTACGGTAGGTTGGTAGAGTTTGGAGAGAGTGGGGGAAGAGGAGAACGAGAGTCAGAAAGAGTCGTAGTCCCTGAAAAGGTTACTCAACCGAGAAGGGACGTCCACCGATTTCATAACCTCGAAGTCGTAGTCAGGAGGGTTACTTATAAATCCAAACTAGTAGAACGGCAGGTTCCTTGGGAGTTCTCAGAAGAGGTCGTGGTGTCAAGATTTCGTAGTCAAGAAGTCACGAGTCGGAAGAAATCCCAGGTTGAGAGTGTAGGTATGTATTACTGACATTTTTATGTATCAAAACTTATGTACCTGGAAACAGTGTTTCATTACAGAGACGAGAATTTATACTATAGATACAAACAGTATCAAAAGAAGGTTCCTCTTTCACAGAAAATTAAAATACCGACGTCAGTGGTAGACGTCACTAAAACCTCGGGTTCTTATTTATTTCAGACAGTGACTAGGGTAACAAAGAGGCAGATAAACGGTACTTGACTACCCAGACGAAAGTTACTAGAACAAAAAGATTTACAACTCAAAATTCGGTCGACAAAGTGAGAGGAGAAAGTGAAAGTAGTTCTCCGAGAAATCGAGAAGAAACGAAAGACGGTAATCCCATCCCAATAGAAGTATAGACACCAATAACTACAAAGAGGGTCGTTAGAACTAAGGTCGAACACGAAATACGTCGGGGCGTACAGTATACTACAGAGACGTATATTCAATTTATTCGTCCCACTGCTATATGTCGGAACTACATGAGGAAAAAGACAAAACTTGGTCAGGTAACAAGGTATAGGTCAAGATTGACAACGAAGAACTGGACGCATGACCAAAGAGTTCTCCGTCCATTCCACCGGACAATAAGGGTAGTGAAATTCTTTAAAGGTCAAACAAAATAAGGTGTGTCAGTTTCCGAAATAATATCAATTACTTCGTCTTCATCTGAAAAAAGACCTTAAGAGAACGAAAAAGATAGTATGTCACATACAACTTTTAATTAGTGATCAAGGAGACGGAAAAGATTCAGGTGGAACATTTAGACCTTCAAGAACCAATTGTATGACAACCTCGTATCGAACTTCCTAAAAGTCGTAATGGAACGATCGTACATTTTACTTACGTGAACACACCATGAAGCTTGTAAGAAACCTTAGCAGGGATAAACCCTAACCTTACTTTCGACTGTAAAAGGTCAGGACACCGGTGACGACTCAAGAGGTTTAAAGGACCGTACAACTAACCTCGTGAAATTGTCGTAGTAGGAAATCCTAAACTTTATCGAGTCGACCTTAAGGTAGTAGAGATGATCGAAACAAACATCACTACGAAGGATTCCAGGTGAACTGAAACGTGAAATCCTACAGACCGAAATCCACTAATGAGTGTGGTAGCACCAAAAGGTCCAGTAATTCCAGAAAAGACATGTCAAGTAGACACATAAGAACGGTGGAGAAGAATCATAGAAGACGAAGACAATCCGGGTATGACAATTCAGGTATGAGACGATAAATCCCAGGTCACTATCAAACTATAGTTGATAAGGACCTTTTGAGTCGTCACCGGTGTCCTGACCTTTTCCAGTCAAAAGTAAGGTTAGGGTTTCTTTCCGTTACGGTTTCTTACGAGGTTGATGGTGTGTTGACGTGAGTAGAGTGTACGATCATTTCATTACGAGTTTTAAGAGGTTCGGTCCGAAGTCGTTATACACTTGGTACTTGAAGGTCTACAAGTTCGACCAAAATCTTTTCCGTCTTCTTGGTCTCTAGTTTAACGGTTTTAGACGACCTTAACTTTTTCGTTCTCTCAAGGTCTTTTTGTAGATAAAGACGAAATAACTGATACGGTTTCGGAAATGACACACCTAGTGTTATTTGATACCTTTTAAGACCTTCTTTACTCTTATGGTCTGGTGGACTGGACGGAGAAATCTTTGGACATACGTCCGGTCCTTTGTTATCAGTCTTGACCTGTACTTTGTTGTCTGACCAAGGTTTATCCTTTTCCTCATACAGTTACGACATATAACAGTGAGACGAATAAATTGAATATACGTCTCATGTAGTACTCTTTACGACCCGACCTCCTTCGTGTTCGACCTTAGTTCTAACGACCCTCTTTATAGTTATTGGAGTCTATACGTCTACTGTGGTGGGATACCGTCTTTCACTTCTTCTTGATTTCTCAGAGAACTACTTTCACTTTCTCCTCTCACTTTTTCAACCAAATTTCGAGTTGTAAGTCTTTTGATTCTAGTACCGTAGACCAGGGTAGTGAAGTACCATTTATCTTATCCTTTGTCACCTTTGTCACCGACTGAAATACAAAGACCTACGGTTTTAGTGACGTCTACCACTAACGTCGGTACTTTAATTTTCTGTGAATGAGGAATCTTCCTTTCAATACTGGTTGGATCTGTCGTATAATTTTTCGTCTCTATACAGAAACAGTTGTTTCAGACAGATCAGTTCCGATACCAAAAAGGTCACCAGTACATACCTACACTCTCAACCTGATATTTCTTTCGACTCGTATCTTCTTAACTACGAAAACTTGACACCACAACCTCTTCTGAGAACTCTCAGGGAACCTGACGTTCTTCTAGATTGGTCAGGTAGGATTTCGTCTAGTCAGGACCCACGAGTAACCTTCCTGACTACAACTTTGACTTTGAGGTCATGAAACCGGTGGACTACACTTCTCGACTGAGTAAACTTTTCTGGGACTACGACCCTTTCTAACTCCCGTCCTCCTCTTCCCCTGCTGTCCTACTCTACCATCCTACCGTAGTGACTGAGTTACCTGTACCAAAACCCACTTAAACCCTCAACCACTACATGTCCCTCCGGACCACACGATGTCAGGTACCCCAGCGTTTCTTAGCCTGTACCGACTCGATGACTTGACTGACTGATTATCAAACGAGGGTAACGTAGGTAAGTAATCCGGATCTACCATCATATACAAGGCAATATTGGTCGGAGTAACATAATATGGTAAACAATTATTGTAGACATAATATGATTCAAACTATTGGAACTAGGTGGGTACCTTTATAGGGAATAATTTTAGAAGAGTTTAATAGGGTACACTTACTAGGTAGACAAAGGACTGACTAGATAATGTCACACCCTTTATCTAAAGGGTCTATTAAATCAATACCACATTATTAGAAGTCACAGTTGTAGTAGAGAACAGATGAAATTTTTTTTAATTTAATTAAGTAATTAAAATTAACCTCATATTAAGAACAGACGAAACGTCATCGAAGGACAAGAGGAAAGAAGATGAAAACAAGGTGAGTTCAGACAGAAGATGTTTCGTTGGTCTCACTAGAACAATTTTACACTCTAGTCTAGTAAAGAGACGAGTCTGGGGAACTCCCGAAATTTAGATTTTCAGGTTATGTAGAGGTACCGGAGTCCGGGGATTGTCAGAACCAGTTAGGTACTGAACGAATGAAGGAACGAGAATAGAAGAGATATTTATTGAGTGAGGCTATAGGTGATGAGAAGGTAACAAAGAACTCGTGTAGTCCGTATGAATAACAATTCCTAGTAGTGCGAGCCATAAGGTCGACGGTTATTACAAGAAGGAATACCCAGGACGTGATTCTTTAGTTTAAAATCGAAGATTTGAATCCGAAAAGACATGTGGGATAAGTTTACTTTGGGGTAGGACGGAATCCACACGAATGATTCACGAAAAAAAAAAAAGAAGGTATCACGAATAGTAGTTGATTGTATAAATAAAATACGGTAAAGAAAACTTTTTCAATTAGAGTACTTTTGACCGAATAAAAACAACCGGGGATACGACACTTACGGAACTTGTGACGGATCGTGAATCATCTTTGTATGAAGTATTATTAAAAAACTTACTCACCCATGCATAATGAGTAACTTCAAATCAATGTAAAATAAGTCCAGTGTCACTACGATCAACGTTACAATCATGACTAAATTAATTTAGTTAGTAGTTTTTTTATAATTTTGAATGTCAAGATATGACTTTCACAGTACCTAGAGATTCTGAATATAGACGAATTATTTGTGTTTATTTATGTTCAGAATTAAATGAGAATTCAGGTATCTTATTACATTGATTTCACTTAGTCATCTGGATTTAAAAACTTGATCGAGATGATTGTTGAATATAACGTATTGGACTCCCTTTCAGAGAAATTAAAGAGACACGAGGTTAAAGGAATCAACATTTTAATCCACTTTCTCACTTATTAAGAATCGTAGGTAATAAATAGACTTTAAGATTCTCCACCAACAATATATGGAAAACCCTTATACAAATACATAAAATTTTACAGTAGACTTTAATATCACATTAGTTACGATTTCTAGTAACTATTCATTATGGATGTCCTTCGTGTCTATTGAATAATAGTTAACAGGAAGTAGAAGAAATACTTGTTATATAATGATACAGAAAAAGATCTCTTATTGTTACCTATTTAATTGGTCCTCTGAACACTGGTGTCTATTGGGACACTAACGCTGGTTCGTAAAAAAAAATTAACTTCATATCAACTAAATATTACACAATCAGAGTGTACATGTTTTTATTAAGTCAATAAGTATCTTCATCACAATCAGTGAGTCTTCTGACATCAGGTGGTTCGAGGAGACAGGTACCTTAAGAGGTCCGTTGTTATGACCTCACCCACCGGTAAACACACACACACATATATATGTCTAAATGTATGTACATATAAAGAAAAGTCTAAGTAAAGGGAATATCAAATAATGTCCTTTAACACATATCATGACATACGATATGTCATCCAAAAATAACAAATAGATAAAATGTATATAATAATGTATATAAAAGTAGTGTTCGAGGAATAAATAGAGAGAGGAAGAAAGGTGAAACCATTTGTATTTAAACAAAAGTTACGGAGAATCAGACAAATACAAAATATTTATTCAAATAAACGTAGAAAAAATCCAAGGTGTATATTACTTATAATACCATAAACAGAAAGAGGTAGACGGAATGAATCAATAGAGACGACGACCACGATTCAGCGAAGTCAGCACAGGTTGAGACACGCTGGGGTATCTGCCGTCGGGTGGTCCGAGACGACAGGGACCCTGAGAGGTCCGTTCTTATGACATCACCCAACGGTAAAGGAAGAGGTTACGTACTTCCACTTCAGTTTCACTTCAACGAGTCAGCACAGGCTGAGAATCGTTGGAGTACCTAACGTCGGATCGTCCGAGGAGTCAGGTACCCTAAAAGGTCCGTTTTCATGACCTCACCCCACGGTAACGGAAGAAGTATCATTAGAGATCCAGGTAGGTATAACGACTTTTACCGAAAGAAAGACACGACTCATTATAGGATAGTACATAGATATGAAGTAGAAAAATAGACGAGTGTACAGTCACCTGTAAATCAACTGGAGGTACAAAACAAATAACATTTATCACGTCGTTACTTGTAACCCCACGTACATAGAAAAGTTTAATACTAAAAGAGACCTATATACCGGTCCCTACCATAACGACCTAGGATACCTTTAAGGTCATAAAATTTCTCGGAGGTATGACAAATGGTATCATCGACGTGGTTAACTCTGGTTTCATATTAGAACTTAAATGACAAAAGTTGTTATATAACTCTTATATAATTTTATATCTACTTTATACAATACTATCTACTATGTACAGTCCTAAAGTCTAATATGGCTTCACTCATAAGAGTAGAAACTATAAGGACCTTTGAATAGGTACAGTATCTAAAAGTTTAGGTTCTTTTATAAAATTTACTCGAGTCTACTTATGAAGTTTAACGTTACTTGGAAAATATATACCGTATCAAAATTGGAAATCCTAAGTGTGACCTGAGGACTTTTGAAATACATTTTCAACATCTTCATAGGTTTACCAAGAGAAATAGAGAAATTTATAGACTTTTATGTTTCAGTTTTTTAAAATTTAAAGGATACAGACGTAACACGGTTGGGTCGTTTTTAGTCTACGATAAATAGTGAAAACTTAAAAGTGGTGGTCTTTTCAGTAATTAAAATTACTATTTTAGGACAATATTGAAAGTAACTCAACTGGAAAATTCGAGAGTCTGTTTTACATGTTATATTGGTATTCCACTATAATAACGATAAACCTTTACTTTATCATAAAGAATAGGAAAAATTATCGTACTGTCTGTTTTATGAACTTATGGTATTAAAAAAGGAGACACGTTTAAAATACATGTTATAAGTAAAACTTTTACTCATAAAAGATATGTAAATACAAATGTAAAATTGTTTATCTGTATGTATTAATAAATATCTGAAGACAACCCATCTATCTTTACGAAAAGAATGTAGATAACAAAATAAACAGAATTAACAAAAGTCATTTTAGACTTGATTTGGTAATCAATAATTATATGAACTGGGGTATGTACACAAAATAGGGAGATGATTTACTAAAAGAATGGAACGTAGTTCAGTAGAACTAATACTTTGACTTTATTTAAGTCACTGACGAACAGTCTGTCGACCTGTCACCTTTTAAGAAAACAACCCTTTTGTTTCTTGAGTGTTAAAGATCGGAAAATCACGAACTACTATAAACGAAGGTAGTACGGTAAACGAATAACATGTTATGTGTCCTCTTACGAAAGATGACCGAAGTTTACATCGGAATATTGTCCGTACCAAGTTTCTTTTCCGAGAGATGTACATAGTGTTAAAGAAGGAACGACGACGACAAAGCATTTGTGAATCCACTATGTAGGTAGGAGTAATCCTTAGTGAGAAGGAATGTCTGTCTGATAAGGGTTGTTAGTCGTTTTGGTCAAGAAGAGAACCTAAATTTTATAGGAACATTGTAAGTAAGAATGGTAAAAAGACACCAGGGGTTAATTGTGATAAAAAATTCGTATTATAGAAGGTAGAACTAAATACAGTTATATTACATTGTCTAAAAATACCCATCCTCCTTCGTCCGTTATGTTTTCCGTTGTAATTTTCCCGGAACGGTTCATGACCCAAATTTTTAACCATCTTAAAGTTTTTTCGTCGAGAATCTTTAATACAAATTAGTAATGATCGTCGAATCTCATTTTAATAAAGTATGAGAATCAGTGAATGGTAAATTATAAATATTTTTACTAAAGATGTGAGGTACTTAGAATTTATAAGTACTAATAGTAAAGAGATTAAAGGTTTTCGGGGAGTCTCTTTCATATGACGTTCAATCTTGTAATGGACTATACCCTTTCCCTTATTACTGTGTATATAGACTGTCTAACACACTATGTCACCCCACTTTCGTTAATGATCATCTACCCGTTATACCCAACGGGAAACCATGGACCCTGAACGATGAAAACACAGACTCGTTTAAGATACCAAGAACACAAGAGATCAAAAGTAGGGACCGTTGCTTTCTCTAGTGACAGAACGAGATGGAAAATCCAAGAAACTTTCAAATAACTATTACACACACTTTCATGAAAGTTTTACACTTTATAAAATTACATAATCTAACCATGTTTTCATTGACACTAAAGTCTGGTACTTAAAATTTAGTAATATTGTTTCGAGTTTGTGTAGAAATAATTAGTTTTATCCTTGGTAATGTTAGTTGTATAAAAACGGTTACTCTTTATTCAGACAAATAAGGACATCGTATTTTTAGGTATGAAATCCTAAGGTGTTTGAGGACCTTTTGTAAAAAACGGAGGACGATCATCACCTTCGTGAAAGGGACGGTTTTTAATGGATCTACGTACTTCTTCACCCGGGAAAGATGACTAGTTACAGTCGACGTCCGTAACTTCAAAAGTAACGTAGAGTAGTTAAACGACTCGTATGAATAGTCTACATTACTAAAGTGGTTCTAAGTCTTTCGATATCACCTAATTTAACCATCGTCTGGTGGTCTGTCACTGGTGCTGGAAAGAGACCGTATTCAGACCGAAACCCCTCACGAAACTCGCAGGAGAGTCAGGTTGGTGACTCGACCAGTAGTGACCAATAGTATGTTTTAGGTGAAAAGTAGTGTGTAGTGTTAGGTTAACTCTTTACCAAGTATCAACAATATATCTTATTCTCTTCTACTGTGAAACTTTTACCACTTAAAAACTAAAGGACAGTCGAGTACTCCGTGGGTGAGTAACTCGAAAAGTAGAAAGGTTAAACAAAGTTTACAGTTTGTCGACATCTCACCACCTACAACTCAAGAAGTCGTTGAAAAGGACATCAACATTCTCCTAGCCAAAGTTACTACGAGAGTTAACCAGCAACACTTGAAGGCTACCTGTCAGTGATACGAGGAGTCGAAATTCCCAGAGTAGAGAAAACGTTTTAAAGAACTTAGTGGTGACGTGACGTACAAATAATCGTCAAGGACCCGGTTTCCGTAACAACTACAACTCTCAACGGAGGTAACGAAATTTTGGGTAAAATTTGAGATTAAAAATTTTTTTTTTACGAGCTTAAACAAAAAACAGATTGTATTAAAGATGTCCGATTTTATTTTATTTTATTTGTCGTTCATTATTCAGTCACTTTTTTGAATTTCGTTCATTACATGTAATTTACTACATATTGTATTGGTGTAAATTCTTACATAAGACTATAGTTTGTCGTGTCAAGTTGTTACGTTTTGGCGTTAAGGAAAACTTGGTTGGATTATAATAGAAATACTAAGAAATTTTAAAACATAAGGATAGACATATGGTGATGTCTTACTCGAAAAAAGGGGGAGAGGTATTTTTTTTTTTTTCAGTGAGGGGTAAAACTTTTTTACATTCGTTAACTTTTGAGGAGAAGGACCAAAGGTGTTAAGGTCTGAGAGAGGTGAAAATAGACAACTAAAAATCTCCCAATCTAAAACATGGTTTATAGAGTACTGTGAGATTTTTTAGAGTCTACTATCACAGTGGTTTTTTCTTTCACTTTCACCTCAGTGAGTCAGCACAGGTTGAGAAACACTAAGGTACCCGACATCGGACCGTCCGAGGAGGTAGGTACCCTAAAAGGTCCGTTCTCACGACCTCACCCCACGGTAAAGGAAAGGTCCCCTAGGGACTGGGTCCCTAACTTGGGTCCAAAGGGTGTGACATCCGTCTGTGAAATGGCAGACTCGGTGGTCCCTTCAGTGGTTATTTTTATCATTGTTTTGATGTGTACCAAATGACAACTATGTTCTATAAGTATGGGTTGAGGTGACACAGAATTGGGTTTGCATATAGTTTCATCGGGAAAAATTTTGAACATTAGACAATTTGAGTTCGGATTAAAAGTAAGATATACGTTTTGTGTAAAAAAAATTTTCTTTTGAGGAAATAAAAAAGTGACTTCGGTAGGTAATCTGTCCGGGTGGGGAAGGAACGTTATCGAGAAAAAAATACTAGTCTTTGAAAAACGTAGTATAAAACAAATGACCTGATATCGTTGTTGTGATGGTGACAATCATAATGATGGAAAATGATGAGTTGCGAAACAAAAGAGTAAATATTTTTATCCCTACAATTTTGATCATCGATCTTAAAAACAAACCCAATTCAATCGTTTATTTTTAAATATATAATTATGGATATTCAAGAAATTTCCTTTCTCGTATGCCATAATGTCCATATGACGATGTAAGGGGTATCATAAATTGTGATTTCGTTAAAAGATGGGTACATGGACTATAAATAGGAAATTTATGTGACTTATAGTCTCTCAATTATATAAACAGACACGAGTACTCATAATATATTACACATATATACACAAATATATGGACATCATAATTACAATGTACACAAATATATGTACATCAAAAAAAAAGGAAAAACGGGTAAAGAAAGACCATTCATTATGATTCATGATTAACGATATGGTCTCTTGAGTCTCACCATCTACAATGGTAGGAGTAAAGTGTCTTCTCTTTTGTCACTGAAGTTCCTCAATATCAAAAGAATCTTAATGAGTCGAATTATTATGTCTTACTCTAAGGTTTGTGTCCAAGAAAAGAGTATTCATTTACGACGAATGTGGTGAAGTAGATTAACAGTCTGTGATAAGATCGACTACTACTATATTAACATTAAATCTTGTTAAAGGACGTAAGAGTAGACGAAAAGTACGGGTCCGGACTCTTCTCAAAGAAGTAGTCGAGAAACCCAACAACTTACTCTGAAACCTTGGACCTCGTCTCATACAGGTTAAGGGAAGAGGTGAGACTTTTGTATACACTGAGGATGTAATTTAGATCACTAATTTACAGAAACTTTGTGGGAAGTTGAGTGGGTTCGCAATAATCGAATATTATACAAATAAGAAAATACTAAACATAATTCTTCTATAAAGAACTCTATCATTCGTAGGGAAGTTTAGTGTAAATTTTACAAGATTGTTTTGACCAGTTTACGTTAACATAATAGAATAACAAAATGTTTTATTTCAACCATCACGGTTTACTAGTGTTTAATAATTATTAATCTTTTCAATTACTCGGTTAAACAAGGAGACCGAGTACTATGAGATCCATAAAATCTTAACACAAAAAGAGTTAATAGGTACTTAATAATGTAGTAACATGATTTGTCTTAATGTAAAAGAATCTATAAAGTCTTTATACGGAATATTACATATAACCCATTTTTCAAGAACGAAGTACCGAAGGGTAAAGGACTTTGAGTTATCAATAAGTGGAATTAGGGTATTTAAGTTACAAGACATTCCATTTAAATGAAGTTTACGTCTCGTAACAAGACATTTGTAGGTGCACATAGTGAAAGTAAGAGAGTAGTCAGACCGAAGTAACGAGATTCGTTTATAGGGAACTAAAGTAAACATTTTATAAAGACTTCTTTGTTTCCACCAAAACTTGAATAAAAGGAAAAAGGGGAAAATGACTCTAATACTACTGAAACTTGTTAGGAGTCTAGTTAAAGTGGAAAGGAAAAAACAGATAAAGTTTCCTTCCCTTTGAAACTTCTTGAAAAAAAGAAAAAATTATATAGATTTCGAAGAAAATGTATCTTTACTTTAAAGGTAAATTATGAAACTCGAAAGTGACACTTATCTGATACGAGTCACCTCTGTCTCTGTTTGTTTGAATGAATATTGAGAAGAACAACAGATACCCCTGGGTACAGACCAGTGAACATTGAGCAGATGGGGCGACTGTTATCCCTTTGACATCTCGGAGTTAAGTTCGTATCAAACGGTTCCTTTACTCCTGGGACTCACATGTTTCTTTAAAAGGGAAGTTGAAACACTCAGTATCAAAGGACTCCCTCTTTTTATACCCTAGACTCTTCGGTTTAAGATGAAGTGGAGAAGAGATTGGACGGTTTGTAAGGACTAGTCCCAATGTCTTCCTTACGAAAGTCAGAGAACGACACCACCAATAGTTTTTGAATTCAGACGATGAAATCAGAGTTAAAAATGTTTTTAGCCAAGAATGACTTTTACATTCTTGATAAAAATACCCCTATGTCAGGTAATACACTATCGATGGCACGACAAAGACCTTTATTGAAGAACAAAAAGGAGAAACTAATTTGTTGACAACAACAAGTCAACAATTCAGTACAGTCAGAGAAACGCTGGGGCACTTGAGTCGTACGGTCCCAAAGGACAGGAAGGAATAGAGGGACTCACACAAGTTTGAGTACAGGTAACTCGGTCACTACGGTAGGTTGGTAGAATAGGATATAGTGAGGGAAGAGAAGAAAAGTGGTTAGAAGGGGGTTTAGTTCCAGAAAAGGTTATTGAACAGAGAAGTGTGGTCCACCGACTTTATAACCTCGAAGTCGAAATCGTAGTCAGAATGGTTGTTTATAAATCCCAACTAAAGGAAATCCTAACTTCTCAAACTAAGAGGAACAACAGGTTCCCTGAGATCTCAGAAGAGATAGTGGTATCAAACTTTCGTAGTTAAGAAACCACGAGTCGGTAGAAATACCAAGTTGAGAGTGTAAGTATGCACTGATGACCTTTTTGGTATCGAAATTGATATTTTGGAAACAGCGGTTGCAATACTGAGAGGAAAAATTAAGTAATAAACAGTATCGAAAAGAAGGTTCCTCGTTCGTAGAAAATTAAGGTACCGACGTCAGTGGTAGGAGTCACTAAAACCTCGGGTTCTTTTACTTTAGACTGTGACGAAGGTGAAATGGGAGTAGATGAACAGTACTTCATTACCCAGATCTACGGTTATAGTCTAATACAGGTTCACGTCAAGTCAAGTCAGTGAGTCATCACAGGGTGAGAACCGCTGGGGTACTTAGCGTCGTGTGGTCCGAAGGGACAGGTAGTGGTTGAGGGCCACAAGTGGGTTTGAGTATACATAACTCAGCCACTACGGTAGGTCGGCAGAATAGGAGACAGCCGGGGAAGAGGAAGACAGGGGATTTGAAGGGTGATAGTCCCAGAAAAGGTTACTCAGTTAATAAGGGTATTCCACCGGTTACATAACCTCAAAGTCGAAGTTGTAGTCAGGAAGGTCACTTGTGGGTCCTGACCAGAGGAAATCCTGTCTGACCAATCTAGAGGAAAGTCAAGTTCCCTGAGAGTCCTCAGGAGGGGTTGTGGTGTCAAGTTTTCGTAGTTAAGAAGCCGTGAGTCGAAAGAAGTGTCAGGTTGAGAGTATAGGTATGTATTGGTGACCTTTTTGGTATCGGAACTGATCTACCTAGAAACAACCGTCTCATTATAGAGACGAAAAATTATACGACAGATACAACCAGTATTGAAAGGAAGGTTCCTCATTCGCAGAAAATTAAAGTACCGACGTTAGTGGTAGACGTCACTAAAACCTCGGGGTCTTTTATTTCAGACTATGACAAAGGGGTAGATAAACGGTACTTCACTACCCTGGTCTAAGGTACTAGAAACAAAAGACTTACAACTCGAAATTCGGTTGAAAAAGTGAGAGGAGAAAGTAAAAGCAGTTCTCCGAAAAATCAAGGAGAAGTGAAAGACGGTATTCCCACCACAGTAGACGTATAGACTCCAATAAAGAGGACCGTTAGAAGTAAGGTCGAACACGAAGAAAGTCGGGTCGGAAAGAGTACTACATGAGACGTATATTCAATTTATTCGTCCCACTGTTATATGTCGGAACTACATAAGGAAAATGATAAACCTTGGTCAGACAACAAGTACAAGTCAAGATTGTCAACGAAGGACTAGACGTATGTCTAAAGAGTTCTCCGTCCAGTCCACGAAACCATAAAGGTAGAGAAAGTTTAAAAGTGTCAAATAACACTAGGTGTGTGAGTTTCCGAAACCGTATCAGTTATTTCGTCTTTAACTACAAAAAGACCTTGAGAGAACGAAAAAGGTACTAGGTCGTCTACAACTGTTAAACTTGAGACCAAGAAGACGGAAAAGATTTTGGTCGAACTTGTAGTCCTTCAAGTGCCAAGTGCATAACGACTTCGGACCGAACCTCTTAAAACTCGTAAGGAAATGATCGAACACTCTACACACGTTAACACACTATCAAATTCGTAAGAAACCGTAACGGAAAGAAACTCTAACCTTACTTTTCACTCGAAAAGATCAGGACACCGGTGACGACTCAAAAGGTTTACACGACCGTATAACTTACGTCGTGAAAGGGTCGTAGTGGAAAGTCCTAAACTTTATCGAGTTGACCTTAAGGTAGTGGAGGTGATCGAAATAAGTATCACTACGAAAGATTCCGGGAGAACTGAAGTGTAAGGTCCTACAGACCGACATCCACTCATTAATATAGTAGTACTAATAAACCCATCACCACTAGAAAAAACATATCAAGAAAACACATAAGAACAGTGTAGAAGAATTATAACAGACAAAGACAATCCAGGTATGGTAAAGATAGGAAATAGCTCGGGTAGAAACGTACTTTACAAGGGAACCATAGAGATTAAAAGAACTTCTCTAGAGATCAGAAAGGGTAAGACAACAAAAGGAGATAAAGAAACGTAACTAGCGACTCCTTCCGAAAGAATACAGAAAAACGATAAGAAACCTTGAGACGTAAGTTTACCAAAATAGAAAGGAAATAAGGAAGCGAAAAGTGAAGAGAAGAAAAGTGTCGATAAAAATTCCGGAGGAGTCTGTCGGTAAAAGGAAAGAAAACGTAAAAGATTCTCACACGTAAAAACAAGTCACCCTTAAGACGGAGTACACAGTCGTTTATATATGTCGTATTAAACTAAAATCTTTAATTTTATACTACCCGATAATTTTTTAATAACCTCACATCAACTTAATGTTATAACTCAATCAAAGTCCACATGTCGTTTCACTTAGTCAATATGTATGTGTGTATAGGTCAGAAAAATCTAAGAAAAGGGTATAACTGGTAATGTGCCATGTCTCAAAGGACACGATATGTATCCAGGAACAATCAATAGATCAAAATATACACATATATCATTGTACATACATAGTTAGAGTCACAAGGTTAAATAGAGAGAGGAGGAATATGGAAGCATTGACATTCAAACAAAAGTTGTAGAGACTGAGATAAAGACAAAATTTCCATTCAAGTAAAACATGTCAACAAAATCTAAGGTGTATATTCACTATAGAACACTAAAAACAGAAAGAGACTAAATAAGTTATACTTTCAGAGATCCGGGTAGGTACAACGACGTTTAGTGTAATAAAGTAAGAAAACTACCAACTCATTATCAGGTAACGTATATTCATGGTGTAGAGGAAATAGGTAAAGAGACAACTACCAGTAAATTCAACGAAACTGAAGTAAACTTTTCTACTTAAAATTTTAACTTGACTTATTACTGACATGAATTGTGTTTATGTACCGTTTTTATTCTAAAAAATTAACCGGTTTTGTTAGAACTCCTTTCTTCTTATTTCGACCTCTGTATTACGAGAGACTAAAGTCCAATACAGTGTACCATGTTGTTAGTTTTGGTATACCGCGACCATGTTCTTGTCTGTATATATAGTCACGTCGTCTTATCTTTTGGGTCTTTATTTGGATTTATAAATATTAGTCAATTAGATATTTTTTCCTCCGTTATTATATGTTACCTCTTTTTTGTCAGAAAAGTTATTTACCACGACCTTTTTGACTTGTCGATAAACATTCTTCCTTGGATGGAGTTCTATCATTTTCCAGTATATACTATTCGGGTGTCGTTTGTAATAAGAGTTACCACTTTTCGACTCTCGGAAGGGGGATTCTAGTCCTTATTCTGTTCCCACGTGAGAGAATGGTGATAATAAGTTATATCAAAACTTTCAAGATCGACACCGTTAGTCTCTTCTTTTTCTTTATGTTCCTTAACTCTAACCTTGTGTTCTTCATTTTGAGAGTGACAAACGTCTACTGTACTATGAGGGATTTCTATGTTAGTCTTTTAATGATCTTGATTAGTTACTTAAATCGTTTCAGTGTCCTATGTTTTAGTTATGTCTCTTTAGTGTAAGTAAGGATATATCATTGTTACTTTTAGTCTTTTTATTTATTTCCTTACTTAGGGTAAGTGGTAACGTTGTTTTTCTTATTTTGTGAACCTTATTAGGACAGATTCTTCTGTTTTCATGACGTATGTCTTTTGATATTCTGTGACTACTTTCTTATTCTACTGTATCGTCTACCTCTCTATAAGGTACAAGGACTCATCCTTCTCAGTTATAACACTTTTACTTATATCACGGGTTTCGTTAGGTGTCTAAATTACGTTAGGAATAGTTTAATGGTTACCGTAAAAAGTGTCTTGATCTTGTTTTATAGAGTGTTAAGTATACCTTTGTGTTTTCCGGGGCTCATCGATTTCGTCAGAACTGTTTTTTATCTCACCTCTTTAGTTGGAAGGACAGAAGTCTAATATGATGTTTGAATGTCATTAGATTTGTCATCCCATGACCGTGTTTTTGTCTTTATATCTGGTTACCTTGTTCTATCTTTGGTGTCTTTTCGAGTGTGTAAATACCCACCGGTTAAGTTTAGGATTTTCTACTACGACACTTTCACGACGTGAGTTATACGGTCGTTTAAACCTTTTGAGTCGTCACCGGTGTCCTGACCTTTTCGAGTCAAAAGTAAAGTTAGGGTTTCTTTCCGTCACGGTTTCTTACGAGTTTGATGGTGTGTTGATGTTGGTAGAGTGCACGATCATTTCCCTACGAGTTTTAAGAAGTTCGGTCCGAAGTCGTTATACACTTGACACTTTAAGGTCTACAAGTTCGACCAAAATCTTATCCGTCTCCTTGGTCTCTAGTTTGACTGTAGAGAACCTAGTACCTTTTTCGTTCTCTCAAGGTCTTTTTGTAGATAAAGACGAAATAACTGATACGGTTTCGGAAACTGACACACCTAGTGTCACTTGACACCTTTTAAGACTTTCTCTACCCTTATGGTCTCGTGGACTGGACGGAGAACTCTTTAGACATACGTCCAGTCCTTCGTTGTCAATCTTGACCTGTACCTTGTTGTCTGACCAACCGGTGGACTACACTTCTCGACTGAGTTACCTTTTCTGGGATTACGACCCTTTCTAACTTCCACCCTCCTCTTCCCCTGTTGTCACCTATTCTACCAACCTACCGTAGTGGCTGAGTTACCTCTACTTAAACTCATTTGAGACCCTCAACCACTATCTGTCCCTCTGGACCATACGACGTCAGGTACCCCAGCGTTCCTCAGTCTGTACTGACTCTCTGACTTGACTTGACTACGCACGGAATAAAAAGTGTTTCCTCCGTCCTTATATATTACACCGTTTCTGTCGGAAAAGTTATTCACCACGACCATTTTGATCTATCAATGTACATTTTCTTACTTTACTCTTGTGAAGGATTGTAATATGTGTTTCTATTTGAGTTTTACGTAATTTCAGGATTTACATTCTGGCCTCTGATATTTTGAGAATCTCCTTTTGTCCGTCTTGTAAACTACTGTATTTAGTTTCGTTCTAAGAGGTACTGTTTGGAGGATCTTATTACCTTTATTTTCGTTTTTATTTGTTCACCCTGGATTGATTTGAATTTTCGAAAACGTGTCGTTTCCTTTGATATTTGTTCCACTTTTCTGTTGACAGTCTTACCGTTTACTTTGCTGGGTGTTTCCTAATTAAAGGTTTTATATGTTCGTCGAGTATGTTGAGTTATGGTCTTTTTGTCTGTTGGGTTGGTTTGTCAGCCTTTTTCTGGATTTGTCTGTAAAGAGGTTTCTTCTGTATTTCTACCGAGTGTTTCTATACTTTTCTACGACTTTTAGTGAGTAATAAATTCTTTACGTTTAGTTTGATGTTACTCTATAGTCGAGCGTGGTCAATCTTACGGGTAGTAGTCTTTCAGATGTTTGTTTATAACCTCTCCCACACCTCTTTTCCCTTGTGAGAACGTGACAGCCACCCTTACATTTAACTATTTCGGTGATACCTTCTTCCATACTTCTAAGGAATTTTCTGATCCTTATGTAAACTTAGTCAAGACTACTCTACCTACTTTGACCTCGACTAATATGTCTCACTTCATTCGGTCCTTCTTTTTGTGGTTATGTCATATGATTGTGTATATATGCCTTAAATCTTTCTACCGTTACTACTGGGACATACGTTCTGTCGTTTTCTCTGTCTACACATCTCACCTGAAAACCTGAGTCTCCCTCTCCCTCTCCCACCCTACTAAACCCTCTTACCGTAACTTTGTACATATGATAGTACATTCTTAGCTTAGCGGTCAGATACAGGTCACGTCCTATGTCGTACGAACCCTCCCAGTCTACCTACCTCTCTCATTGTACCTTTGAATGGAATGGTACACATTTTATCTATCGGTTTCCTTTAAACGGCCTACAGAGTCCCTTGAGTTTGTCCCGGAGACATAGTTGGATCTCACTACCCTACCTCACCCTCTACCCTCCCTCCAAGTTCTTCCTCCCGTGTATACATGTGGATACCGACTAAGTACAACTACAAACTGTCTTTTGTTGTTTTAAGACATTTCGTTAATAAGGAGTTAAATTTTTTATTATTTAATTTTTTTATTTCTTAAATCTTGTAAAAAGTGTTATGTATTTTTTATTTGTGTTTTAACTAATTTCTAGATTTTCATTCTGACTTTTGGTATTTTGAGGATCTTCTCGTGTATCTGAATCATGATACTCCATTTAGTAGTATCAAAAACAAACCTAGGGAAAGGATTCGTTTCCTTCGTTTTGGTTTTTATTAGGTTACCATAGATGTATTTTCGAAAACGTATCGTTCTCTTTGGTAGTCATTTTACTTTTCTGTAGGATGAGTTTCCCTCTTTTATAAACTTTTTATTATATTGACTATTCCCCAATTATATACTTTACATATTTATCAAGTATATTGAGTTTAAGTTTTTTGGACTAATTTTTTACTCTTCTTCTCGACTTGTCTCTGAAAAAGGGAGGTTTCTTATGTATGACTACCGGTTGGTCGTACACTTTTACGAGTCGTAATAACTAGTAGTATCTATACGTAAATAATTTTAGGTAGATCCTTAAATTGAAAAAACTTTTTGTCGATCTAATTAAAATGACCCAAAGGAAAGAGGTAAGAATCAGACGTAGAGGTAGGTGTAAAGTATGTTGGAAGTGGACAAAAAAGTCAGTGAAAAATGGTGAAGTGAAATAAAGAATGATTGTTTAGAAGTCACCTGAGGACTTAAATGTTCCTTCATAGGTTAATGGAGTTGAATTGAAAAATCAAAATATTAATGGAAATAAGTCGAGAGGAAGGGTTGGAGAACAGGAAGATCGGATCAACCAGAGAGGTAGAAGTGTTATATAAATAAAAATGTTCCATATATAAAGGAACCTTGTTCTGTTCTTATAAGTAGTATGGTAACAATAACTTGTAACAAGATTCAATGATCGACTTCATTAATCATTTCTCTTTTCTTGTCCTCTGTATCCTTAATCTCTCAACTTACATTTTACTAATAGACATTTATTATACTGACAAAAGACTTTGTGGCTTTTATTAGTTGACTTAAAAACACTTTTTGTTTCTTAAGTTATTCACCCGTGTCTCACTATAGTTGACAGAAATATATTTAACGGAAGTATACAACTTCGATTTTCTGTCAGTACAGAACACAGAAAATCACAAAAATATTATCGTTGGTTTTCTACTTGATGGAGGCTGATTTTTTTCTTTGCTGTTTCTGGATTTACTTCTTGTTAAATTTTATCGATCTCTAAGTACTTTTCTATGAAATTGTTTACCTTTAGTACAAGAACTTCCCTTTCTGGTCTTTAATATTTCTACAGATAGGTGAGATTTAATTAGATACGTAAATTACACTAGGGTTGTTTTTACGGTCATCCTATTTAAAAACTTCGATTTTTCTGACTAAATTTTTATATACATCTTTTTCTACAAAAAAGGGGACATTTATGAGAAAGTAATGACGATTAAAAAATGAATTAAGACTTCCCATAATTCGTAGCATCAGGATACTAGATCTGCATTTTGTGTTTTCTTTCGTTTATAAACTAAAGTCTCGAACCCGCAATACCTTAATCGTCTGAGTTTAAACACAAAATCAAAACGGTGATCGACTGATAGACTTACACCCGTTAATTGAAGAAGTTCAGAGTAAAAGGGTAGATTACTTCCCTTCTTAGGTGGAATGACACTCTCAGTTTCCTTTACTCATGTGTAGAGGTAAACACTTTTAGGACCTGTGAAACGGATTGGGTCTCACATAAATTCTGTACAATGAAATTTTTACGTTAGAACCGAAAAGGTTTCAAGTCTTTATAAGATCCAGAGAACGTTTTGATTAAGGATTACCTACGAAATGAAAATAAAAAGTACATTAAGTAGTTGATAGAGGATAACAAAGAGACTTGTAATATACATTGTCATCACTATCTATATAAATCCCCATTTCTCTTTACAATTATAGAGGGTAAGAAGACAATCTAAAAGTGGTCACAACTTTAAACATCCAACAATGTTCAAGACTTAATTCGAGTTATCTTAAAACAAGAGTAACAAGAGAATACTGTTTGTCAATAAGTCCCCTATGGACTTTGTTTTGTTTATGTTAGGACTTTTTCGGGGGGGAGAAAGTTTTAGAACATACTTAGAATCCCCTACGTATGATAAGAGATTCGAAGAACCAATGTCAGGTCCGTCAGAGTACCCTCATCGTAAATCCCCTTCGATGTCAACAAAAGACGTTGGGTACAAGAAGTAGATATTTTTCTTTTATTAATTATGGACCGACGGTTTCACACCACCCCTGATTAACCTACAAATACTTTAGAAATTTCTATGTTTTAAGGTATTTTCGAGTCTCAAAGACGGATAATTTAATGAGTGAGTCAGTACAGACTGAGAAACGCTGGGGTACCCGTCATCATCGGACGTGGTCCGAGGAGGCAGGTACCCTAAAAGATCCGTTCTCATGACCTCACCCAACGGTAAAGGAAGAGGTCCCTTAGAAGGACTGGGTCCCTAGTTTGGGTCCAGAGGACGTAACATCTGTCTTCGAAATGGTAGACTCGGTGGTCCCTTCAGTTTAATCAGTATTTTACACCTTTTAAAGGTCCTTTTTATAAATTAGATAACCCTATACTAACAAGTCAAAATCCTCTATTGTTTTTATACGTCGTATAAAATATTAAAAACTAGGAGGGAGAAAATAAATCTACTAACTCCTTTCCAATTTTAGTTCAATGGAAACTACGAATTGTCAGTGTCTCGTCTCCTCAAAGATATACTTTCAATAACGTTTACGTTTTACTTCTTAGGTACTTAAGTAATCGTAATGGTAGTGTAAATAGAGTAGTTTTCTCGAAATTGACAGACCGATAGGAAAAAGAGTGAAGTTTTGGTACTATGGGATAAAGATTGTGACGAGAGGAAACCCGTGAAATAGTTATAAATGAGTAATTTTTTAAGAAACCTTCACTTAATAAACAAAAGTGTCATGTATGCCGTCGAGAACCTTGGTCGTGTTACTCTTGTCCTCTTTACAATAAACTACCATACTCTCTCCCATCCAGAAGGGTCACCATTTCTTAGGTGGACGGTTACGTCCTCTAGACGTAAACTAGGAACCCAGTTCTTCTAGGGGATCTCTTCCTTAACCGTTGGTGAGGTCATAAGAACGGACCTTTTAGGGGACCTGTCTCCGCACACCGTACCATATCAGGGACCTCAGTGTTTCTCAGTCTGTGTCGAATCACTGACTTGTTGTTTCCGTACTTGCAATGTATAAAAACATGTGATCCACTACCAGTATGGTTATACAAGGTACCGGACAGATTCCTTCGTCACTGTAATCACTTTAAGTAATAACGATATAAGTAGTTGTTATTTACTCCTCTTGTGTACACTTTCGACATCTTGAGTGTCTCAAATTACAGTTTGTGACCTTCTAAACTTATAGCTTATGAAAAACTAAATATTTCGATGTGCGGTACTCTGAGACAACGTGTCTTTTATACGACATTTTCTTGAGACATCAGGTAATACGATCATTACTTTATTGTTTCATTAAAAAATCTTATAAGGACACTATTTGGATTGGATTGGTATCTCTCACGGGAACTCACCAAGGAGAGGTCAAGACACCTCGGTCACTCAGGGTTTGTCGGTTCGTCTTTCTTTAGTCTCTCACTCTCGTTCTCTAACACCCATGAACACACACAACGGGTAAAAGTACACTCTTCCCTTCACAAGACTCCATCACTACCTCCCACGAAAACCAGGTACCTTTCCGTCATGGCGTCCACCGATACTCTGGAAACTCAAACTTGAGTCCAACTGACCCGAGAATTAGAGTCTAGGTAGTGAGTATATCTCTTGACTTTGTTGAGGAACGTACTTTACCTCCGATATTGTCCTCATATATAATGTACCTGATCAATAATCTCAAATTACAAATACAATTTTACTAATTGTCTCACAACCCACTCGTGTTCGTTTTTGACTGATGTAAAATCGTGAACGACAATAGTAGAGAAAAATTCGTATTATCAAGATAATTATCGAAACTTTTGTTACTAGTCAAATATAAACCCACCGTATCTTGTTTTAAGTAAGAGATAGACGGAAGGGGTGGAAGGGATGTGATTTTCTCGTTTGGACAATCATTAACCTGAGCGGTTGGTTATGTTCCATCTCTTGGAGAGTCCGGTGTGTACCCATCCTCTTCCATCCTACTCAATAACTCTAGTCACATCACACGTATTTGGAGAATCCTAAATACTATGAGTAAGTAAGGAGGAACTTTGAAAGATTCGTGTTATAAACCTCTTCCGTTACCGTTGGATGAGGTCATGAGAACGGACCTTTTAGGGTACCTGCCTCCTCGGACCACCCGACGTCAGGTACCCAACGATTCTCAACCTGTGCTGACTCGCTGAAGGGAAAGTGAAAAGTGAAAGTACGTAACCTCTTCCTTTACCGTTGGGTGAGGTCACAAGAACGGACCTCTTAGGGTCCCTGCCGTCTCGGACCACCCGACGGTAGATACCCCAGTGTGTTTCAACCTGTACTGACTTCACTGAATCGTCGTCGTTCGTGTTATAACAACATCTTCCAATAACTCAACCACACTGACGGTCAACTGGACGTTTGACTTGGACCTTTGATCCCCGAGATCAAATACTCTAACGTTTCTCAGTCTGTACTGAATCACTGATTTATCGTTGTTGGGAGAATTGGAACAGGAACCTTACATGTAAGGCAGATAGTAAGGGTGAGATCCTCGGTAAAATTCCCGTGTCGGAACTTTCTCGTCACAACTCTGGTAGGATTGACTTATACACTAACCTAGGTAAATTCAGCAGACATATTTGAAACTTCTATGACTACCCACCTATACCTTGAAATGAATACTAAGTCAACAGGTTCCGTTCGGAGTATACATTCAAGGGAAAGAACAATCTCACGAAGGGACCACCAAGTCTGTGTTTCTTAGACGGACGTTACGTCTTCTGGACCCAAGTTAGGGACTCAACCGTTCTAAGGGATCACTTATCTTACCGTTGGATGAGGTGATAAGAACCGACCTCTTAACGTCCCTGTATCGTCGGACCACCTGTTTTCAGTTACCCCAGTGTATCTTAGCCTACACTGACTCACTGATCGTGAAAGTGAAAGAACAATTTTAACAATGGTCAGATCTCACCAGGTGATGAAAGAAAAAAAGGAAACCTTTAGTTATAAAATAAACATATAACAGTTAAAACATTAGTCATTTTCTCGATCATTGTTAGTGTTAATAAATAGTGTTTATTTTATGAATAATTTAGTTCTAGAACAGATACATATATATCATTTCATATATGTAACCAATAGAAATCCTCTACCCTAATACTCCGACAATTTTAGAGAGGTACAGGAGGTACATACCCCGGTCAAACACTTGATTGTTTATTCTTGTATCCTGAAACCCTATCATTATTTATTAGAGTCCTGTTAGGTTCCGGTTTATAAATCTTATAGGGAATTTTTGAAAAGTCTGTAAAAAGTTAAAACCATAGAGGGACAGTGTCAAAATATGAAAATGACTTATACGTTTTCTCTTGGTAAGATTACGGAAAACTGAGTTGTGTCTAGATATAAGTTATGGGTAAAGGTCCTTGTTAAGATATCCGGAATATTAACGTCTCAGTATACATCTAAAAAACAACTCTGGACTGTTAGACACAAATTTGCCAACCGGGACTTTCGTCTATGGTAGAAGTTTTAGTCCAGAACAGCACATGACTTGACCCAGGAACTCTTCCAATGAATTAGAAAAACACAGAGTCAAATGAGTAACTAGGTGTGTCAATTTCCGAAACCGTATCAGTTATTTCGTCTTTATCTACAAAAAGACCTTGAGAGCACGAAAAAGATACTAGGTTGTCTACAACAGTTAAACTAGAGACCAAGGAGACGGAAAAGATTTTGGTCGAACTTATAGACCTTTAAGTGGCAAGTGTATAACAACTTAGGACCGAACCTCTTAAAACTCGTAATGAAATGATCGCACACTTTTCTCACGTTAACACTCTAAACTAACACTCAAACTCGTAAGAAACCGTAACGGAAAGAAACCCTAACCTTACTTTTGACTGGAAAAGGTCAGGACACCGGTGACGGCTCAAAAGGTTTAAACTACTGTATCACTCACATCGTGAAAGTGTCGTAGTAGAAAGTCCTAGACTTTATCGAGTTGACCTCAAGGTAGTGGAGGTGATCGAAACAAGTATCACTACGAAAGATTCCGGGTGAACTGAAGCGTAATGTTATTTGACACCTTTTAAGACTTTCTCTACCCTTATGGTCTCGTAGACTGGACGGGGAACTCTTTGGATATACGTCCAGTCCTTCATTATCAATCTTGACCTGTACCTTGTTGTCTGACCAAGGTTTATCCTTTTCCTCATGCAGTTCCGACATATAACACTGAGACGAATAAATTGAAGATACGTCTTATGTAGTACTTTTTACGACCTCACCTTCTTCGTGTTCGACTTTAGTTCTAACGACCCTCTTTATGGTTATTGGAGTCTGTACGTCTACTGTGGTGGGAATACCGTCTTTCACGTCTCCTCGATTTCTCGTAGAACTACTTTCACTTTCTCCTCTCACTTTTTCAACCGGATTTCGAGTTGTAAGTCTTTTGATTCTAGTACCGTAGGCCAGGGTAGTGAAGTACCCTTTATCTACCCCTTTGTCATCTTAGTCACAGTCTGAAATAAAGAACCCCGAGGTTTTGGTGACGTCTACCACTAACGTCGGTACTTTAATTTTCTACGAATGAGGAACCTTCCTTTCAATACTGATTGGATCTATCGTATAAGTTTTCGTCTCTGTAATGGAACGGTTCTTTCCAGGCAGATCAGTTCCGATACCAAAAAGGTCATCAGTACATACCTACACTCTCAACCCGACACTTCTTTCGACTCACAACTTCTTAACTACGAAAACTTGACACCACAACCTCTTCTGAGAACTCTCAGGGAACCTGATGTTTCTCTAGGTTGGTCAGGTACGATTTCCTCTAGTCAGGACCCACAAGAAACCTTTCTGACTAGGATTTCGACTTTGAGGTCATGAAACCGGTGGAGTGCACTTCTCAACTGAGTAACCTTTTCCGAGACTACGACCCTCCCTAACCCCCGTCCTCCTCTTCCCCTGCTGTCTCCTATTCTACCGACCTACCGTTGTGGCTGAACTACCTACACTAAAACTCACTTAAGACCCTCAACCACTACCTGTCCCTCCGGACCGTACGACGTTGAGTACCCCAGTGTTTCTAAGCGTGTACTGACTCACTGACTTGACTTGCCTTGACTTGAATGAGTGACATGTCGTTTTTATTCTCATTAAGTAACAATACGATATACTAATATATTTCTAGTTTTCTCTACTTTCTATGTTACTCTAATCTTACCAAAGTCCGAGTATTATTGACAAATCTTTACATTCAACAATGATAACATAATACCAATAATACGACGGGACACCATTCCCAATGGAGTGTGTGATACAATTGTCGGTCAATTACCTCATTTTCGTGATATTACGTTAACTCATACTAGGAGTTGAAGGAATATAGTCCATAATAATTTCTATCTCCTCTTTAGTCTTACTTTTGTAATCAGCACGACAACACGAATCACCTCTCTAGTCATTAAAGTCACATTATCATTGTGGACTCAAAGGAATCCCGAAATATCTAGTGTTTAAAGATACGTATTTACGAACCGTCAAACGTTTCTCGAAGTCTTGAGACGAAAAATCTGAATCGTTGTTAGTCCGTTGAGTCCAATAACAAAAATAATTTTTTTTTCTCTTTCCGATTTTCTTCAATTGAGTAAGTTAAAATCAGTTTGTGAGTACGGTCAATTATACAGATATTTTGTCAATATTCAGTACACCACACGACGAATAGAGGTGTAAGAGAAGGGAGAAGGAGGAGATAGGGGAGGGAAGGATAGAGGGACGGAGGGAGTGAAGGAAGGGAAGAGGGAGGGAAGGAAAGAGGGAAGGAAAAAGTAGAAACAAAAGAATGAGGTAAGTCTTTATAACTAATTTGGACTGGTGCCCCGTACGTGATACGTTCTGTGACTATACTTAGTACTTTACGTTTGTGTTAGGGAGGGAGAAACCTCTTTTGTAAGGTCCCAATCTCAGTATTTGTTCATGTTTTAGGTATTTGAATTACTGAGGTTTAAAACTGTGATATTTCTTCGTCTGCTCCGTCACACTAAGTCTTTTTCCTTGACACTCACCCCCAATTAAATCCGTCTGACCAGTTCTATTTGCAGAGACTCCTTACCCGTTTGGTCTCTCGGCTTCTTTCTCCCCTCAAACAGTTCACTCCCCGAACCACTCTATACGTTCCCACAATGTCTGTGTTCGTTTAACCCGGGTTCAACAAAACCGGAGACTCTAGCAAGTCCAACTTCATAAACTTAACTCAGACCTAATGTTTGAAAAGTCCATCGATTCTCTAAAACCCCTAACACAAAATAGGATTTACAGGCGATCATGAAACAATGTACTAAGATCTTCTAATCGTGTCTTACAGATGAGACCTCCGTGGTAGTTGATACTATTCACCCCGAATTAAGCGGGGTAAAGGACTTCACAGAATTTTACGAGAGAACATTAACGATATAAGTTCCTTGTAAAACGTAAAAAGAGTTACAAACAGGGTTCCTCTAATAAAAAAAACGACGAAACCAGAGATCTCGAGAAACAACTGAGTGGTTACTCTAAGATTAAGTCGTAAAAAATGTGATTTTAGATGTTAAAAGTAAGACCAAACCATATCCTCTATATGTAGAAAACTTTTTATTATGACTAGGTCTGTCATAATTTTTCTTTAGAATAGGGGGTTTCCTACATTACATTCATCTCGTCGTGTACCGGTCGACAATTTCCTTTAGAGAAACCGAAATAAGAAGGGGGTTCTCACGTCACTCGACCAGGAAAATCTTACATGGATGGTCCTATGATTATTCTAGGGTTTACTTTTGTGGAAATTTTATAGACATATACAGTTTATGAGTCCGGATCTTTAGGGTACCTATACTGTACGACAATAATACACTGAATGTCACTCATAAATAAAACGTAGCGGATTTGGTTCCAGGAATCGTAGCTTCTGTCTTACGACTTTCTACGATTATATAATGTAGATTCCAAAGGAAGTCGTAGAAACCGTAAAGGGTACTCTGTAGTACATGTATCGAAACTTACGTCTCACTACATTATTTCGTCCTATTTTATACCGACGTCTTAAGACACTACCGTGGTGCCGTCCGTAGAATTCGAAAAAAGTATAACTTTTAAGTCGTCCTGATAATTTCACATTACCGTGTCTTGTAGAACAATTTTTTTTCGGTGTTGGGACATACTATAAGAACAAATACCTACTATAAATAACGAAAACATAAGAATAACACACGAAAACTTCAGTTAACTTTACGTTCCCGATTACTTTGGAGGTGGTATTGCGTAAATAAGAAGGGGATGGGTTTTACTCAGATGTTCTACATTTACTGAATGTATATAGTTGTCGAGTCCAAAATAACAAAACCTAATTAAATAAATAATATTATAAAAATTACTTTCATTACTGAGAAGGTGATCAAACATATAAGAGTATGATGTCAAAATAATTTAGTACGACCCTTTCAAGTGTTACTTCTGAAATTTTATTTCAAGGTACAAATCAGTTTATATATTTATATTAGGTGAATGACTTCTAATTGTGATATACGAAAAAGAAAAGTAACAGAAATTAAAATCGAGTAGTTTTAAAATTCAAATCCTTACAGGTCCTAAATTGTATAATCGTTTCATAAGGACAATGTATTAAAAATTTCTATTACGTACAGACTTAATAATCGAAAAGAAAGTATGGGTCTCAAGTGACGTGTAAAATAACTAATACTTCTTGAATTCGTTAGTGAAGTTTGAAAACAGGAGTTACAAACGTGAAGACACTAGTAAACATGAACTCCGTTTTCACTTATAAAAATTATCTTAATGACTTTAAGATCTGACCTCCACTTTCGTCTTTGAAAGTTACAGATTAAGGTTTGACGTACAATCTTTTTAGTGTTGTCAGTTATTTACGTTAATAACACACTGTATCAAACTTTTCATTGGATTTTACAAAAATAAATACAGGTAAGGAAAAGTATATTGATTACGGACCATCATCATACCTTAGAGAGGGTTTTAAAACGATTTACTGGTAGATTAATTATTAGAGAATAACGGTAGTTAGGGTTAGAAAGTTTTTGATCCGGAGAATAAGGATGAAAGAAGGAATTAATCTTTAATGAAGGGAACATAATTTAATTAGAATTTCAAAACCTTAGTAGAAGTTCAGTTAGAGGGTTACCCTGGTACTATACAGTTAATATGGGAGTTTTTCGTAACGTTTTATATAGAGGAGGACAGGCAAAGGTGACGTAAGAAGTCGTCATAGAAAAGTGTAAGTGTCATCGTTTACTAGAAGTTTCACTGGAACCGTTATAGAAGATCGATACCAGAAAGGAATATATTCTCAAACAAACAAAAGGACTCGATGTGTAAGCTAGTACATTGTAATGACGAAATTTTAACATTTCCAAAGAATTTTAAGTCTAAAGAATCAGATTGGACATTTAGATCCTAAATAACGATTTGAATGTAAAAATCTCGAAAGGGTATTAAAGTGAAGTAAATAGAATATAATGTTGGGTAGAACTTTAGAGTCATCGGAGTCTTAGGTAGTGGATATTTGTAAGTGGGTTAAATCTTACAGAAAACCGTTACACCCCAGGTGACGATATCTTCAAAATAATCTCTTACCAAGTAAGTGGAAAGAGACTATTTTTGTAACTCTTTATAAACAAAGAATGTAGTGGATGAAGAGGGGGATGTTACCATATAGTCTTAACAAAAATCTAGATAACTCCGTAATTGTTGATTGACGTTTAGTAAAAACGTAAACTTTTATAAACGAAAGATATAATTTCGAAGAACTTCCAGTTAAAGAACAAGCAAAGAAGAAGTATAAGAAAATGCTATGGATCGTGTTTCGGTACCTGTATAAACCACAAGTCGTTTGTAAACAACTTAATTTACCTTAGTTGGTATTTTACAGAATGTGAAAATTTTTGTAAGAAAGACATAGATTACGGACGGTTTATTGGGGATCGACGAAAAATTAGAGACAAGTTTCGACGTAAAAGATTGAACGTTCAACGAGATTAATGAGGAAGAATTTCGTCCTTTTATTTCTTTCTTTATCTCTTTCACCTCTCTACTTCCTCTGTTTACGTTCTACATCTACGACGTCTCCGTAGGTCATTTCAATTTACAACGTACACTAGACTGCTTTTTATGGACTCTCGACGTCTAGAGTCTTCTGAAGACGTCCGAAGAAGTTCATCTCTCACCAAAATAGGTAACATACTTTTCGTAAATACTGTACCAGTCGGAAAGGTAAAATTTCTTTTATACAAAAGACTTAAATGTTTTCCGTGAAAGAAGGACCATGACTAAAAGGTAGGTACACCGTCGTTAAAATTTTTCAAGGAGAAACTCACTGTCGATTACAACGTAGTCACACTTGATCACTTACTATCGAAGGTTCCTTTGTCGGTTCTTTGGGAAGTTCCATAGTTTTTCGAAGACCACTTATTAGACAAAAACTAAATCTTAGGACATTCTTTTTCCCGAAAAATTTCTACAGTACTCAAAGTGACAGGAAAAGAAGAGATAGGGGGTTAAGTCGGACCCCATAAATATCGAGTCATTACCAATGTTAGAAAACACGAGTCCCGTCTAAAAGTAAAAAAAAAAAAAAAGATTTTAATTTGTAAGTATACCATCTTTCGTAAAAAATTTCAGTCGGAATCGTAAAACTAGAAGTCGAATCAAACTGTGACTGTGAAACAAAAACAAAAATAAAAGATCAACTCTCGTGATTCTTAATTACCTTTGAAAAAAAAAAAAACCATTTGAGTTACGTAGATTCTCTTAGACCCTACTAACGGTCAATGTCTTTACTTCCACACCCTCTATTAGAAATTCATACTTCAGTATGGAGAGTAAAGTCACAGGACTTTACAAAGTAATCGGTGTACCAGTCTTTTAATAAAGAATATATGTTACTCTAGAAAGAACCTCATTGTTGTGCTCGGATAAAGATAGACTATAAAACACTTCATAGTCTATTTTCAGTATAAAAAGACTATTATCAGTGGTAAATAAATCACTAATACATCGGACACTATTCATCAAATGTGTCACAGGACTATTTCTACAGGATCATAAAACTAAAATGTCCACTTTTGTAAATCCAATTCATCCAACGGGTTTCATTGTACCCGTCTTGACCCTAAAGACAGTTCCAGATAAACTGAATTTTTGGTACGAAAAATCGTGAGGTAAGACGACTCGGAGTCGTTATTTAAAAGTTTATACATTCGGTACTACTACATTTGAAAGAAAAGAGTAAAAAATTTCAAGACGGGTATAAATGTAACCGACAATAAACAAATACTACACAGTTGACTTTTGTATGTGTGTGGACTTTAACCGAACAACAACAAACAAAATTAGAGATAAAGTACAGGTCGAGAAGACGTTGGAGTACCTGATATCGGGTGGTCCGAAGAGACAGACACCCTAAAAGGTCCGTTCGCATGACTTCACCCATCGGTAAGGGAAGAGGTCCCCTAACGGACTGGGTCCCTATCTTGGGTGTAGAGGACTTAACCGTCCACCTAAGAACTGGTGACTTGGTGAACACTTTTAAAATACCGAAGTTCGGTCACTCTGTCGTAGAGTTCATTGGGACTCTCTTGACGAACCTCCTCCGTCCCCTCTTCGGTCCTATATATCTTCGAAATTTTGTTTCCCGTCCTTCAGACTTGTACTTCTAATAACAAATAATTTCTTTCGGTCTATTAGGTTCAATTCCTTAAATCTCGAAAAGATATATACGCTTCTACGTTCTAAGACCCGAGTGACTTTACTAAGGAAACTATACATAGAGTTGATAGACCCCGGTCAAAGGAACCAAAAGTGTAGGACTCGAAGGAAAGGAGTCCCTAGTATCCTCCCTCACCGATGTCGAATCTACCGTCCATAAGAGGAAAGACTCAAGGGAGTCCCAAGTGCCGAATGTAACCTCCCGACATTAGAGACTACTGACACTGTAGAAACAAATGACTATGCCGTCCTTTATCAGGTAAAGAGTCCACATACCGTTATAAAAAGAAGTTCATCATTATAGTTGACGATTGATAGAAAACTCAAGAATGAACTACTCCAACAAGTCAACGTGTCAGTACAGACTGAGAAACACTGGGGTACCTGATATCGGGCGGTCCGGAGGGGCAGGGAGAGGCAGAGGACTTCGAACGGGTAAAAGTACAGGTAACGTGACCCCTTACGGTATTTCAGTAGAGTATGAGATTCGGGGAGAAGAGGAAGACGGGAGTTAGAAAGGGTGATAGTCCCCGAAAAGGTTACTCAACCGATAACCGTAGTCCATTGGTTTTATGACCTTGAAGTCGAAGTCGTACACTTTACTTTATAATTATTTATAATTATTTGTTCTTTGCAGTGTCGGTAGTCACTAAAAACCGGAGGTTTACATTTACTCTCGAGTGTTTTGACTCTAGGTCATCTACGACGGTGGAAGGGTACTAAAGACCCTTCCACCCCCTTCCTGGCTTCAACTTGTTCCTTTGTCCTAACTGGGGTCTCTCGACTCCACGTATACTTTCTTTACGTAAGTCACTCGGGTCTCAGAACGTAGAAGAGTATGTATCTTGCGATTTAAGGAACTGAACTACTGACGAGAAACTACAAGTCTGACGGACGGGGAAAACAACGTTTGAACATATATCGGACTGAAGGGGAGGACGGAGGAACCCCGTTAAAAGAGTCTGGATGACTCTACGATAGAGGGTCCGAGTCTAAGGATTCGTAAGGGAGTTTTATTTCATTGAGAGTCAAACACTGATATAAAAAATCAGTTGTCGTAGTCAAGAAGGTTACTTATCAGTCCCAACTAAAGAGAATTCCCATTGACCAAACTAGTGGAACGACAGGTTCCCTGGGAGTCCTCAGAAAAGGTCGTGACGTCAGGTTTTCGTACCTAAGTAGTCGCGAGGTGGAAGAAATACCAGGTCGACAGTGTCGGAGTGCACTGGTGACCCTTCTGATATCTGAACTGATATACCTAGAAACAATCGACTTTCAATTAACCTGGATGTTGTATGTGATGTCGATAAGTCCAAAATGGTAGTAGTCCGTAATCAGACATAAAAAAAGGGGGGTTCTGAGGAAAGGTTTAAATTTATATTCGAACATCCTGACTAAAATTGAAAATTCTGAAATAAAAAAGACCCCAAAGGTACAACCCTTGTCCGACTTCACCTAAGTAAAAATTGCTTCATCAGACACGACACTTTAGACTCTTGATCAACCTCTAAAATATACTACCTTTCAGAAAAAAAAAAAAAAATTACGAATTTAAACCGTAATAGTGACAATCTATCAATCTTATCCTTTTTCCTCAGGTCTTATCACGTCCTATGTCGTACGAACCCCGACCACGTGCCACTACTGGGTCTCTCTACAATACCCCTCCCCTCCCCCCAAGTACAAACCCTTGCGTACATGTGGGTACCACCTAAGTACAGTTACATACCGTTTTGGTTATGTCATAACATTTCATTTTATTTCATTTTTATTTTTAAAAATTTTTTTTCTGTTTCTTTCCTTTTTCGGGTGTTTTTACCTTCTTTCCTTCCATACTCCTGACCTCACTCTTGGAGTCCATTTCGTTAGTCGGAAGGACCGATCGGGTTAAATGTTTCTGTCCGAGCCCCCTCCTCTTTTTTGTATATCTTTCTCCTCGGGTTTGACTCAGTGAAAAGGAACGAAGAAAACCCAGTCGGGTGGGAGTCCGGAACTTCTACATGAAAGGAAACGAACGGTTTATTTTGACTCGATATTGGTTCGACATTGTGACTCGACCATGTAGGTAGCGAAGTTTAAAAACGACGTCACTCTGTCTTGACTCCTTTAATATGTGAGGGGACTGTAACGACTACGGTAAAGAACCCAAATTGGACTGACTTTGTTGAAGTCGAGACGTGGGTATATCGTCTCCGGTTCGTGTCGTCTTCGGGTTGAGTCGTCTTTCGAGTGTGCCGAGTCAGAGTCTAAGGTCTTCGGGAGACAAATTCCATCCTCCAGGAGTGAGGATACCAACTTTCTGGATACCCATTGTTTTAGAATTAAGGAAATGTTAGAGAACAATGAACAAAGGAACTTGGGGGAAGTTTGTCCGTTCACCGTCACCCACGTTAACTCCCTGAGCCTGTCCCCGATGGATCCTCGACAACGGGTTCGTATAACCCCAAGAAGACAGGAATTAGAAGAAACACGGTTCCTAGTCCGGTTACTTTTGACACTCGTGTCCAGTCCATAAATCGTCTAAAAGACCGTCCAATACTTCCCCTAAGGAGAAGTACAAAAAGGGTGACGAAAAAGGAGGACAGGGAGTCAAGAAGAGAGGTAGATACGGTGACGAATATTTCATAACCCGTCCAGTAATATAAAGGTAAAGGTTTTCAACACGAACTTCGACTAATGGACTAACCCTGAGTTTAGGTGCACGGTCCCTGAGACACGACACGAATCAGTGAGCCAACGTAGACTGACCCTGAATTCGGACCGGTTTTGGGTGTCACGGACCAAAATCCTGGATTATTTCGAGTCCGAGAATTACAGAGTAACGTTTTTTTTTAAGTCACTCTCTGTGTCGTTATCCATTATCCACCTAAACAAACCTAAATCTCTCTTCTTATGAGGTGTCCTTTTAAAAATTTCTCTACCCTTATGGGTCTGGTGGACTGTACGGATTACTCTTTAGACATATGTCCAGTTCTTCGTTGTCAAATACAGTTCCGACATATAACAGTGGACGAATAAATTGAATATACGTCTCATGTAGTACGTTTTACGGTCCGACCTACTTCGTGTTCGACCTCAGTTCTAACGACCCTCTTTATAGTTATTGGAGTCTATACGTCTACTATGGTGTGAATACCGAACTTTCGTTTCTTGATTTCTCGGAGAACTACTTTCACTTTCTCCTCTCACTTTTTCAACCGAATTTCGAGTTGTAAGTCTTTTGCTTCTAGTACCGTAGGTCAGGGTAACGAAGTAACACTTATCTACCCCTTTGTTACCTTTGTCACTCTCTGAAATAAAAACCCCGAGATCACAGTGACGTCTACCACTCACGTCGGTACTTTAATCTTCTACGAAAGAGGAACCTTCTTTTCGATACTGATTGGATCTGTCGTATAATTTTTCGTCTCTGGAATGAAACGGTTGGTTAAAGGTAGATCAGTTTAGATACCAAAAGGGTCATCAGTACATACGTACACTCTAAACCTGATATTTCTTTTGACTTGTGACTTCTTAACTAAGAAAACTTGACACCACAACCTCTTCTGAGAACACTTAGAGAACCTGATGTTCCTTTAAGTTGGTCAGGTAGGATTTCCTTTAGTCAGAACTGATAAGTAACCTTCCTGACTACGACTTCGACTTTGAGGTTATGAAACCGGTCGACGACACTTCTTTACTGAGTAACCTTTTCTGGGACTACGACCCGTTTTAACTTCCGTCCTCCTCTTCCCCTACTGTCTCCTACTCTACCAACCTACCACAGTGGCTGAGTTACTTGTACTCAAACTCATTCAAGACCCTCAACCACTACCTGTCCCTCCGAACCGTAAGACGTCCGGTACCCCAACGTTTATCAACCTGTCCTGACTCGTTGACTTGACTTGACTTGACCTGACTGTGAGGTGTCCCACACTCGGTAACGTCTCCCACTCACACCGTCGGTACCTTACAATCAAAAACGTTCGACCCACTAAAGTATACGATTACTCATCTTCCCAGTAAGTTTGTCAACCCCTTGTTGGGTGAGGAGTCAGTAAACTGTCATGGAACCTCGACAGGACCTTGGGAGACCCACACAGTAAATCGAACGTCTAACTCCTAGTTACAAATCAACTTAAACTGAAAAGTAGAACCTGGGTAAACTAAAATTAACCAAATACAAAACGGGAACCCGATACAGCAAGAAAGTTTTCAACACGGGACGGGGAAAGGGAGGATAAAGTATGAAAAAAGGACCCGGGGAGTCGCCTGGTGTCAAAACGGAGATGTTAGAAGACCTCCCTGTTGGTCTTTTATCAACCGGGAACCCTTCCTTTATGACATATTATAGGTTGGGGAGATATCTATAAGTCTGGAAGTAGAAGGTACAAAGGATGTTGTACGTGTTGTGGTCGTAGAGAGTCACTCGGGTGATCCCATTCACTGTCCGTGGTTTACGGATGATCTTCATAGGGAAGTTCCCGTCAACCCAAAGGTCCCTATCACAAACGGTGAAACCTTCAATCGGGACGTCCGGCAAACCCGGGTTAGGGAATGATGGGAAGAGGATTTCAATGTTTGTGTGGTGACCTAGTTTAGAGGTGATGTGAAAATACCTTGTAGAGGAGACAACGGAGAATAGTTAAATAAGAATTCGGTGAATGATTCTGGTGGATTGGACGGAGAACTCTTTAGACATACGTCCAGTCCTTCGTTTTCAATCTTGACCTGTACCTTGTTGTCTGACCAAGGTTTATCCTTTTCCTCATGTAGTTCCGACATATAACAGTGGGACGAATAAATTGAATATACGTCTCATGTAGTACTCTTTGCGACCTGACCTTCTTTGTGTTCGACCTTAGTTCTAACGACCCTCTTTATAGTTATTGGAGTCTATACGTCTACTGTAGTGGGAATGCCATCTTTCACTTCTCGATTTTTCGGAGAACTACTTTCACTTTCTCCTCTCACTTTTTCAACCGAATTTCGAGTTATAAGTCTTTTGCTTCTAGTACCGTAGACCAGGGTAGTGAAGTACCCTTTATCTACCCCTTTGTCACCTTTGTCACAGTCTGAAATAAAAAACCCCGAGGTTTTAGTCACGTCTACCACTGACGTCGGTACTTTAATTTTCTGCGAATGAGGAACCTTCTTTTCAATACTGGTTGGATCTATCATATAAGTTTTCGTCTCTGTAATGGAACGGTTGATTCCAGACAGATCAGTTCCGATACCAAAAAGGACACCAGTACATACTTACACTCTCAACCTGACACTTCTTCCGACTCGCGACTTCTTAACTACGAAAACTTGACACCACAACCTCTTCTAAGAACTCTCAGGGAACCTGACGTTCCTCTAGGTTGGTCAGGTAAGACTTCCTCTAGTTGGGACCCTAAAGAAACCTTCCTTACTACGATTTCGACTTTGAGGTAATGAAACCGGTGGAGTACCCTTCTCAACTAAGTAACCTTTTGTGACACTACGACCCTCCCTAACCCCCGTCCTCCTCTTCCCCTGCTGGCTCCTACTCTACCGACCTACCGTAGTGCCTGAGTTACCTGTACTCAGACTCACTTGAGACCCTCTACCACTACTTGTCCCTCCGGAACGTACGACACTAAGTAGCCCAGTGTTTCTCAGTCTGTCCTGACCTACTGACCTGGCTTGACTTGACTTGAGGATGTTCGTCCTGGGATGGAGAAAAATCCGTTGTAGTGAAGTGTGGCGAATAATAATTTTGTGAGATTACCCTTTCTAACTTCCGTCCTCCTTTTCCCCGGTTGACTTCCACTCTATCAACCTACCGAGTGGTTAAGTTGTCTGTACTCAAACTCATTCGAGACCCTCAACCACTACCTGTCCCTTCTGACCGCACGACGTCAGGTACCCTAGTGTATCTCAGTCTGTACTGAATCACTGACTTGACTTGACTTGATTACGGGGATTGTCCTGGTCTATCGGGTGAGGAAACAGTAATGAAGACAATAATAGATTTTACCCAGATACTGTTACTTTACAAATAGTAACTTGTGTAGGATTTGAAGAAAATACCTCAACATCCTCTCCCTTAGTCACTGAATGTAAGGGAGTCTCGTTATTTTTCTATTCAGAATACCGACAAAGTGGTCCAAGGGTCAGAGTCCCGTGTCCGTACCTAATGAAATGTAGTATTATAGATAAGGGTGGGTACCACCTGTTTAGTCGTTACTCAATTCTAGTCTTTGGGAATTGGGATGGGTCTTGACCAGTAAAACCTCTGACACCTCTAGGGGTTTAGGTCAGACCCCCAGGGTCCTCTAGATATACGGAGCTGGACAGGTCCGTGGGTTAAGAACCCTCCGATCGTACACAGTCGGACGGACCCCTAGATATGGGACTGGACCCCTACGGACCGAAAGTCCAACGTTGTCATGACCCATCTTATTCGAAGTCTTTCTGAGTGGGGATTCCTTCAGGTGGGTACCTTTAACTTCCTTCGGATAATCAAAAAAAGAAAAAAACAAAGGAGGGACAGTAGTGACAGAAAGTCTACCCTTTATTGGTTAGGTGAAGGACTGTCTGTGGGAACTCACCGTAGGAACTATTGACCTTCACCAAACTAGGACACTGAGATTCCTCTTCACCGAATTTTAAGAAAACACGGTGACGCACCGGTATCATAGGAGACCCCCTGTTCCTTGTGATCGTACTTCTACCCTCAAATTTAATGTTATGGTAGGACGTCGATCTGAATAAGAAGTTTTCTGCTCCCTTTACCTGTCTCTAGGGGATACAGGTTTAAAAAACTTCCTTGAGACAGAATTCATACCTTAACAACATACGGGATTTTCACTCTGATGACCCTTTTACCACAATCCGTGTCTGTTGGTTTTCTTCCTTCGGGGGTACTTCCGAGTGGAGGGTACCGAGGGTTCAACGGACCACGAGGAAAGAACATAGGTTTGCAAAGGGGTATAGACCCTCGTGGGGGAGGGGTTGTCGGTTGAGCTCATACAGGGAATCACCTTTGGCCTCCTCTTAAGCCTGGTTGGGTCCAGGTATTCGGGAGGAAGACGAATCTTGATTCTGTCTAGTTTGTTCTGGACCCTTCGATATGTCTACTGGGTCCGTTTATATAAATATGTAAGGTTGTGTAATGGAATCTGAAACTGAACTGCACCTTCCTGTAGTACCAGTATAAATCAGTTTGAAATAGACTGGGGCTCATACGATCACAGAATTTCCTTCGGTCTTCCATACGATGTCCCGAAGTGTACGGTTCGCTATATATGGGCCACCACCTTTGACGTCAGGGGAGGAGCCTAGGATTAACCCTAATATCAGTAGTACTCGTGTAGATCCTTTCCCTAGTAAAAGACTAGACACATTTCCGTCCTGATTTTAATAGGGTCGTTGTCATTAACCGATACGGACCCAGAGTCGTTATTGAGTCCTTGAGCTACTCTTGGGGTAACGGAAAGACCTTTCCGATTTTTTTCGGAGGTTTTCAAATGGTTAGACCTGAATCTGAGAATAATCCCTGTCCACTAAAATTTCTTGTTTAAGGACAAGGTTACGTGTAATCTGTAGTCCTATTTCGGGTTGTCACTGTTGTCGTCCTGGGACGACGGAGAAATCTACTCTGCCAGGTCCGTCGGTGGTTAGGGAAAATATTGTCTCTTGTCCTCTCCATCCGGTTCAGGGTCCTTTCCCTCTTTTCCTTTCTCTGTTCCGTTCGGGTCTACGACCAGTGGGAGGTCCCTTCGGGATACCGTTTGGGACTCAGGAATTTCCTGTCCCGTACTATGTTTACGGAGTAGACACCTGTCCCCACCCCGTGTCTCACAGGTTTGGTACTATTCAGAGGATTTTACCGAACGACGTCTACGGTATTTAATCCTGTAACCCACCGTCGGACGAGAGTCCTGGGTTCTCGGAGTTCCAGTTCGTGGTTCGGAATGGAGTACTATCAAGTTGTCCTGACTTCACCGACCGAGGTCGATCAGATGGACAGTGTCTATTGGTAGTACTCCGACCTTGGTTCCCACGTTGACCTACACCGTCCATTCAGGTTCTTAAAGAACCAACTGTGTCCCCAATAGATGAGACAGGACTGGAGGATGAGGTCTCGAAAGAGGAGGGTTTGGACATCGTAAAACACACGATGTCCTTTTTGTTAATGATTTTCTAAGTGGGTTCGTGAATGAACAATGACCCTACCTGTGTATAAAAGGATAGTCAAGGACCACCAGGCACTCGTAGGATGAGAGAACAACCCTTCTCTATATGAGTGATTTGACCCGTGGTGGGAACACTACCCTTCGAAAAGTCGGGGATCTCGGGATGTCGAAGACCAATGGTGACTCCTTGGGTAATGTGGGAGAGGTTATCTCTCCCTGGTTTTTGATACCTTCCTGTTTTAATTAGGGGTCCACACCCAGGTCTCCTGAGGACCAACTCGGGTGGTTCGACTTGGTCAGTAGTAACAGGAGAGCCAAAGGTTTGACCTTTGTTATGGGGGAGTCTTCTCTTCGAACCCTTCCCGATGTCGGAGATTATTTATTTAAAGAACGGACACCCGATAACTAGAGGTGGTCAAGTGGTATATTGTGGAACTAGGAGGGACATTTCTCTTTCCTACCCTGGAGCACTTACCAAGTTCTAGAGACCTATTATTTACTTCGAGATCAGGGGGAGGTACGGTGTCATGGTTTAGGGATACATTTAAACCCTCTTTAGGGTGGGTCACGGTTCACCAAATGTATCAGAACCTAGAGTTTTTACGTAACAAAACCTATGGTGACCGATTTCTTGGGGTTGTAAAAAAAAAGGAAGTTCACCCTCCGAGGTCCTCTTTCTACTGAATCTGTCATAATGGAGTTCCCAAGTCTCTGTCTGGGGGTGGACAAACCCATCCGAGAATCGGCCCTAGAGGATCCAGACCTAAACCCTGGATACCCTTTTATAAGGTTTTGCATTTACTGGATTTTTGGACGAGAGGTCTACTCTTTTTACGGTTTGTGTACGTTAAGTCCAAGATTTGAAAAACCGTCTCTCCCCTATAATCCAGAGGTTACGATTCCGTGTCTACCAACTCTGTTTCCAGTGAATGGACCCTCAAGTCTAATGTGTACCCAGGTCCTCCGACAGGAGACTAGGTCATGTTCTTTATGAGGTCAACGGGAGGGGGAGTTGAGCTTTTCTTAACGATCGAAAGGACCCCGATTGACCCATGACATCTTAGACCTGTGCGTTAAGTCAGAGAGTCAGTACAGGCTGAGAAACACTGGGGTACTTAGTGTCGTACGGTCTGGAGGGACAGGTAGTGGTTGAGGGCCTCAAGTGAGTCTGAGTGCAGGTAACTCAGCACTATGGTAGGTCGGTAGAGTAGGAGACAGCAGGGTAAGGGGAGGACGGGAGTTAGGGAGGGTCGTAGTCCCATAAAAGTTTACTCAGTTGAGAAGCGTATTCCACCGGTTTCATGACCTCAAAGTCGAAGTCGTAGTCACGAAGGTTACTTGTGGGTCCTGACTAGAGGAAATCCTACCTGACCAACCTAGAGGAACGTCAGGTTCCCTGAGAGTTCTCAGAAGAGGTTGTGGTGTCAAGTTTTCGTAGTTAAGAAGCCACGAGTCGGAAGAAGTGTCAGGTTAAGAGTGTAGGTATGTACTGGTGACCCTTTTGTTGTCGGAACGGATCTACCTGGAAACAACCGGTTCATTATAAAGACGAAAAGTTATACAATAGATCCAACCAGTATTGAAAGGAAGGTTCCTCATTCGTAGAAAATTAAAGTACCGACGTCAGTGGTAGACATCACTAAAACCTCGGGTTTGTTTATTTCAGACTGTAACAAAGGTGACAAAGGGGTAGATAAACGGTACTTCACTACCCTGGTTTACGGTACTAGAAGAAAAAGACTTGCAACTCGAAATTCGGTTAGAAAAGTGAGAGGAGAAAGTGAAAGTAGTTCTCTTAAAAAGTAAGGAGAAGTGAAAGACGGTATTCCCACCACAGTAGACGTATAGACTCCAATAACTATAAAGAAGGTCGTTAGAACTAAGGTCGAACACGAAGAAGGTCGGGTCTCAAAGAGTACTACATGAGACGTATATTCAATTTATTCGTTCCACAGTTATATGTCGGAACTGCATGAGGAAAAGGAGAAACCTTAGTCAGACACCAAGGTACAGGTCAAGATTGATAACGAAGGACTGGACGTCTGTCCAAAGAGTTCTCTGTCCAGTCCACCAGACCATAAGGATAGAGAAAGTTTAAAAGGTGTCAAATAACACTAGGTGTGTCAGTTTCCGAAACCGTATCAGTTATTATGTTTTTAGCTACAAAAAGACCTTGAGAGAACAAGAAAGGTACTAGGTCACCTACAACCGTTAAACTAGAGACCAAGGAGACTGAAAAGATTTTGATCGAACTTGTAGACCTTCAAGTACCAAGTCTATGACGACTTCCGACCGAACCTCTTAAAACTTGTAATGAAATGGTCGTACACTCTACTCACGTTAATACACCATCAAACTCGTAAGAAACCGTAATGGAAAGAAACCCTAACCTTACTTTTGACTGGAGAAGATCAAGACACCGGTGACGACTCAAAAGGTTTACACGACCGTATAACTCACGTCGTGAAAGGGTCGTAGTGGAAAGTCCTAAACTTTATCGAGTTGACCTTAAGGTAGTTGAGGTGATCGAAACAAACATCACTACGAAAGATTCCGGGTGAATTAAAGTGTAACCCTACAGACCGAGATCTACTCACTAGTGTGGTAGTGCTAATAGAACCAACACTTCGAGAAAAAGCATGTCCAGAAGACACAAAAGAACAGTGGAGAAGAATTACAGAAGACGAAGACAATATAGGTATGGTAAAGACAGGAAATAACTCAGGTAGAAACGTACTTTACAAAGGAACCACAGAGATTAAAAGAACTTCTCTAGAGATCAGAAAGGGTAAGGCAACAAAAGGAGATAAAGAAACGTAACTAGCGGCTCCTTCCGAAAGAATAGAGAGGAACGATAAGAAACCTTGAGACGTAAGTCTACAAATATAGAAAGGAAAAGAGGAAACGAAACGTGAAAAGAAGAAAAGGGTCGATAAACATTCCGGAGGAGTCTGTCGGTAAAACGGGGAAACTTAAAGAAAAGGTACCCCTAACAGGACTAAGGACAGAGGACATGTTACAGTACTTGGAGGTAGGTATCAAGTAGTCCGTGAGACAGATAGTCTAGATCAGGGAATTCAGATAAGCAGTGGAGGTGACATGTCAGTATTCCCTAAACTAAATCTAGAATGGACTTACTAGATCACCAAAAGGGGTGGAAGAAGTTAAATTCAGACTTAAACGGTTATTCCTCAAGTACTAGACTCGGTGTCAGTCTAGGACCAGAACAAAAACGACTAACATATGTCCAAGAAGTAGAAACCGACGTTTCTTATATTAGTTAGACTAAAGCCACAACTGGTAGACCACTACAGGTACACATCTCAGAAGAGAACACAACAACCTTCTACCACAAACGATACTGGTCACACAAGAGAACCGTTTTGAGATAATCAGAAACGGGACGAAGTAAGGTATGAAGTTCCGGTTTAAATGGACAATGAGGTCCACAAAGAACTGAAGGATGAAAACGTAAGGTCAGGGGATATTACTTTTCCTGTAGAAAGAACCCACAATCAAGATTTTCCAGAACATCCAAAGTATCTTGACAAGTTGAAGTCCAAGAAGTTGTAATGACGAACCCCGTATCCGAACCTAAAGACACTATAACTTACCAAACGGAACCTTTACTTGTCTCTAGTCAATACCGAGTTAACAGGTCGGGAATATACTTTCGAATTTCCCTGTCCTACTAATTCAGTGTAGCTATACTCCTTAAGGAGTTTTCTTCCGTCTCCGATGTGATTTTGTTCGGAATTGAGTTCATAGACGGAACACCAACGGGTGGGTTTTTTTCGTAAGATTGAAATACAGGTGTTTTTCCTTCCTTATCGGAACCTTCCCAATTTAGTTTCTAACCCTGAAAATTGAGTTTTCATCTCGGGGTCAGACATCGAATGAATAAGTTCTTCAAGCTGGATTGACGGTCTCCGACCGGAGGACTGGAAACTTTAGAACGTCGATAACGTCAGGACTATCTTCGCAATTTTAAGAGAAGACCCCCGTTTGATTGATAAAAATGGTCGGTGGTTCACTTTGTTGAGGATTTACCCTCTCCGGTAAATACCTACAGACTAGTTTCCTAGTCTCTTCCGTTACCGTTGGGTGAGATCATGAAAACGGACCGTTTAGTGTACCGACCTCCTCGGACCATCCGACGTCACGTACCCCAGTGATTCCCAGTCTGTGCTGAAGTGAAAGTGAAAGTGAAAAGTGAAAAGTGAAAGTACGTAACCTTTTCCTTTACCGTTGGGTGAGGTCACAAGAAAGGACCTCTTAGGGTCCCTACCCCCTCGGACCACCCGACGGTACACCCCAGCGTGTCTCAGCCTGTACTGACATCGCTGAATCGTCCTCGTCGTCGTCTAGTTTCCTAGGAGTCTATAGTTCACCACGACTACCTTTTAGATCCGGACTGACATAGGAGAACACTCCAAGAATCGTCCATGGGAGAACAGATGGGGGTTCCCGAGAGGGGAAAGTCAGAACGAATCTCTGGAACCTGGTGACCTGTTTTGGGACTCTCCCTAACAGTCTTCTAGGAGACTGGTCAGGACTCCTTTAGATCATGTGACTACCTTCTTCGAAACAGAACCTACCTTTTCCTTCTCGGCCTATATAGTCATCAGAGGTTAAAACTCCGGTATCTCCGATTTGGAAACCGTAGCCCATGAAGTCGGGTTAACCGACTGGAGTATCGGAACTGATTTCTAAATCTCGACCCTTTTCCTTTTTCTCATAGGTAAATACGACTGAGGTTCATACGGAAAGACCAAGATGTACGTGTACGACGATAAACCTTACTTTTTCCGGTGAACTTTCTGCCAGGGGTTAGTTTGTACCACTAGATTAGGAATCCGAGAACCTCAGTCAGGTAGACGGGTGACTCTAAAGTCAGAGGGTAGTATTTCCTGTGGTTTTTACCTCGTGTCTTTACCGTGCTCCCGTGGTTCGTCGGTAAGTCCTTCGATACTCTCGTCGTAGTGTCTTGTTACTGGATTATCACAACGGTGGAATCAAGGTGTCTGATTAAACGGTCTTTGAGGAAGTATATGACTTCCACTCCGAGAATTTCGATTCTCACTCCCGAAAGTTCTTCTAGTATACCCCACGAAAATTTTCCCCTCTGAGGAAAAAGACGGACCCTTGGAGGTTACTTTCAACTAATTGAGGAATGTACGGTGGTGAGTAAGTCCTTTCTTCCGGGAGGCTTCCAGGAAGTCTTCTTGTCCAGAGGTTTACTGAAATTTCGTTCACCAGAGGAGAACAAGACGAACGGTTAATTTGTTGGGGGTTCCCCGAGTTCCTGGGGTCGACCGGGTCGTGTAGGTTACTGTATCCTGGATGGGTCCTCTCCTGACCGTCTACCTAAAGTGGGTCTACTGTCAAAGAGTTCCCATATTTATGGATAATCAGTACTATCTATGTAAGTGTCCTACCTAACTTCGGAAAGGGTGAGTCTGCCTCTTCCGACTCCTTCATCATTTTTTTTGACAAGGTCCTTTAGCAACCAGACGGGTCCAGTAATGTATCACTGTTACCCTGTAGTAATGAAGATTCCAGTGAGTTCTCCAGAGATTTCGTAACCCGTAATAAATAATAGAGGGAACACGGACCCCGGGAGTCAGAAGTCCTTTTCGTCTTTCTCGGTTTGTTAAGAATTTTAGTCACTATTTTTCTTTTGGGTCCTCTGAAGGGACCCTACCTTCTTCCGAAATGGTTGTCGAGAGGAGGTGTGGGAAAAACAGGGATTCCTTGGCTAACAAGAATCAGGAATACTCTACGATATACCCTCTGGAAAACAAGTACAGTTACTGGAGGAGGATCTAGGTCTCCGAGTCTGGGTCTCCGAATATGGTACCGGTACCCCTTTGAGGTTTTCTATGTACGATACCCGACAGTTGACCCTGGGTGTTCTAAGATTTCTCGGTGGTGATATACGAGGTTCCTGAGTTCAGGATTAATTTCAGACCTTTCTACTCAGCGGTTTCCGAGTTGAGGTCGGGTGTACTTTCCCGGGGATGAGACATTATGAAAGATGGGGGTATCGTCAGTTCCATATCCTAAGGACCTAAGTGATGAGTGTTCAGTTCGGTACCTTCTTTTGTCTTCTCCTGTAAGTTATGTGGACACTCGAGGAAACGAACGGTTTATTTCGACTCGACATTCATTCGACATTGTGGTTCAAAGTCTATGGATAAGTCCTGATGTTTACTCACGGTAAGATTACTTGTGGGGGTTTTAATTCAAAGACCCCTATTCTAAAGAGTTCTATGGAGATTTCTCGGTTGTGTAGAACCGTGCCCAACATGAAGTTTATCTGTCCACTATTTAGAGGACTAGGGACTTGTCCTCCCTGAACTCGATAGAACTTACTCAGTACAAAGAAGACCCATTTATGGAGGTCGATTCAACTTCTTTTAGAGTGTCAGGAGTCCTTTTTATAAGTCTAGGATGTCCTAGAGTTTCTTACTCGGCCTCTCAAGACCACCGATGTTAGAGAGAAACCTCTAGGAAGAGGACCGTCCCCCTGAAACCTCAACTGATTACGTTCCTCTAGGTTGGTTAGGTAAAACTTCCTCTAGTCGGGACCCTAAAGAAACCTTCCTTACTACGATTACGACTTTGAGGTCATGAAACCGGTGAAGTACGCTTCTCGACTGAGTACCCTTTTCTGAGACTACGACCCTCCCTGACCCCCGTCCTCTTCTTCTCCTGCTGTCTCCTACTCTACCGACCTACCGTAGTGACTGAGCTACTTGCACCCAGACTCACTTGAGGTCCTTAACCACTACCTGTCCCTCCGGACCGCACGACACTAAGTACCCCAGTGTTTCTCAGTCTGTACTGACTCGCTGACTTGACTTGACTTGACTTACGGGGATAATTAGGGACGTAGTGGTATAACTACGACGAATACTAATGGGGAACATAATAGTTAACAGATAGGGTAAAACATAGACGGGTCTAGTTTTTTGATGTTGTACGTCACAGTCAAGTTGTTCCCATATATTTTGAAGTCGGTTGGTACCTTATATAGTGAGTGGGAATCTACCTGTTGAGATATTCCTGAGACTTCGAACTCTGATCGTTCTTCCCCTCCGGGTTACCGGGAATGACAGGGTCAAGTCGTCCTTCAATCAGTCTCTCTGACACTGTGGGGTCAAGGGTTTCTTGACCTGGAAGATAGAGAACTCACCCCTTACGATCAATCAATCTTATCCTTTTGTCCTCAGGTCTTACCGTCACCGATTTTCTGGTCCTTTCCTTTTTCCGGTACTTTTATCTTGTTTCCTTCCAGACTCCTAGCCTCACTCTTGGAGTCCACTTCGTTTGTCGAGAGGACAAATCGGGTTAATTGTCTCCCGTCCGAATCCCCCTCTTCTTTTTCGTAGATTTTTTCCCTCGGTTTTAACTCAGAGAAGTGAAGAAAACCCGGCCCGATGGGAGTACGGAACCCCTAGATAAAAGGAAACGAACGGTTTATTTCGACTCGACATTCGCTCGACATTGTGGTTCGACATTGTGACCACACAGGTAGTGAAGTTTAAAAACGACACCGTTCTGTCTTGGTTCCTTTAATGTGTGACGGGACTGTAGTGAAAAATGAACCAATTAATCGGAACAAAAAAACAAGTGTGATAATAAGTCACTAAACCTTCTCCCAAAAAGAAAAGGTTTGAAGAGTGAGACTATAAAAATCCCCTCATAAAGACATCGAAACTTCCGTATTAAAATTTAATAAAATTCCCTACATCTCGGGTAAAGTAAGAAAAATTTTAGTCTTAAACCCAATTCCTGACACCCGGTAGTCACAGATGGTTCTGTACCGGAATCTGACGTCAGTTCTTATCATCTATCTTTAAATGTACGACTAATACACTCAACTTAAATTTCTCCCAGTATGTTCTCAAGATTCTAACCCACCACCCTAAAGTGTCCTTTTTATTTAATTATTACGGGTTCTGTAACGACCTTTTAAAGAACCGTATCCATCGTTCGACAAATAAAAGACAAAACTAATGGGGTACTTTTATACAATTAAAATTTTAATTGGATTTAAGATGTAAAATCTTATCTAGACCATCCTAAAACTGTTTACCTACCATTCATTGTAGGTAAACTTTACTTGTATAAGATATGTAAAATTTATGTTTTGTATTCAAAATGGAACTTTTTATTTCATGAACTCGAAACAATGATTGAAAAGATTATGGAACCGTAATGAAACGGTTGTTTCCAGATAGATCAGTTTCGATACCAAAAACGTCATCCGTACATACTTACACTCTCAACCTGATATTTCTTTCGACTCACGTTTTCTTGACTACGAAAACTTGACACCATAACCTCTTCTGAGAACTCTCAGGGAACCTGACGTTCCTCTAGTTTGGTCAGTTAGGATTTCCTTTAGTCGTCACTCACAAGAAACCTTACTGACTACGACTTCGACTTCGAGGTTATGAAACGGGTTGACTACACTTCTTGACTGAGTAACCTTTTCTAGAATTACGACCCATTCTAACTTCTGTCTTTCTCTTCCCCTGTTACCTCACACTCTATCAACCTACCGTAGTGACTGAGTCACCTGTACTCAAACTCGTTCGAGATCCTCAACCACTACCTGTCACATCGGACCGCACGAAGTCGGTTACCTAAGTGTTTTTCAGTCTGTACTGACTGGTCGACTTAACTGACTGAAAGATTATAGTACTATTAGTTTCTTCCTTCTCTTATCCCTTCCATTCGTCCCTTCCTCCCTTCTTACTCATTTCCCATCGTCCCTCCTTCCTTTGTTTCGGTTCATAAAACCAATTGAAAAATTTTGGGTTGATTTTCGAAATAACCCGTTGACTTTATATCTTTATTGATTTAAAAGTACGTTGAAGTTACAAAGGAGGACATGAAAACCAACTACATATGTATATTTTAAACTTAAATATAAATGACCTAAAAAAATCAACTATTAAGAAGGTTTAACACGTGGACTAGGAGGGGAAGTTCTTTCATCTTTCAGCTCAGTCCCTTAAAAGAAAGGTTCATCAAGAACCAGTAAATTGAGAGTTATATGAGGTAAGGTTTCTTGTTAAGTTAGGGATAGGGTCTGTTATAATCGAACGAGAGACCACAGATTGTTAAAATGTTTTTTGTTAAAATAGTACAGTATCACGATAACACGTTTACTATCAATCGAATATTTACCGTTCATCATTCCAATATCACAAAAGTTACGATAAGTCTAACACTTACCGGTCTTTGTAGTATCTCGATCAGACGAGAACTCTATCATTTTATTTATAAAAATAACTTTACGTAATTCACCAACCCCTCAGTATGAAACTTTATCTTATCTCATCCTCGTGAGTGAGTCTCTCTTTAAACTGTCCCTTTAGAGTCTCGATGAAGGACGTATTAGTATATGCTCCTTACTCTCTGGGATACTACTTTAAATGTCGTTACCAAATTGTGACTTACTGATATTATTTCTTTTATATCTCAGTCTTACAAAATAGTTAATAACTCTCCACGAAGTACACCGAAACGACAGACCTATATTAAGTCGGAGAAGTTAATGTTTACACTGAGTTGGTTTGGGGTCTCTGTACTTTGTTACTCCTCCAAAATAAAAAACGGAAAAAAAAAAAAGGGTCGTGTGTAGTACAAACTCTATACTAACATCGACAGTGATAGACATTAACATCGACGTAACTCCTTTGTCCTTTATTTCTCCTTTCCCAGTTTCATATTTAACTTAAGATCTGTATGAATACCTAAAGGAAAATTACCTCCTACTACTTTGTTCTACGACCTCAGTTTAAATATCGTCGGGAAAACTTATCACTGTACACAAATAGTAAGTTTGTTACGTATTAATGATTATGATATTATTACATTACAATAACGACCGTAAACCTCACAAAGAGAGTACCAAGTCCAAATCACTTTTACGTTCAAACGACTGGTAAAGAAAATAGTTATTCACCTACTATAGGTCAAGTTACGATCATATCAGAACCGTTCATAGTGCCATTAAAGGTCAAACGATTTTTGGTTGGGTATCATGAAACGTTGAAAATAACTTTCAAAGTTTATATTACGTTTTGAAGGTAGAATTAAGATAATCATTGTGAAACCGTAATAACGAAGTACCTTTATAACCGAGTACTTTATGACTATTTATCCTAGAGATTAAAAAACTCTTATCGTTCCGAGGTTTCCGGAAATAGTCTCTTCCTTTACCGTAGGGTGAGGACATAAGAACGGATCTCTTAGGACACCTGTCTCCTTGGACCACCCGACGGTAGGTTCCCCAGTGTGTCTCAGCCTATGCTGACTTCGTTGAATCGTCGTCGTCGTTTCCGGAAATATTGAGGGTCATATTATAAAATAAATTTAAAATAAGCTAGTCTTAAATTACCCAATTTATTAATAAAATTTTACAGTTTTGAAGTTTTGTTAATTCGTACGTTTGAATTACCTGAATTTTGGAACGAATTCACTAATAATGTTCTGGTCATCAGAAATTGTTTGGTCACAATCGTGTGTGCAGTTGAACTACACTGTAGTATCTTACAAATTAGAAGTTGTAGTAATTCAGATCACTAAAACTCAAGGTACTTTTTATTTCCCCGTTATGAATCTCATATAATTGAACTAAAAAGGTTTATTATACGAAAACAAGGAAAGGTACGATCAAGACTTATTTGATATAAAAGTGGAAGTAACGGATGGTCTTTTTGAAGGTACGTTAAATACGAGGTCGATGTGACTAATAATTGGTAAGGAAGTTTTGTATTTGTGAAAGTCGAAGTTGATAAGGAAATGAAAACCACGCCAGGATAAATACTCTGAGAGTTGGAACCACGATCCACACTTGAGATTAACCTTATAAAGACTAATACTGTGTCAAAGATATCGTTAACAAAATCTCTATTCGTGTACTAAGTTCTACTGTATGAGTCTTTCTTCAGACTAAGAAGACCAGTCTTTCAACTCTTTCTCTATTTTAAAAAGGGACACAATCTACGAGCATTCCTGATTATTAACACCTAATGACATCTATCGAGTGGAACCATTACTTCTGTAAAGATTTCAGTCAAACTCCGACGAAAAACTAATGAACATTCACTTCTTAAACTTAACCATATTCACAATAGAAGAAAAATCTCGAAAAGTACTGATGAGATGTTTATTACTGACGAAATTCTTGTGTGAGGATAATTAAGTTATTTATAAAATTTTCAAGTCTTCTCTTCAGACCCAATCTCTATATGTTGTCCCTTACTGATCGTACATATGTTATTTGCTTTCGAACCCTGTCCTTCTATAGTGGTCCTATCACTCACGTTTATATTTTCTTCTGGTTTCTGTAGGGACGCGATATGGTAGTGTTTTATACTCCATCTACTCCTCCTAAGAACGGTTCTTAAGACTCTTCCTCATCATTTCACAACGATCTTCCTCTCTATTCTTTCACACAACAGGATTTTCCTTCATTTGTAATAATGTATTCGTTTATTGAGAAAGTGTACGTCGTCTATCTACTTTATCTTACTTTTGACTCTTTAGTTGTAATACAAATCATTCCACCTCCAATGAACACTGTAACTGTTCTTGTCTAGTCTACCTTAAAACCTCCGTTTTTGAATAATCTCATCCTAAACTTGTTTTCTCTACCTCTCCAGAATCTTTATAGTTTATGTACGGACTACTACAACTTGTGGTAAAGTAACGAAAAACGGTTAACGTATTTGTGTTGTCGGTAGATCATAATCCCAGTTCGGTTTTGGTGGGTTCCCTAAAGGGATTTAAAGTTTCAAGTTTAATGTTTATTTACCGTACGTAAAGGAAATCGTAGTGACAAGTCTTTGTTATAGTATAACTTAACTAAACGAATTATATTTTACAGAACATAAGAAATCAATAAAATAAAAATTTGAAGTCCGTTCTAAAGTAGTATTAAGTTTCCATCAAACATGAATGAAAGGTATCCTTATAAAATGTCTGAGAAGTTTATTTACACAATTAACGTACAGATTCGTGGTAGTGACATCTTTTATAAAATTTTTTTATAAAAGGTGTATAAAAGAAACTTATTAATCACTTAATCGGTTTGTCGTTCAAAATGTCCAAATAAAAAAATTAAAAAACCGGATTTGAAACCGGATTTAGGTGTGAAAGGTAGTGGGTTCAGATAACAAGACTGGACGTCCGGTTAAATACTTTCGAATGGTAGTGTTTTGACATGACCAGTTGAGTTTTATGTATAACAAACAAGGAACCATGAATCGGTTGGTTTGTCTTTTTAATACAATTATGTTTTGGGAAGTGTGTCTAAAAATATTGTCGAAATGAGTATTAACGGTTTGAACCTCGTTACTTTTTTGGAAAGTCATCCACTTAATTATCTATTTGACACTATATAGGTTTGTTACCTTATAATAAACGAAGTACCCTTTATCTACCCCTTTGTCACTTTTGTCGCAATCTGAAATAAAAAAAAAACCCCCCCCCCGAGGTTTTAGTGACGTCTACCACTGACGTCGGTACTTCAATTTTCTACGAATGAGGAACCTTCTTTTCAATACTGGTTGGATCTATCGTATAACTTTTCGTCTCTGTAATGGAACGGTTGTTTCCAGGCAGATCAGTTCCGATACCGATACCAAAAAGGTCACCAGTACATACCTACACTCTCAATCTGATACTTCTTCCGAGTCGTGACTTCTTAACTACGAAAACTTGACGCCACAACCTCTTTTGAGAACTCTCAGGGAACCTGAAGTTCCTCTAGGTTGGTCAGGTATGATCTCCTCTAGTCGGGACCCTAAAGAAACCTTCCTTACTACGATTTCGACTTTGAGGTCATGAAACCGGTGGAGTACACTTCTCAACTGAGTAACCTTTTCTAGGACTACGACCCTCCCAAACCCCCGTCCTCCTCTTCCCCTGCTGTCTCGTACTCTACCGACCTACCGTAGTGCCTGAGCTACCTGTACTCAAACTCACTTGAGACCCTCTACCACTACCTGTCCCTCCGGACCGCACGACGCTAAGTACCCCAACGTTTCTCAACCTGTACTGACTCACTGACTTGTCTTTTTCTTTATTAGTTTGGTATTTTTCTGTACCTCCTTTGAATACGTATAATGATTCTCTTCCTTCGGTTAGGTATTTCCGATGTGTGACACATTAAGGTTCATACTATAAGGTCTTTTCCGTTTTGATACCTCTGTCGTTGTTCTAGTCCCCAACGGTCCACAAACAATCCCCCTTTCTCCCTACTTATCCACCTTATTTTTCCTATAAAACCCCTCACTTTGATTAGACGGATTATTATGTTACTGTATATTTACAATAACATGTAAATGGTTTTGGGTTTCTTACATGTAGTATGTACATGTTAGGATTACATTTCAAACCCCCGAAGGGAACATCGAGTCGACCATTTCTTAAATGGACGTTACACCCTCTGGACCAAACTAGGGACCCAACCCTTCTAGGGGACTTCTTCCCTTTCCGATGGGTAAGGTCATAAGACCGGACCTCTTACGGTACTTGACATATCATACACACATGACATTTCATAAATACCTGACATTGTGTTTAAAATCCGTAACCTATGATTTCTACACAATTCCATTCAAAAAACTAACATTGTTCACATGGGGATACCACACCCTACAATCATCAGAAATCCTCCAACATGTACACACCACTGTCCTTCATGTACCCTCGAACGACATGAAGGACGATTTAAGCCGTCACTTGGATTTTAACGAGATTCTCTATCGAGTAATTTGATTTTGTTGTCGTTGGTTGTATATGTAACAAAAGTCACGAATTGATATTGATCAAGGTAAAGATTACTTAACATAACTTAAAGTAAACCTTCTAATTCTTTTAGTTAGTGACAAGAGTTTTGTCAAAGTTCACCAATTAAAAATTTTGTACATTAACGTATTTCGGTTTATTTTTTCGAAAGTAAAACGTCGTTTGACATAAAGAGTCGATAAAATCCCTGTGCTTTAAGAGTTATGTATATAAACACACGGTGTTTGAGAGTGGGTTTAAGAACTTTTACGAACTAATTCTTTCCGGGAGGTAAAACTCACTCACTCACTTTCATTTTCATTCATCTTGATTGACTATCCACAAATTTCCCTTCACGTCTACACCCAATATGAGTATTTGTAACACTACGAGACCCACACCTGTCAAACTAAGTTATAGAAGTATCCCCTCATATTGTAAGGGAAAAGGACTCACTGTATCTTCTTGTCCTTAACATGAAAGAAACCATAAATCCCTTTATTTAGGAGTCCCCACAGTTTACTACCCCTCTTTCAAACCCTACTCACATAGATTGTGAAGGTTTTTTTTGAGGACTTATTTGTAAAATAATAATAAAAGCCTATTATTTGTGACGTCTTATTTATTAAATAGAAGTGTAACCGACTTATAGCTGAATCGTTGTCCTGTTTGAATTCTTCAACATCTGAAAACGGACACAATAAACGAAGGACACGAAAGTCTTTGGTGTTTTATTAATATTAAAATTTTTAGATGTGTCGTTCCTAGGGACTCTTAGTTGGAAGAAAAGTGACGACGAGGGACTGAATAATGTCGTGATTGTTCATAAACTCCTGAAACGATGGGTCAAATGTTAATAGTTAGTACTGTAGAATCGTGTTATCATCACTTACGACCAATACATCGGAAAGACCCTAATTGTTCTAGTTCTAATTTTTTTTTTTTTTAGAGGGTCCTGGGACCACGAAAGGACTAATTTATCCTTTTTCCGAAATTGTCCTCCGTTTACTTCCGTAACTTTCAACTTTTATTTGTCAATGATTGTAACATAAAAACGAAAGAGAATAGTACAATAAAAGTCAATTATTTCTCGTATTAGACAAACATGGACGAAAACGGAATCCTCAATCTCCCTCTATTACTTTTATAAACGGTAGATAAAAGTATAATATTCGACAACAAAGGTTTCTTTCAGTTTTGACTACATATAATAGTGTAATAACAAGAGTCCCCTGTCGTCAGTGGTATCACTAACATTAATGTACCGAAGTAATTGAAATATGTAAGATGGACAATACCCCCCGAGTGTAATTCCTTTAAACGTATATGTCCTTTACTTACAGTAAACGTCCCTCGATTACAGTAATTTGTAAATCCGTCAGGGATAGTCCGTTTCCCCAAAGGTGACTCTATGCGAAAAGTCACACGGGAAATATGAATAACACCCGTGTCCCTACATAAAGCTTTGGAATTTTCACTTTGGAGAAAGTCTCCCTTTATAATCTTTTCGTTGTCGATAAAATTGTTTAGTCTATATACTGACCTTAGTTTAGTGACTGTGATTTCCAATAATCTTGTGTGTTAGTTCCTTTCATACTAGGACTTTCTACGTTTATTAATCTTGTAAAACCCCGAGAACGTGTCGTACTCATACAAACACACACATACATACATTCATATGTACATACATATACGTGCGTATACATTGACCTATCACTGTATGAAAGAAAAAAAACCACTGTATGAAAGTTTACGTAAAACTATATACAACCACGTAGAGACAAAAATGACTCGTTAAATTAGATAATCGGTATTGTAAAAAATTTTTTAAGTTTATATTAAAGTCCACTTCTTTAGTACTATTGACTTGTCATCTGTATTTTTCTTTCCCTGTTTTTTGGGTCTTTCATTTTACATTTTATTATTTAAATCTAAAAAAATGAAGTTGTTATTTACATAAAGTCTGTAACACTTCCCGTCCTATTATTTTTATGGAAGTACATGGAAAAACAAACTTCATCGACAAAAACAAAAACCGTCGTGGTCTCAAGACTCATCAGATCTCTCTTTTAGATATTAAAGGAGACCTACGTCACCTCGTTACCCGAAAGTATGGGAGTGTCAGACCGACACCGTCAGAAGTTCCTTACGAGTCTTCAAGAAGAACAGAAACATAAGACAAACGGTGTGATCCTGAATAAAGATAATGATTCTTGTTATTACAATCGTCATCGTTTCATAAATAACACGTGGATCCTTTTACTCTACTATAAACCGTTTACTGTCTCAAAACATTCAGGATCTCTCAACAAAAGGTTTATTCTAATTTTTGTTTAGTAATGAAGAAAAATCGATAATTTTACTAGTGTTATTATCTCTTTAATAGACAAAAGACCATGTTTTAATGTAGAATCCCTTAATGTAATGTGTACATTTGATACTACCCAAGAAAAGGTAGACATGGAAAAACCCAATTAATTAAGAAGTTCTCTCTACTACATACAGTCATGACTTACTTTTACTTTAGTGAATTACCTCCGTTAAGTGTATCTAGAGATGTTAATCTCAACTTTCGTTGTCTCAATTGTTACGGTCTCAAGTATCCATCGACTTTTTTTTAGTTAAAAAGGGTAGTTTAATAAGGGTACAGAAGACTTTAACAGAGATGGACTAATTCTTCAAATGTTTTGAGTACAATTTATAAAATATTCTTACTTATGTAGTTCATTTACTTAATTTTATGTTAAAAAGGAGAGAAGGTAGGTTTCTTAAAACTAGAAAAAAATCCCATTCGAAAGGATCCCATTTCAATTAGTGTAAAACCTAGTTTTATTGTTGGAATAAACGACCATGTTGTAGTACATTCGATTAAATACAGACGAAGATTTACTTTTCCTGGGTTTTAGTTAACCAGAGGATAATTTACCAACACATGGACGATAATTAACACCTATGACGTTAGTCGCGAATAAATCTAAACAACCTTTCTTTAGGTGTTTCCGAAAAGATCTGAAAATTAAAAAAAGTTTTATCTTGACTTCAGATACTAGAGAACGGTTCAGGTAGTTGTCAATAAATAAACCATAACATCTTCTTTCCGTCGAGAAATTTAGAATTTTTACACTAATCCATAAAAAATAAAGAAGAGAGAAAAAAAAAAAAAAATGGTTCTCATGACTTTATATACCCTACAAAATAAGTTATTTACAAAAACTTACAGATGACAATATAAGATCACGAACCGTCGGGTCTTGCATAGACTAAGTAGATCCTTTGGTCTACACCACTAATAACGTCACCAATAAGGTGATATATATCACTTATTGAATCATTTAATTGCATAGGTAGTGGAGTGTAACAATCGTAAAGGAAATAAATAAATAAACACACACACACACCACTCTTATAAATTCTAGGTGGGAGAATCGTTCATACTTTATATCATAAAAATTGACATCAGTGTAATGTTCATATTTTACACAAAATTTGATGTCAGTGGAATACAATCTAGAGGTCTCGAATAAGTAGAACGTATTGAATTAGAAACAAGGGTAATTAGTTAGAAGGGTAAAGAGGGTAGGGATCGTGGACCAACGACGACGACGACGATAACGATTCAGTGAAGTCAGTACAGACTGAGACACGTTGGGGTATCTGTCGTCGGGTAGTCCGAGGAGACAGGGACCCTAAGAGGTCCATTCTTATGACCTCACCCAGCGGTAAAGGAAGAGGTTACGTACGTACGTATGGTTCAACGAAGTCAGAACGGGTTGAGACACACTGGGGTGCCTGTCGTCGGGTGGTCCGAGGAGACAGGTGTCCTAAGAGATCCGTTCTTGTGACCTCACCCAACGGTAAAGGAAGAGACTCGTGGACCGATAGTGGTGAGATTAGAGACGGTGGTGAAATTAAAGACGAAGATATTCAGATTGATTAAATATATGGAATATATTCACCTTATTCCGTCATAAACAGAAAGACACATATCGAATAAAGTGTATCGTATTACAGGAGGTCCAAGTAAGTACAACAGTGTTTACCGTTCTAAAAGAAGGAAAAATTTCGTTTTATTATGGAGTAATAAAAGTATTAGGTAAGTAGACAGTCAACTGTGACTCCTCCTTTGAAATTTTTATCTCTAAGAACTCACGGTCAAGTATATATATAATTATAGTGTAGTATCAAAACCCTCACCATAGTCCGAGACTTTAAAAAAATTGTGAAGTGTCTTAAAAATTACAAGTTATTGTCAACTCTTGGTAATAAAGTCCATAGTATCTCTTATATGTTTCGTATTTACACTTATTGTTTGGTAGAGACTGTAAAACCTGGAAGTTCTTTTCATCAATATCCATCTTACAATTGATATGAGTTTCGGAGAAACATTTTTTTTTTTTTTTAGTGAGTTACTAACTGACTTATCATTTCACGTATAGACCCACTGCATAGTTATAAAATTATAACTATATAAGTTTATAGACAGTATGAGGAGGAACCGAAGACATTTTCAAATAACGACTAGAAAAACCTTGGAATGTAACACCGAGTCCACCATTTCTTAGACAGGCGTTACGTCCTCTGGATCCAAGCTAGGTACCTACCCCTTCTAAGGTACCTTTTCCTTTCCCGTTGGGTGAGGTCATAAGAACGGACCTCTTAATGTATCTGTCTCTTCGGACCTCCCGATGTCAAGTATTCCAGTGTTTCTTACCTGTCCTGACTCATTGACTGTGATTGTAACACAGTCGTGTCTCCTTCACATTTGAGAGAAAACCCAATACCACGATTGTTGGTACTTCTGTCCTTGGCAGAAGAGAACGGTATATAGGGGTTAGTCAACTTCTACTCTCTTACCTTAAGTCTCTCCGGAACGAATCTCTATATGTAGACCTCGAAATATTGATCTCAATATCCCAATTTAAACTACGAGATGTTGATGTCAATATTTAAACCTTATATTTGACCCTTTTATATCTACGACGAATTTTCGGTGTCCAACAATAATGGTCTCCTCATACACATTTACCACTTTTCTTCTCGTGGACTCTACAAGTTATTCATTTGTAAAACTTCTATTTGCCTCCCTTTTATCGGTCATTCCTCTGACTCTTTCTCATCAGTCCCTTCGTCTTCCTTTTGGTCCTTTTGAGATAGAGGGTCTTCTAATCTCTCTTCTGAAAAAAACAACAACAAAACAATTTCTCTTACTGGTTGACACGGGTAATGATTTCTAGAATTCAATCCACGTGTATCTTTTCATAAGTAATTTATAACTTTGTGATTTCAACCACTACCCAGAACCCTTTTCCAGTTTACTTACCATATTTTGGGTCTCACCTCACCCAATATTATTTACTCTTCACTTTTTTACCTATATCATTCACAGTATTTGGAAAAACTCTTAAAACTAACAATTCTTATGATTTCTAAATTTATCATCAGTAATCCGAGTTACACGTCGGACGAAAATACGGGGAAACCTGTTTATTCCTTTTTTAATAAAAATCCATTTAATCTTTTTTTACAGGAAGGACCAGTCTACATCAATGTTCAGTCCTACATATATACCCTCTCCTCTTATATATGATCTAAACCGAGGGTACAGAATGAAATCAGTCCATGGAAACCCTACTTGTTAGGACGAAACATATCTTTTTTTTTTTAATTCAACCCACTCATAATACGACATAAACAAAACATAGTAAAAATATACTGATTTATGGTGTGGGTGACGAACCAATTTTACTTAGAAAGTTCGAGGTCAAGTCCCTTAATCAGGACCTTTATGAGTTCTGTCAACAGTCGTTAACGGAAGGACTTTCAACTTAGTACACACCAATAAATGGTCACTTCCACCGGTAAACGATGATCATCGCTCTCGTTTTCACCAACGACTCTAGTTCTCCTCTCTTTCACTCAATTAAAGTCGAAACTCCATTTAAGTAATCTACCGTTGAAAACGTCTGAGTCTTCGTCACAAAAATAGAAACATAAAGGGTATGAATCGTGTCACGGACACTCACCATCCACAGGTCAGTCACAAACAACTTAACATGACTTTAAGGTTTTCCATCAAATTTCTGGTTTTTTATTCATTCATATCTACTATTTGATCTACTACTCTGTCTACAGTCCTTACCACCAATAATCTGTCTCTGACCACAACTTCACCTATTCGGTTTCCCTTTAGATGAAAGAACCTCTATTTTTGTCTTATTACAATTTACTCCCCCAGAGTGACTTTGAAGGAAATAAGGTTCACCAAGAAAGAGTACAGGACAGAATCTCCCTTTTGTGACTCCCTATTATATAGTCTCCTTTATATGATATCTAATTGTCATTCAACTATCATTCAACTATCATATTACCGGTCTTGTTTGTACATGACACCCCTCAACCAGTATGAGTAATGTCTAAAAATAACCATCATTCAGTCTATTTAAACTGTGTTTGTCCTTTACCGTAAATGTTCGTTACTATCTGTAAGTGTAACTATCCTCCAGTCTCAAGTCGTACCGCTCTTTTGTCTGTCCTTAGAATTTTTCTACGACTACGACTACGACTTCGTCTGTTCACAAACAGTAATTATCCCGACTCGTTCACTATCTTTGTACATACGGAATTCCTGCCCTAATTTCCGTTCTGACTACTTTCATACCATCCTTTCTTTAAAGTCTTGAGTTCATTTACCGTCAAGTAGTTCCGCCCCTGAGTTTATGTTTTCTTTTAGAATTCCTTGGGTAGTCTCACACTGATATCGTTTTCACCTGAACTAAGAACAAACTCAAAACTTACCTAGATCCTGAACAACGTACTCGATCTTCCTAATGTCTTCTCCTTGTATCGGACCGTACGAGAAGATGGGTGGAAATGGGACGACATTATAATACGATCAAATAGTAGTGTAACGAATTTTAAATCGTGTATGTGTATCGGATGTAAAATAAACAAGAAAAATTTTAGAAAAAGATTCTTTTTATTAAGGGTGTTTAACCGGTAGTACACCATAAAAACACAGATAAATGTAATAATACATAAAGATGAAAAATCCTGTTACCATGGTTGAATGCTATAGGAGTTACTCATGAACAACTTGACTTTACAATTGAACAAGTACAGTTCATTTAAAGTGATAAAATTTAATACTTAAACTTCGTTTTTCTACATCAATATAGTAGAAATTTCCTTTATACAACTTAGGATTTTTACTGAGTGAAAACTTATACTTTGTATTCAAATTGTCTCTACGATAGTGGTGAAACACAGAAGGGACTTTGTGAACCGACGACGGTAGAACTAACCAAATTTTACAAAACACTTCCGACATGGAAATGTAAAATACTTTCTCCTTATTTCGAGGAGAGTTAACTGAACTACGTAACTTCTCTTAACGTACCCGTTAGAGGGAAATAATGTAAGTTACCAGGTTCCACGACACTCATCGAATTTTTACAAGAAAATCTTTACTATGAGAAGTCTTTCCAAGTGATTATACCGTAATGATCTATAGAGAAAATGACAGAAAAACGACTTTTTTACGTTGAAAATTCCCCTTTGGTTCATGAAGGTAACACACTTGAACCAGTTGTTAGTTTACTGGTATACATTAAGTAAGAGGTGGGAAAGAAAATTATGCACCATGAGTGTCATGGAATTTTACTTTCACCACCGTGGGATCCTTGGATGTGATCTCAGTCGTAGATAATACTAATTAATTCGAGGATATGTTACGGAAGAATAATTGTAATTAATACACCGTTCCTTTTAACTTACTAAGTATTTTCGTCTTTCGTAAGCCGAACTGGTGTAATATGCCGTCACGTTTATTCTTAAGAATTACGACAAATTGTTTACTGAAAAAGTGAGAAGTAATTTCGGGGAACAACGGTAGGTTAGAACTAAAATCTTTAATTTCGATTGTTGGTCTAACTCTCTTAGTCCTTTCCCTGTCGTACCCCGTTTCAGAGTTTCGGTGTTGATTGTCGTACTCCGTTTCACTTGGAGTTCGATAACGACAAGAGTCTCTTCCGATCCCTCCCCTCCTTACGTAAATGTCCCTTTGAGTTAATATCGTTGGGAGTCGATATCCTTTCATGAACACTTACAACTGTACTTTCGAAAAAGGGAATTACAAAATTAATTTATGGATCTTCGGTCGCGAAGAAGAGTCACAGTCTCGTGACGAAGAACCACCTATTTACAAATGTCGTCTCCGAGTCGACTCCCAAAGATGTTTGTACTGAGATTCTTGACTCTTCCGAAAACAACTCCGTGAACTCTAGGTCTTTCGTCATCACTAATATTTGATCGTCATGTTATCGTCCTACCAAATTAGGTGGGTTTACAGTCAGTAACCAAACGTTCAACCGTTTGGGTGGAAGTAGAAGTCTGTTTTCCCGTGACCAATCAGTAGACAAATTAAGAGATCGAAGTCACACAGTAAACCTACAACTTCCTTTTAGGGAACTAAGCCAGACGGTAAAGACTGTCGGAGGGAGATCTGGGGTAATTATTCGGAAAATCTCTTATCTTACGTTTCATCCGTCGTCCGTCGGGCGTTAGTTTTACCTCTATCTTATGTGTCATCTTTACAGAGGGGAAACATTCTTACCACAAATCCACTGGAAACAACTTCTCTTAAAAAAAAAAAAATTAGAGTTTTGACGCAGAAAGTTCTATGTTTCGTCGTAAACGCCACGTCATCTAAACCCTCCAGTAGACCTTTCACTCTCAAACACTATCCTATGTCTTTTTGAGTTCACTATAAATGTTTTATACGTTTGTTACCGTGTCTGTCCTTCGGTCGGACCGAAACCCGTACGGACCCCTTATAGGAAGTCTTTTGTTTATACGGTGAGAAATTACAACCAAACTCAGAGTAATATTTTAGCGTTCACTTTACTCTGCGAGACGAAGACTTTGTCACTGAGGTCTTCGTTTCGTTGACAAGAGATTATTTCGTCAGGACGATTCTAAACATCCTAAAATTACACGAAACTTTAGTGTAGTAAACAATCTATTACCTGGGAAAGACAACTTGGACAAAAGGTAAAAGTACGTAATTATTAAAGACCAACTATATGAACACACACACACACACACACACACACACACACATACACACACACACGTAAGACTGATCGTGACGACTTATCCAGTGCACATGTAACTACACAGGCTAGAGATCCCTTCAGAATAAGGTTTATGGAAAGACGTCCGTAACGGACTACCTTCTTTCGTAAGGTTTTACGTATTAAAAGTCTCTGTGTTTAAACTGGTCCTCACCTCTTGAAATCTTCTTTACTTTGTTCATGTTGAAGAGGTAATTTATCCCTTCAAGAAGATCTCTCTCTCTAGCCCGGTTTTAGATGCAACATGACTAGTGTTGCGTTATGGTTCACAGAACATTAGTTTCCGACTCTTTGTTCTGGTGTTTTCTTCGTCTCTCTAGTAATAATGATCCCTCTAGTGAAAATAAATACCTCATCGTGGTCCCTTCAGTGACTAAAAATACGTAGATCAGGAAATTATTTTGTGACTATTTCGAAAATACATGAAAATATTAAGTCATTTCGTAAGTCCGTACGGAAAATTTTATATGTTACCGTTTTTATCGACAAAAAACGATCCTTAAAAAAATATTCGACAGGAAAATGATCTTACATGTAATTGGACTTAAGTGAACTCACTTTGTCGTTTTTATACAAATAATTCTGATGTATTTTTATATATGTGTTACCCATGAATTTTTACTATACGGTACAGACATTACGGTAGAGACATTCATGATCTCTAATCTGATAAACATATTTTCTTACACGACGTCACGATATCAGGTACCCCAACGTCTCAGTCTGTACTGACCTACCGACTTGTTACCCTTTTCTCTACTTAATGTACATAAGACTGTTCAGTCAAATAAAAGTTTTCTATGTTTAATCTTGTAACTACCGGAACCCGAGTCCGTCCAAAGACACCCCACGACCTAAAGTGATGGGTAAACTGACAAGACCTTGGTCGTCACCTTTAACAGTATAAACAAAACTTATGAGGGACGTTTGACGTAAAACATCTTCGGAGACAAATGACATTTTAGTACAAATTCGATGACTCTGACCCTTCAGTAGATCAGTACAAGATAGTGAAAAATTACCCTCTAAAATAGTTTCGTATAAAAATCATTAAGGTTACTGTTACGAAAAAGAATATAAAAAGTAAGTATAGATCTAGAAATCCCGAAATTTTTTTTGACAAATAAAGATGTTCTCCAGGAATCACTTACAAGTCTCCTCTCAACCGACGAGATAGTCGAGATTATCTTGAGTTCTTTTTGTAGGACGTAAGAATAACGTACGATATGACGAGTATATTTTCGATTAAATAAAAATAACCATAAATTTGTAGTATACTATTGAACACAATGCAAGTCACTTTTGTAATGATACGAAAGTCACTACACGAAACATCTTTTTATATTAAAATTTGTGAGGATTGAATTGAACTGTAAACTTACAAATGTAGGTATATTCTCTACCCTTTAGTATAGGAAGAAAACTGTAGGGTACCAAAGGAGTCCCACCAGAGTAAGGAAGAACCTCCAAAATTCATCTCCCTTTTTACAATTCGTTAATCATTGGACACCGAGTGACATTTGGTATCCGGGACGACCGTCTCATAGAGGGACATAATCCCTAATAAGAACGTCTTCCAACTATCTGCTCCTCTAACTTGTTACTCTCAGAGGATGATAACTATAAATATGTCTCGTCGTTGACCTACTCCCTTTCTTTGTCCACAGGTCGTAGTGTCTTAACGGAGTTAGGAATTCGAGTCTAAATGTATGTATAGATAAGTTTGGTGGTGGTGCTTGGGAAGAACACAATTTGATATGACAATATTTACTTCATAAATCCTAGACTCTGGTCACCAAAAGTTTAATCGCACAAAACAGTTATACCTCCATTATTTGGTGAAAACCCCCCACACACACACACACACACACACATCTATGGACCCGTTTTTATCTTAATCTCCGATAACAGAAGGTATACATGGGAAAGGGTTTGAGTAGACTGGATCGTTTCTTAGACACGTCGAAAGGGTGAGGATGAAGAGAAAAGTCTTGGGAAGACGATGTTCTTCTTGTCCCGTTAAAAGTGGTTGTCTAAGGTGTAGGATAACATCGTGTCAGGGTCCCAAATTTTTTAGAGACTTCGTGTATTTCTCCCTTTTTTTAAGTTTTTTCGTTTTTAAAAAAGATTGACAAGTACGTAGACAGACGGACGGACAGATCGTACATAGACAAGTAGTCGGACGGAGATAAATATGTCGATAGATACCATTCTCAGCCTGTGCTGACTCGCTGAAGTGAAAGTGAAAAGTGAAAGTACGTAACCTCTTCCTTTACCGTCGGGTGAGGTCACAAGAACGGACCTCTTAGGGTCCCTATCCCCTCGGACCACCCGACGGCAGATACCCCAAAACGTCTCAACCTGTGTTGACTTCACTGAATCGTCGTCGTCGTACCGTACACTTCAGTAAAGTCAGTACAATCTGAGGAACGTTGGGATACATAAGATCGGACGTTTCGAGGAGACAAGTACACTAAGAGGTCCGTTATTATGACTTCGCCAAGGTATAGGAGGAGGTCCCCTAGAAGGACTGGGTCCCTAACTTGCTTGCAGAGAAGATAGAGGACGTGACCGTCTGCTCAAGAAATGGTGATCGTGGTGGACCCTTCGGGTGTAGATAGATATCTAAGTAGACGGATGGTTAGTGAATCTTAATTTGTAGTCTTGTCTCTATCCAAATTATCACTACGAAGAATTGTACTGTAAACTTTACTTTCGTTTCAGTAGACAAAATACAAACAAACAAAAAAAAAAAAGACTGTACTTCACTCAGACTTAAACTCTTTATATCCTGATCGAAACAGTAAACCCAATGATCTGTATGTAAAAAGTGTTTAACTTTTTACGACCTAGAGGTTTCAAAACTATTTTTGTCAGAATTTCCTGTACATGTCATCTTAAAATCTACATTAATGAAAATTAATATATCATATTAATTAAATATTAAATAATAATATTAATGAATAGGAAACGTTCCTAGTTTGAATTCTACTTTTGAAGTCTATTATAGGATTTTACATGTCTACCATTGTTAAAAAGTTTTAAGAACATCTCCATGGGTTTCTAAACCTATGATGAGGGCATCCGAACGTGAGAATAGGAACAGTCCCTAGTCGGATCTCAGACTTGGACTAGTTGATAGAAAAGATAGTACTGGAAGTAGAAGGAGGAGGAGGGACGTAGGGGGGAAGAATAAGAGAAGAAAGACGGGGGAAAAGAAGGGAAGGAAGGGGAGGGGATGGGGAGAAAGAAAAATAAAAATAAGAGAAAGAGACAGAAAAGGTCCTCGTCTAAAAAAAAAAAAAATGTAAAAAATTTATCCATGTAAAATTAACAGAAACTTCATGGATATAGAATCCGAAGGGACCACCGAGTCACCACTTCTTAGACGGACGGTTACGGTCTCTGTGTTCAGGTTAGGAACCCAGCCCTTCGAGGGGACCTCGTCCTTTACCGTTGGGTGAGGTCGTAAGAACGGACCTCTTAGGGTACCTGTCTTCTCGAAGCACCTACAATATCAGGTACCCTAGTGTTTCTCAGTCTGTACTCAATCACTGATTTGTCGTTCATGGATATGTTGCGAGAGTTAAAATGGTGAACCGTCTTCCTTTGTTTTTATAAATGATAGATCGACAAATAAATTTTTCAATCAGTTGACGACTATATCCACTATATCCGAATAAATTACTAATAATCAAAAGAAGGTTTGACACGTTCAGTACGAAGATACTATTAAACACCTGTAATTAAAAGATAGTGTAGAATGTCTGTTTTTAATTACAATTCAAAATGAAGTAAGAAGAATATGTAGACGAAAATAAAGAACCACAAACGGTGACACACAATCAAGTATAGGAAACTCTTAGTCTGTGTCTCCACTCGACTCGATTCATTCTCTCCTTGTGTTCACATACCTTTTTGACTCGGGTCTCGGTCTCCTCCAACCCTCTAGACAGTTTGGTCCACCGTCTAGATTAGATCTCATCGATTCTCCCTCTCTTTCCTCTAACTTACCCTTTACCTAATCTGACACCTCGTTAAGACTTTTTCAAAACCGTTTTCATAACCCCTTAGGAATTCGGTTGTTCAAGAACAACCTCAGATGACAGAGGTCCTTTCGTGACCGAGAACATAGACCGGTATGAACCAGTGACCGGACTCTTAGACCGTCCTTCGTGTCGGAAAGTACTCGACCCACTACCGAAAGTGGGACGTCGTAGACCCCAACGACCGGTTAACGGTCGAATGGTTCGGTAAAAACTAAGCTCTGTATAAAAGTGTCGTCGGTATGAAACATTTTTACCTAACGATTCGGAAGAAAGTTTTTTATTAAAGACTTGAACTTATGTTTATACGAAGAGACAGTAGTAAAGTCAGAGGTAAAATATAGAACAAACTCTTTAGGGAGAGTTAGGACTTACTTATTCTATGAAGTGATATAAACAAAAATTATCATAAATTCTAAACCAAAGGTGTTAATTCGTACCTCTCCATCCATTCATCGCTCCTCTTTCCTTTCACCTCTCTATTTCTATGATAAAATGAAATAAAAGAATACTTTTCCGTTAACGGGTTGTGAAGTGACTTATCTCACAGGATAGTGAAGACTGAAATACCAAATAGATTTCCCAAATGGATAGTGGACACTGAAATCCCACTGAGAAAAGATCACTCAATCAAGAAGTATAGTCCACCGGTTTCGTAACCTCGAAGTCGTAGTCAGGAAGGTTACTTATAAGTCCCAACTAAAGGAAATCCTTACTTACCAAACTAGAGGAACGTCAAGTTCCCTGAGAGTTCTCAGAAGGAGTTGTGGTGTAAGTTTTCGTAGTTAAGAAACCACGAGTCAGTCAGAAGAAATACCAGGTTGAGAGTGTAAGTATGTACTGATGACCCTTTTTTTTTGTTTGTTTGTATCGAAACTGATCTACCTGGAAACAACCGTTTCATTACAAAGACGAAAAATTATACGACAGATCCAACCAGTATGAAAAGAAGATTCCTGGTTCGCAGAAAATTAAAGTACCGACGTCAGTGGTAGACTTCACTAAAACCTCGGACTCTTTCATTTCAGATAGTGACAAAGGGGTAGATAAACGGTACTTCACTACCCTAGCCTACTGTACCAAAAAAAAAAAAAAAAAGAAATTGAAACTCAAAATTAAGTCGAAAAAGTGAGAGGAGAAAGTGAAAACAGTTCTCCGAGAAGTCAAGGAGTAGTGAAAGACCGTACTACTACCACAGTAGACGTATAGACTCCACTAACTATAAAGAGGGTCGTTAGAACTAAGGTCGGACACGAAGTAGGTCGGACCATAAAGTGTATTACATGACACGTATATTCAATTTATTCGTCTTACTGTTATGTCTCGGAACTACATGAGGAAAGGACTAAACCTTGGTCAGACAACAAGATACAAACCAAGATTTACAACGAAAAACTGGACATATGTCTAAAGAGTCCTCCGTCCAGTCCACCAGACCATAAGGGTAGAGAACTTCTTAAGAGGTGTCAAACAACACTAGGTGTGTCAGTTTCCGAAACCGTATCGGTTATTTCGTCTTTATCAACAAAAAGACCTTGAGAGAACGTAAAAGTTACTAGGTCACCTACAACCGTTAAACTAGAGACCAAGGAGACGGAAAAGATTTTGGTCGAACTTGTAGACCTTCAAAAGTTAAGTATATGGTAACTTCACATCGAACCTTTTTGGAATTCGTAATGAAAGGTTCGTACACTTTACTCACGTTAACACACCATCAAACTTGTAAAAAACAGTAACGGAAAGAAACCCTAACCTTATTTTTGACTGGAAAAGGTCAGGACACCGGTGACGACTGAAAAGGTTTAACGACCGTATTAACTCACGTCGTGAAAGTGTCGTAGTAGAAAATACTAAAATTTATCGAGTCGACCTTAGGGTAGTGGAGTGATCGAAACAAGTATCACTACGATGGATTGTGGGTGAACTGAAGCATGAGGTCCTACAGACTCAGATCCACTCACTAGTGTGGTAGTACCAATAGACCAAATAATACTAGAAAAACATATCAAGAAGACCCATATGGACGGTGGAGAAAAATTATAAAAGAAGAAGACAATCCAAGTATGAGAAAGACAGGAAAAAATACGGGTAGAAACGTACTTTATGAGGGAACCATAGAGATTTAGACATCAGAAAGGGTAAGATAACAAAAGGAAATAAAGAAACGTAACAAGTGAATCCTTCAGAAAGAATAAAGAGGAACGATAAGAAACCTTGTGATGAAAGTCTACCCATATAGAAAGGAAAAGAGGAACGGAAAACGAAGATAAGAAAAGAGTCATTCCGGAGGAGTCTGTTGGTAAAACGGTAAAACGGAAAAACGTAAAAACAAAAGAAATACTTACCAGAACGGGTAGCGGAAGACATGTTACACTACTTGGAGGTAGGTATCAAAAAGTCCGTGAGATAGTCTAGATTAGGGACCTAAGATAAATAGTGAAGATGACATATTGGTATTCTCTAAACTAAATCAAGTATCAACTTACCGGATCACCAAAAGGGATGAAAGAAGTCAAATTCAGACTTAAACCGTTATTCCTCAAGTACTAGACTCGGTGTCATTCGAGGACCAGAATAAAAACAAAGTGGTAAACCGACGTTTCTTATATTAGTTAAACTAAAACCATAATTGGTAGACCACTACAGGTACACACCTCAGCAGAGAACACAACAACCTTCTCCCACAAACGGTACTGGTCACACAAAAGAACTGTTGTGAGACAATCGGAAACGAGACGATGTAAAACATGAGGTTCCGGTTTCAACGGACACTGAGACCCAAGAGAACTGAAGGACGAAAACGTAAGGTCAGGGGATACTCTTTTTCCTGTAGAAAGAAAAACCACAATTAAGATCTTGTGGAAAATCCAAAAGTATCTTGGTAAGTTGAAATCGAAGAAACCGAAATCAACAACCCCATATCTGAACCTAATGACACTATGACTTATCAAACGGAACCTTTACTTGTTTCAAGTAAGACAACAAAAACTCCAACGTGGGTTCATGACGAAACCTATTGGATTATCCTAAATAAATCCTTTTAAACCCCCGTATAATTCATAACCGATTACCCTCATTAAAAGAAAAGTACACATAGATGGGAGACTAATTAGTAAAATATTGTGGTATCTTTTGTTCCAAAATTTCATTCGAATCAATAGTCTCCAAAATGTGTTCTCCTGAACTCATTTAAATGAAATAACTTTGTAGTCACTTCTATTATATACTCTCTCTTCATTACTAATTTTTTGTACTGTTGTTTTAGAGACCCTCGACTTCAATAAGGGATTACGATTGGATAAGTTCTGAACATGAACAAATTTTTAGACGTAATTAAAATAATACGGGAATACAAAGGGAAAAGGACTGTGAAATTCTCTACCGTAGAAAGATTATTTTATGACGTCCTTTTGTCTTAACAATATCACTTACACTTTGTACTTATAGTAGATGATACATTCTTAACTGTCAAAAACGGATTACTTTACAAAGTCTACCGATCAAACATGACCTATTAAGTGACATAGGTAAATTTTATTTATGTCTAAAATTTTATTCTATACAATAGAAAACATCTTGTGTCTTTCCAGTTGTGTTCCTTTTCTTTCACTTAATAAAAATATTAGACGTATTCAGTTAAAGTCGATCATAAAATATTATTCCGTCCTTAGGACAGAGATAATATATGATAATACTGAAGTCGTCGATTTTTAACGTACTGTGTATCATCCAGGAGTTGTTTTAAAATATTTTAACAAATTACTTTCAGTTGTTTCGTAGAACCTCAAAGATTCCATTAAATTAAGGAGGATATTTCAATTATAAAACCTAAAGAAAAGTTATTACACAACGGGAAATGATTGTGGTCTATCGAGAGGTCCATTATCAATATACTAATACTTTCGTGGTTTATCAAACGATTTAATTTAGTTTAAACGACTCTATTATAAATATTATGGGTTTCTAAGTTTATCAATTTATATATATAAAAAATTTGTTTTATGTTTTCGGTACATTACTTTTCGTCGTCGTTACTCGAAAACAAAAGGGGTCATAGATGACGTAAAATACAAAATTTTCAACAAGAATAAAATCATATATGTGAAGATCTACTGAAAGTATAGTAATTTATAATACGAATATAGTCCGAAAGAACTAGTGACATTTAATATAACTTTAGATTAACACTACGTACTCTTATAAAATATAAGAAGGTGATAACGGGGACAAAAGTTTATATCAATATAAACTTTAAAATTAGATAATAAAATAAGAGTATAAAGTATTGTGAATTTTGAAGTAAGAGGTGGTAATGGTATGGTGTTAAGATTACAGGAATTACAAATAGAAAAATAAATATATTCGAGAATACTGTACGTATAAACCAGACTTGTACAAGAATCATGTCCATTTATCATACTATGATATAGAATTAGAAAAGGATGTGAGTGGTCAGTTATTATGTAAAATTTTTCGGTAGGAACAACGATATAAGTCTCCAAGATTTAACAACTGTGATTCACAAGTAAGTAAAATGGTTCTTGGTCCTTATAGTTGTTCACTACCTATTTCCTGTCAGTTAACTATGGTTGTTATTCCACTGCCTTTATAATTATAACAGTGATGTGGAATAGAGAAAGTAAGACTGTTCAGAGGAAGTATAAAAAACATTACCTAGGAAGAAATGTAGAAATCAACACCCTTTTATAAAAGACGATCAGAAGTGTAGTAAGAATAACTATCAACAAAACATTTATCAACATTAAAACCACACGGGTAACTTCCTCCATTCGAGTTGAAGAAGGATAAGACGGTAGAAACGTACTGTTTATAAAAGATAGTAGGACATCAGACGAAAAAATGAACAACTAACAAAATAAACGACATGTCTGGGGTAAGTCAAACTACTGTAGTATAAACAGATAAAAAAACGATACAACGATACAACGACTCGAAAACGTAGAATAGGTTTTTTACTAACAGGTCGATTACAGGTGTTCTTAAAAACGGACAAAAGAAAACACTCAAAATGTCAAAATAAAGTCAAAAATTAGTTAAGACTCACCTAAAAACATATACCAAATACTACTCAGGTCAAATTAAGAAAAAGAATACTTATAGATCAAAGTGATTGTGATAAATAACTTCTTTAATAGGAAAGAGGTAACAGACAAGAACTGTATGAAAATCTTCTAGTTAACTGTTAAACATCTAAATAGAGACCGAAGACATAAGATAAGACAACCAGATAACAAAATATGGTCGTGGTATGAAAAAGTGATGAGATCGAAACGTTATATAAAACTTTATCCTTTACATTATAGAGACATACATTCCTCGAGGAAGATCAGTTATCTTTTTGTTATTATTTATTGTTATTAAACTTATATGCAAAAGGTTTTTTTGTGTGTTTACCGGGGAGGTAAGTCAAGTCAACGAGTCAGCACAGGCTGAGAAACGCTGGGGTACTTAGCGTCGTACGGTCCGGAGGGACAGGTAATGGTTCAGGACCTCAAGTGAGTCTGAGTGCAGGTAGCTCAGTCACTACGGAAGGTCGGTAGAGTAGGAGACAGTAGGGGAAGAGGAGGACGAGAGTTAGGGAGGGTTTTAGTCTCAGAAAAGGTTACTCAGTTGAGAAGTGCACTCCACCGGTTTCATGACCTCAAAGTCGAAATCGTAGTAAGGGAGGTTTCTTTAGGGTCCCGACTAGAGGAAGTCTTACCTGACCAACCTAGAGGAACGTCAGGTTCCCTGAGAGTTCTCAGAAGAGGTTGTGGTGTCAAGTTTTCGTAGTTTAAGAAGCCACGAGTCGAAAGAAGTGTCGGGTTGAGAGTGTAGGTATGTACTGGTGACCTCTTTGGTATCGGAGCTGATCTGCCTGGAATCAGTCGTTTCATTACAGAGACGAAAACTTATACGATAGATCTAACCAGTATTGAAAAGAAGGTTCTTCATTCACAGAAAATTGAAGTACCGACGTGTTACCGAGAATCCATATACTTTCTACGTGTAGTAGTAAGTAGAAGTCCTTTTACGTTTAGCTTTACGGTCACTCCATAGTGAACTGTGGACAATCCTACTGAAATAACTTTTCCTTTTTTATGACCTTCGTGACCATTTAGACAATTCTTTTCCCTTGAGAATATGATACGACCATCCTTACATATCGTTAATACTTTATGTAATACCCCCGAAAAAGGGAGATTCTAGTCCTTATTCCTCCCTAAGACAAAAGCGGTAAGTATAAATCGTGTCACACCGTTTAAGATCAGTTACTTTATTCCGTTCCTTTCCTCTCTTCTCTGTATATAACCATTTCGTCTTTATTTCGTAAAGAATAAACGTCTACTATCGTAATAGACACATCTCTGAGAGTTTCTTGGATATTTTTTAGGATCTTACTTATTCTCAAGTCGTTCTAGTGTCCTATTTTTTTAGTTGTATCTTTTTAGTTAACATGAAGATATATGTTCGTTACATCTCTATCTGTGTCTTAACAATGTTAATGTTAATGTCGTATTGTAAATGTTAACAAGTCTTTTACTTTTGGTTGATATTAAAAAGTTTTTGTATATATCTTGGTCATATAACTTTTGATTTTACAACTACTTTATTTGTTTTCTAGATTTATTTATATTTCGGTGAATAAGTAATACCCTTTTCAGTTTTATCATTACTCAAATTAAGAAAAGTTAATTTATACGATTTATGCTTACCACTTTTGTCTTAGGGAGAAATAAGGACTAGAAGCTCCCTTTTTCGGGAATATTACATAAATTATTAACTATACTCCCCAAAATTTGTTTTAAGGATATTTTTAGGATCGCTTTATAAAACGTCCGTATCTGTGTCGATAAGATTTAAATATACCTTTTTGTTTCTTTATATTGATTTTAAAAAAAATTAATTATTAATTTACACTCTTAAGTCGACTGGACTAAAATCCTGAATATTATTGATATGACAGTTCTACACCATAACACAATCTGGATGTCTAGTTACTTTGTCTTACCTCATGAATCTTTATCTGGTTATGTTTATACTGACTGACTAAAAATTGTTACAAAATTTACGTTAAGATACCTCCTTACTATCGAAGAATATTCGTCTTTTTTATTCTTTGGAACAGTTTTTTCATTATAGAATGTGTTTTTAGTTGTGATTTAACTAACGCCTGACTTAAATTTTGTCTTTTGAGAGTCTTTTTTTTTTTTGTATCTTAAAAAACCCTAGATCCAGATTCGTCTTTGAAGAATTTGAGTTGCGATTTTCGTTATAGGTTTATTTCTTCCTCAATTGACCTGAAACATATTTAACTGAAAACGAGAGATCTTTGTGACAATCCAACCTTTATGTTCGACGTCTGACTCTTTTATGAACGTTTAGCATATACAGACTGTTTTCTAGTACATGTATTATTTATCTCTTGAGGTAGAGTTCTCAAAAAAAAAAAAATTTAAGTGAGCTGTTTTCGTACGTATCAGTAAAGTACCTTCTATGTCCTCCGTATATTCGCGTACTTTTATACAAGTTGTAGTAATCGGTGGTCCCTTTACGTCTAATTTTGGTGTCGCTTATAATAACGTGTGGATAATCTTACTGACTTTATTTTATTTTTTTGTCACTGTTGTGGTTTACGACCGATCCCTGACTCTTTGAACTTAGTGAGGATATAACGAGTAGTATAACAACCCTTAGATTTTACCAGGTCGGTGAGACCTTTTCTCAAATCGTTAAAGAAATTCTTATGTACGTTGATAGTGTACCGAGTCGTTAATTTTGTTACAAGTGTGTTTTTGTACGTGGACATAGAAAATAGCGGGTTCGACATTTGTTGGATATAAAGGAAGTTGATCCCATACCAATTTGTTATATGAGTGGTATTTTATGACGATTATTTTTACTTGTTTCTTAATCTACGTCTTTAATCTACTTAGAGATCTTTTAATGGGACTCACCTTTTTTTCAGTCGGTGTCTACTGAGGTATGACACATTAAAGTAATTATATTGTAAGAACTTTAACTTTTTTAGTATCAGTACCTCTTGTCTAATTACTGATAGTGGTCAATTCCTTCTTCACCCCGTTCTGTCTTTACCCACATCGATTAACTTCTCGTTGTAATCACTATGAATCCCACTATCTTTTTAAGACGAAACTGACATAACTACGGTTATAGAATAGACACAACAGTATGTTATTAAATTCTGACACAAACTCCCGTTGACTCATTTTCCATGTGTTCGAGAAAAACACAATAGAAAATGTTGACGCACACTTAGTTGTTAAAAGAATTGAAAATTTTACAAATTACACATCGAATTATGGTATACTCGTTTTTAAGTCAAAGAGAACTTTAAGTCACAAAATTTTTTTAGATAGAAATCGGGTAAATCAGTGTACGTCCTCTCCTACTCGATACATTTAAAAAAATATTTTTTTAGAAGATTTAAAAGTTTCCTATGTTATTAAGAACAATACGAAGTAGGGTTCCTTGTTTGTAAAGACACAAAAACACCCTTTTTTTTTTCTTTCATTTTTAGACTTTTAGAAGTTGAGAGACCTTGTACTAATGATACTAAAATTTGACAAACTTTGTTAACTAAGTACATTATCTCAAATTAATGATGATAATTATTCTATAGAAATCGTAAAAAAAAAGTTTACATATACGTAAAATTAAAATAGAGAAAGTTTGGAGTTTAAAGAAACACCTTATAAACAGGGTAAATTTAATTACAAGATACAACTAATCAAACTGGATGGACGTATATCTCGAGTCTAAGTCCTATAATATCTATAAAGGGACTCTTGTAGGGAACTGATAAAAGAGTCGTGACATCCTTACATATCGTGTAAGGTAACACGAATCGAGAACCGACTAAGTAAGGTGACCAAGAATAAGTTTCGGTTCTACTTAATATCCAGGAAACCGTTGATGTTAACTCTTGTGTGAACGAAATTCTTTACAAATGTTAACATAATATCCCTAAACATAAATCTGAAGATTTCTTTGTAAAAATTGTAATAAATATCGTAGGAGAAGAAACGGGATCTGTAATATGTTGAGAAAGAAAGATGTGTTTGGAAAGGTAAGGAGGACCTACGGAAACCTTGTAACGTTTGACACCTTTATTAGTAACAGTACCCTTACGAAAACACACGTTTTGTATTTAGAGAGAAAAGTTTTTCATTTGACACAAAACCTTTTATATACTTATTCTTTCGTCTCACTAATTCGTTCAATACGAATGATTATTACAGAAATTTTTTACAATCCGTCATGAAGAAAAGGTTTAAAAATTTCCTCTCTTATTTTATTTGGCTTGGATTTAACGATATCTTTTACAAATCGATCTTTACTTCTTTTAGTACAACTGAATGTCCAAACATTTTTGGATTTAGAGTTGATGACCAGTATTTAAAGAAATTTTAACATCATGGGTCAACGTCTTTTAAGACTTCAGTAGAAAATCTGGTCACAAAGAATTAAAACCGTGATAACTGTCTATTAAGGGACTCTTGACAATCTCATTCTCCAGTGTTTCACTCAACATCTCATAATTCGTAGTAGGGACCGGAGATAAGTGATTCACGATCCAGAGAAGTCAACAGGTTGAGAAACGTTGGTACACCTGACATCGGGTGGCCTAAGGAGACAGGTACCCTAAGAGGTCCGTTCTATGACCCCACCCAACGGTACGGGAGGAGGTCACCTAGAAGGACTGGGTCCCTGACTTGGATAGAGAGAATTCAGAGGACGTAATCGTCCGTCCAAGAAATGGTGACCGTGGTGGACCCTTCTGGATCTACGACCATTTTGAGAGGATCTACTCTGTTGGCTTTACAGAGGTCCACAACGATTTACAGGACACGCCTTTTTCCTCCCTTTAGTGGGGTCGACTTTTTATGAGGAAATAGTAAGACATTATATGAAGGAACGAGAATAATGTTATAAATAAAATTTCGGACAAAACAGACTATATTTATAATGATGAGGTTAAGCGAAAAAAATTAAAGGTTACCGGACCTTATGGAAATATGTAGGAGAGTACCCCTACGTCCAGAGTTGATAGGGTGCAGAAGTGAGGAGCATAGGTAGAGTAACACCAAGAAAGAAATATATAAAGTAACACCAATTAGAAAGGACGATCACAGGTCCAACAACAGTAACTATCAATGAGGTAATTATCAACATGAAAACCACACGGGTACCCTCCTCTACTCGAGGCTTAAAAGGATAAGGCGGTAGAACTGGCGAGGGACACGTGACAGTTACTCTACCATGTGTAACGGTCGACCCAAAGACACGTGAGATTAAATTACTTGACACAAATTAAACTGACCGTAATAAATGAAGTATCAGGTCTTTATGAAATATGAAAGTCAAGTCGACATAGGGACCCTACTTCTAGGTTCCTTAAGATACGAAGCACTCGAACCCGGTTCCCCGTTAACGTTCGTGTAGTCTCAGTGACGGATTGGACATTGGTCAGAAGGTCTTGCCCTCCTCTCCCACGAGTGCATAAAGAAACCTAGTCAAAAATCTTGTCCCGAATAAGAGAGAAACGGTGGAAAAGTCGACGAAAAGAAATAGTATGGAGGTAAATTTGCTGACGACAAATTAGGACGGACGTATAATATTAGTGAACCTTTTCGAAAAATTTCTGAATGATAACCCAAATAGGTCATCGAGTCTGCCATTTCCTGGAAGGACGTTACGTCCTCTGGACCCAAGCTAGAGTCCTAACCCTTCTAGGGGACCTTTTTCTTTACTGTTGGGTAAGGTAATAAGAACGGACCTCTTAGGATAAGTCTCTCTTCGGACCGTCCGATGCAAGGTACCTAAGTGTGTACTGAGTCACTGATTGTGATACTTACGGACTCTAAATAAAGATGTCTAAGATTAAATTAATAAGGTTATCTCTGTACTCGTAGAGACAGAACTTTACAAAACATCTACTAAAAGTACAAGTCGGTTACATTTTTTCTTTATAAATCACTTCATGAGAATATACCAACCCCTATAACAAAACAAAAGTTTGTTTTCTCATAGAATATAGAGTAAAGTCGAAAGAGGAAAGTCATTAGTATTGTTTACCTAAATTAATATCTACGAATACACCTACTCTTTGTGATAGAAAAATCTTTTAGAAAAATCTGTGTCTATGTCGAGAGAAGATGTAACCCAGAAAAGAAAGGACCATTGTTCAATCTCTATTCACTTTAGACCAAACTCCCAGTGTTGATGAAAAATCCCGATTTAAAATAAAACTGGGAGGTTTATACTTCTTTTATAGAATCTAAGATCACCACGATCAGTGAGTCAGCATAGACTGAGAAACACTGGGGAACTTGACATCGGGTGGTCAGAAGAGACAGGTACTCTAAGAGGTCCGTTCTTATGACCTCACCCGTTGGTAATGGAAGAGGTCCCCTAGAAGGACTGGGTCCCTAACTTGAGTGTAGAGGACACAGAGGACGTAACGTCCGTCTAAGAAATGGCGACTTGGTGGCCTCTTCGGGTATATATATCATATATAATAAGATGATTAATAAATTTGTTCATATAACATAACCGAAAGTTTTCTTTTCTTCTTTACTCTGTAACATCCTTATGTATTTACCCTTGTGGTAACGTCTGACGTGATCAGAGACTTACAAATCACCTATTCCAAACAAACGTATTTTTTTCCCCTACTAATACTGGGTTACGGTACAAAATTTACAACAGTAAACCATCTTCTTCCGTTTCCTTTTCTATATCGTTGACTTTCACTTCGTCACACTTTTTATTCATGTTTTCGATCTGTCATGATTCAAGTGAACTACTTTTTACCTACCGAGTTTTTACAAACACTAAAAAATTCCGTATATAACCTTCGTCAAATATTTTCCGAAACTGTAGTCCGTTTCTCCAACTTTAATAGAAAATAATTTCACTTTACACTCCTCAAAAAATTTTTAAATTTATATATTTCCCTTTTTTTTAAGGACATCTGACTCAGGTAACCAATATCAGCAAGTGTAATAAAAAATATGATAACTCTTCGCATAACACCCAGGTCCTTTGTATTCGGGAGACTTTTGACATAGTTTTGACTTACGGACCATATAACAGTTAGATTTATTTTACAATAATGTAACATATAAATTTCCAGTATTTTACGACAGTTACCTCGAACACTAAAAAAAAGGAGTCTACTTACACCAATACCTTCTTTACACGTCCGTCTACAAATTATATTTTATAGGAAGTGTAAAATCTTATTTGTTGCATACCTTGTTCATCGGTAAAATAAGCTACACGACTTCAACTTTTATCAAGTCTTGTCTAGACGAAACTAAATCAAATAGAGGTGGTGTATGATTGGTTCTACAAAGTCGTCTAATGTCAATTATACTCCCGTCCAACAATTAAAAAATTGAAATTTCCATAAATTTTTCATAGGATGGACCATACTGTTATTCTCTATCTTAACGTTGATCACATTATTTTATTTTGTAAAGAATAATTTCACTATACACCCTGGAAATGTAATGTCTGTTTTTCTCTTTCGGTAAGATTGGACCCTTTACAACCTAAGTCTTTTTTTCAATTTTTTTTTTAACCTAACTAGAAAAATTAACGAGTCTAAAACAGGTCTCTTCATTTAACTCGAGTTGATTAGGTAAGACAAGGAAAAAATCGTATAAATACCTTTTAGTCCGTTAATTTACTACTTTCTCCCTTTTTTATTGACTACTTATGTAAAATATCAGTGTATAAAATAAAAATCTATCTTGAAGTACAGTAAATAACGTTATTTTTCATAAAGTATTGTTGGTTTCCTTTAAATTGTAAATCAAGGTACAATTTTTATTTTATTTAACAAAAGAGGCTTAAGTCTGGATGATATAAATCTGTTGTTCTTACGATTGATATATTTTACTTATAAAACCCTTAACTACCCATAGTACATAACCTTACATAAACGTAAGTTTACAATAACAAGAATGGGTGGGACGGAACAACGAGATTTATTCTTTCAAGTGTTTTCATATTGAAATTTTAATCTTAATGAATAGTCTCTACCTTCCTGGGTCTTCCAGTCGATTATACAGAAAAGATTTCGTGGAGACTGTCTACCTGTAGGTCGGAGACGAAAATACTTGTAAATAGTGTCACAACTCTCCCTGAGTAATGACCGATGAAGAGACACGGTGGACATAATAATAATAAAAAGAAAATGAATTTTTTAATAAATAAAAATTAACTTCCTATTAACGAAATGTTATAACACAACGAAAGACGGTATGTAGTCGTACTTAGTCGGTATCCATATGTATACGGGGGAGGAAGAATTCGGAGGGAGGGTGGAGGGTGGGGTAGGGTAGGGAGACACAACAGTGTCTCGTGACCAAACTCGAGGGACGGAGTATAATTATTTGTCTGGGATTAAATCAGTAAGGTGTTTACAAAGTTTTTCTTTTTATGGCCAAGAAACCAAACAAAATTGACAATTTACCTTTTAGTTTATCAATTTAGTTCCGTCAAAGTAACTAGAAGGTAAGACAAGCAATGACGAGGTAAAGGGGACTTATATTTGTGTAGTTGTCCATAAGAACCAGTATAGAATGTCTGGACATATACGAAGGTATTCAATAGGTCTACGTTTTCTAGAGAGTTCTCCATCAGGGTCAATCTATTCAACAGACGTCACTCATGTCCGAGAGGTCCACCACGATCACTATTTCTTGGACGGAGGGTTACGTCCTATACATTCTCTGGACCCAAGACAGTGACACAACCTTCTAGAGGACATCCTCCCGGGTCTTTATGTGAGGTTGTAACAACGGTCCTCTTAAGATACCTGTCTCCTCAAACCACCCGATGTCAGGTATCTCAACTTGTGGTGACTTTGCTGTCGTACGTATGTGCTTTACCCGTTTGAAGGCCCTGAGACACCATAATTTAAGAAACCCGAAGTTTTAGTGACGTCTACCACTAACGTCGGTACTTTAATTTTCTACGAATGAGGAACCTTCCTTTCAATACTGGTTGGATCTGTCGTATAACTTTTCGTCTCTGTAATGGAACGGTTGTTTCCAGGTAGATCAGTTCCTATACCTAAAAGGTCATCAGTACATACCTACACTCTCAACCTGACACTTCTTTCGACTCACGGCTTCTTAACTACGAAAACTTGACACCACAACCTCTCCTGAGAACTCCCAGGGAACCTGACGTTCCTCTAGGTTGGTCAGGTAAGATTTCCTCTAGTCAAGACCTACAAGAAACCTTCCTTACTACGATTTCGACTTTGAGGTTATGAAACCGGTGAGATACGCTTCTCAACTAAGTAACCTTTTCTGAGACTACGACCCTCCCTAACCCCCGTCTTCTTCTTCCCCTGCTGGCTCCTACTCTACCGACCTACCGTAGTGGATGAGCTACCTGTACTCAAACTCACTTGAGGCCCTCAACCACTACCTGTCCCTCCGGACCGTACGACGCTAAGTACCCCAGCGTTTCTCAGCCTGTACTGACTCGCTGACTTGACTTGACTTGACTCCTCCTCTACTCGGTCAGTCATAATTTCAGATCGAGAAATATAGACGTTCTTCAAAACTGACAGAAGAGACAATGTAGGTTTGTACTTTACATGAAAGGATGGATCCTTCTTCGGTAGATTCTCTCTTTCATCTCTGAGAGATTGGTCTGTCTACCTTTAGGTTTAGACTAAGGGAATGAATAACTACGAAAACCATCACCTGTTCAATATATTGGAAAAAGTTTGAGTCAACAGAGCATCCCTTTTCGTTTATACAAGTTTTCTCTCTAACAGGTCAGACACCACTGTTAATGATATAAAGACACGGACACATCTTACTCCATGACCAAATGTAGGTAGTGTTGTATCCTAAGACCTGACTCTTCGTTTCTCGATAATGAGAGTATACCCTTTTTCCGATACTTGACCCGGTACTTAAAACCGAATTGATTTTGAACAAGTGTACGTACATGATAAATATTTTCACTTTTCAGTTTCACAATCAGTGAGTCAGTACAGGTTGAGAAACTAAAGATTCATGAAGTACAATTAAAATGTTTTAAGTTTATTTATGGATACTTTTGGATCTTCAGTTACTTTCTGAATAATAAAATTCCCTTATTGTATATGGTAACGGTAGAAACATTATATAAACACACATATGTGTATATGTCTGTATGTGTATAGATAGAGAAACCAGGTCACATTTATTAAAAAAAAGAAAAGCAAACGTAGTGTTCAACATGTTTGAAGTGTCCTTATGTGTCTATGTTTTGTTTTGATTTTAAATTACTGAGAAATTTTCAAGATGACTCCGTTCTCCTAATTCTATACTGTCAAGTCATTGAAGAACAACTGATTTTTACGTGACGTCATAAATTTGTTACGAAAACTTTGATCTATTAAATAAATGTAGACTTATTAAATAACATGGTGAGAGTCAAGTCAAGTCAGCGGGTGAACACAGGCTGAGAAACGCTGGGGTACTTGACGTCGTACGGTCCGGAGGGACAGGTAATGGTTGAGGGCCTCAAGTGAGTTTGAGTGCAGGTAACTTAACCACTACGGTAGTCGGTAGAGTAGGAGATAACAGGGGGAAAGGAGAACGAGGATTAGGGAGGGTCGTAGTTCCAGAAAAGGTTGCTCACTTGAGAAGTGTACTCCACCGGTTTCATGACCTCAAAGTCGAAATCGTAGTAAGGAAGGTTTCCTTAGGGTCCCGACTAGAGGAAATCTTACCTGACCAACCTAGAGGAACGTCAGGTTCCCTGAGAGTTTTCAGAAGAGGTTGTGGTGTCAAGTTTTCGTAGTTAAGAAGTCGTGAGTCGAAAGAAGTGTCAGGTTGAGAGTGTAGGTATGTACTGATGACCTTTTTGGTATCGGAACTGATCTACCTAGAAACAACCGTTCCATTACAGAGACGAAAACTTATACGATAGATCCAACCAGTATTGAAAAGAAGGTTCCTCATTCACAGAAAATTAAAGTACCGACGTTAGTGGTAGACGTCACTAAAACCTCGGGGGTTTTTATTTCAGACTGTGACAAAGGTGACAAAGGGGTAGATAAACGGTACTTCACTACCCTGGTGAACGGTACTAGAAGTAAAAGACTTATAACTCGAAATTCAGTTGAAAAAGTGAGAGGAGAAAGTGAAAGTAGTTCTACGAAAAATCAAGGAGAAGAGAAAGACGTTATTCCCACCACAGTAGACGTATAGAATCCAATAACTATCTTTCTCAATTTGTTTCAAGATCCAAATAAGTTAACTAAACATCTTTAGTCTTTTCTTTAAAACATACCAGTGTTTCTACATCTTTAATCAACTAACGATTACAAGTATATTTAAATTTTACAAGATTATTAAGACTTTATAAGAGAGAGAAAGAATTAACCGTATCTGAAATTTTAGTAAAAAAGGACTCGGACGTAAATCCTAAAAAATTTTATACTAAAAGTGATTTTTAGAACTCATTATTTTTCCTATATATAAAGTTTTTATCATTTTTTACAAGAACTATCATATGATAGTTTACATATCGTATTTACAGAGATTAAGTCTCTTAGTAAAAGTATCCACAAACTACAAAATTAAAATAAGAATATTCAAAGGATATTTTCTGACAGTCCTTCCTACTTTAAGGAAAGGTCCTTTTACACTGTAAACACACGATACTTTCTAATGTATAGTACGTTAAAGACTACATATCTCAGATAATTTATTGATACATTCCTCAAAATTCTGTCTTTATGTGATTTAATAGTTTGATTGAAAATGTCTATTTTACGATCTTAGTTTCTGTTGTGTGGTTCCCAATAAAAATCAGTCCGAAATAAATAATGACTGGTATTAACGTTAAGATAATATTCGTTTTAAATTTTTTATTTTAATTATATGTACTTAATATTTTTATAATCCCGACCTTCACAATCAGTGAGTCAGCACAGACTGAAAACGTCGGGGTACTTGACATCGGACGGTCCGAGGAGACAGGTACCTTAAGAGGTCCGTTCTTATTACCTCATCTATCGGTAAGGGAAGAAGTCTCCGAGGAGATCCGGGATCCTGATCTTTGTCGGAGTCTTTATCGGGGAAAAAAGAGAAACAATCTGTTTCATAGTCTCATTAACCTCCGTCTGGGGATCTCATATTTTCGACACAAGTCACATACCACTATAAGGTTAGTGTTACCAGAGGTAGGATATCACCTATGATTTAGATAAAACTGACTTAAAAGTCACTTTTCACTGACGAGGCTGATTCTATCACATCCATTGATGTCGTCACGTTGTAAGTCTCGGTAAGACCCGGACACTTCCGACCCGATCTAGACAGATACTATTGTGTAACTGACATGAACCACCTGTAAGAGTTTTCAATCTCAAACCTTGTACTAACTCCGTTTTTATGTTTAGACCCCTTACCGAATATTAAGAGTGTAAAAACTATAGTCGGTCGTAACTTTATAAGTATGATAAATAAGTCAATATGTTTAAGTGGAGAGTTTCATACAGAAGACAAGAGACACAGATCCCTTTTTTTATCATTATTATTTCCTGAAATCTAGATGTAATTCCGAGAAACAACAGAACTAGTCTATAATTGATACACTAATCTAAACTTAACTTATTTTAAAGATCTCAAGTCGTAGATAATTATACCATACTACCCTATTTATTTCAAATAATGTATCTTTTGTCTAAAAAGGGTGGTCAAGTCAAGTCAGTGAGTCAACACAGGTTGAGAAACACTGGGGTACTTAGCGTCGTGCGGTCCGGAGGGACAGGTAGTGGTTGAGGACCTCAAGTGACTCTGAGTGTAGGTAACTCAGTCACTACGGTAGGTCGGTAGAGTAGGAGACAGCAGGGGGAGAGGAGGACGGGGGTTAGGAAGGGTCGTAGTCTAACAAAGGTTTACTCAGTTGAGAAGTGTATTCCACCGGTTTTATGACCTCAAAGTCGGAGTCGTAGTCAGGAAGGTTTCTTATGGGTCTTGACTAGAGGAAATCTTACCTGACCTACCTAAAGGAACGTCAGGTTCCCTGAGAGTTCTCAGAAGAGGTTGTGGTGTCAAGTTTTCGTAGTTAAGAAGTCACGAGTCGAAAGAAGTGTCAGGTTAAGAGTGTAGGTATGTACTGATGACCTTTTTGGTATAGGAACTGATCTACCTGGAAACAACCGTTTCATTACAGAAGAAAAGTTAGACGAATCCAACCAGTATTGAAAGAAAGGTTCCTCATTCGTAGAAAATTAAAGTACCGACGTCAGTGGTAGACGTCACTATAACCTCGGGTTTTTTTATTTCAGACTGTGACAAAGGTGACAAAGGGGTAGATAAACGGTACTTCACTACCCTGGCCTATAGTACTAGAAGCAAAAGACTTACAACTCGAAAGTCGGTTGAAAAAGTGAGAGGAGAAAGTGAAAGTAGTTCTACGAAAAATCAAGGAAAAGTGAAAGACGTATTCCCACCACAGTAGACGTATAGACTCCAATAACTATAAAGAGGGTCGTTAGAACTAAGGTGGAACACGAAGAAGGTCAGGTCGCAAAGAGTATTACATGAGACGTATATTCAATTTATTCGTCCCACTGTTATATGTCGGAACTGCAGGAGGAAAAGGATAAACCTTGGTCAGACAACAGGGTACAGGTCAAGATTGACAACGAAGGACTGGACGTATGTCCAAAGAGTTCTCCCAGTCCACAAGACCATAAGGGTAGAGAAAGTCCTAAAAGGTGTCAAATAACACTAGTGTATCAGTTTCCTAAACCGATTCAGTTATTTCGTCTTTATCTACAAAAAGACCTTGAGAGAAGGAAAAAACTACTAGGTCACCTACAACCGTTAAACTAGAGACCAAGGACACGGAAAAGATTTTGGTCGAATTTGTCGACCTTCAAGTACCAACTACATAACGACTTCGGACCGAACCTCTTAAAACTCGTAATGAAATGATCGTACACTCTACACACGTTAACACGTCATCAATCCCGAAGGTACCACCGAGTCTCCGATTTCGCAGACGGACGTTACGTCGTCTGGACCCAAGCTAGGGACCCAACCCTTCTAGGGGACCTCTACCTTTACCGTTGGGTGAGGTCATGAGAACGGACCTCTTAGGGTACCCACCTCCTCGGACCACCCGATATCAGGTGTCCCAGTGTTTCTCAACCTGTAATGAAATGAAAGTGAAAGTGAAAACTCGTAAGAAACCGGAACGGAAAGAAACCCTAACCTTACTTTTGACTGGAAAAGGTCAGGACACCGGTGGCGACTCAAAAGGTTTAAACGACCGTATAACTCACGTCGTGAAAGTGTCGTAGTAGAAAGTTCAAAACTTTATTGAGTTGACCTTAAGGTAGTGGAGGTGATCGAAACAAGTATCACTACGAAAGATTCCGGGTGAACTGAAGTGCAAGGTCGTACAGACCGAGATCTACTCACTAGTGTGGTAGCACTAATAGAACCAGCACTTCTAGAAAAAACATGTCTAGAAGACACATAAGAACGGTGGAGAAGAATTATAGAAGACGAAGACAATACAGGTATGGTAAAGACAGGAAATAGCTCAGGTAGAAACGTACTTTATAAGCGAACCATAGAGATTAAAAGAACTTCTCTAGAGATCAGAAACGGTAAAACAAGAAAAGGAGATAAAGAAATGTAACTAACGACTCCTTCCGAAAGAATAGAGAGGAACGATAAGACACCTTGAGACTTAAGTCTATGAATATAGAAAGGAAAAGAGGAAACGAAAACCGAAGAGAAGAAAAGTGTCGATAAACATTCCGGAGGAATCTGTCGGTAAAACCGAAAAACGTAAAGAAAAGGTACCCTTACCAGAACTAGGGACAGAGGACACGTTACAGTGCTTGGAGGTAGGTATCAAGTAAAAGGGTTATCAGAGGATAAATAATGTTCTACACACTGTTAATGAGGAGACTTTAAAAAGAAGTGAACATTTTAATTTCATCGTTAAACTTCGTTTAAAGATGAGTAGGAAGTGTTTAGTTAGGGTAACAATGACAAGAGATGTGTGGTGGGTCCGTTTACATTCGTAGGTACGGACGAAAGTATTATCGTAAATATGTAACAGAATGTTATCAAATAAAAGGAAAGGGGAGGTGACATAACTCGAAGATCTTAACTTTCCAATAAAACAAAAAGAGACATAGGGTCATTATTAGTCTCTTCCGTTACCGTGGGGTGAGGTCCTCAGAACGGACCTTTTAGAGTACCTACCTCCTCGGACCATCCGACGTCAGGTACTTCAGCGATCCTCAGTCTGTCTTGACTCGCTGAAGTGAAAGTGAAAAGTGAAAATGCGTAATTCTTCCTTTACCGTTGGGTGAGGTCACAAGAACGGACCTCTTAGGGTTCCTGTCCCCTCGGACCACCAGAGGGCAGATACCCCAACGTGTCTCAGCCTGTGCTGACTTCGCTGAATCGTCGTCGTCGTCGAAATTCGGTATTACAGACATTTAACCAAATGATTTCGTAGAAATTATACTTAATAAAATAATCTTGTTCCTTATTCTCTGTGTTATCCATACAAAAGGTACTTATGTATACTTGTTCAAAAAGTGAACAGTAATATACGGGGATACAAGATGTTAATGACGTGAATAACACTAATTCTTAATTTAACAGGGACATTAACTTCAAGAGTAAAAGTACCCAGTCACACGAGTGTATGAAGAGTATTGAATTATATACTGGTATGACAAATTCAGTTCTCTATCCACCGTATTTCCAGATATTATATATTCAAGATTTCATATTTTGATAAAAAACATGTATTAACTTCGTAAATCACGTTAATTGTACAACTAATCTCGTAGTTTTTATCGTCTACCTTAAATTTCTTTTATTTGTTCTTTTAAACCACTAGGTATAGGAACCTTTTTAAAAAAAAAAATGGTGAAACACCACAAACGAAGAGGACATGAGAGACATTTAACAAATATATACACTTATCTCTTTTTTGAGTTTTGTGTACAAAACTTTATAATTTTCGTCGACAGAGACCACACCTAAACCCACTAAAAATGTGAAAAAAGGGAGTTCACGAAAAAAAAATGAGGTACCAAATGAAAATGATTTTGTGTTTATAATGAATAGATTATTCTATATCTCTGTCAATAAGAGAAAATCTTTTTATCAATTTTGGAATACTCTTACTACGTTTTTACTTTTATTTCTAACCACTTGGTCTTAATCCTTAAGTCTTTCTGAAGTGAATATTTCAAAGGTATTAATTTTGTTTTAATACATTTTACTTCGAACTTTGTTTTATTTTAGTCAATAATTTCGGTAGGAATTTTACTAGAATATAATGAGTATTGGAACTTCAGAGACACGGTCACTTTAAATGGTGGAAAGTCCTGTCTAGTTCCAGACTCGTCCTAAAGGACCAAAGTGGTCTATTGAAACAAAATCGTCTCAAACCAAGAAACATTAAAGAGGACGAGTGTTAGGCATGAGGAAAGTGGTAGACGTTCGGAAGTAGGTCGACTAGAATTTGTATCATTTTCTGAAGGAAGGAGAATTAACGACGGGTCACAAGAAAGGAAACTTTAACATCTAGTCCGGGTGAAGGAACTAAATTATGGTGATTAAAAGATTTGGATAGTAAATTAAGAACTAAGTAGTGTAAATCGTGTGAACCTAAAGACATTTGTATAAATAAACCAAAAATATAAATAGTCGGAATCAGAGTAACTTCTCCGATTGGAAACTCAGTCTGGTTTAGGATGAAAGGGAAAAATAAGTTTCTCCCTGGTGTTTATACCATGTACTAATATATTTGGAGTTTCAAGAAGAATTTTTTTATTTTCTTTTTCAATTATCTCAAACAAAACCTAATCCATTCACGGTACGTATTCGATACATTCTATCGTCCAACAGTGGTATCCCATAGACAACAATAAAATTCTAGGATGATACTAAAGAACAAATTCCAGTCGGAATAAGAATTTATGGACGACCTATAATGATGAATAACAAACAAATTTTGGTTTTATCCAAAACAAGATTTGTAAGAACTAGGATAAGAAAACAGTACTCTGACTTTTTTTATCACTATAGGTCTCATAAAATGGGGAAAAGTTTGTCAGTCGACTTTTATTGAAACCAAGAACAAGGTCTTAAACAGACCGTTTCCTTTATACACTGGAAAACTGGAGGACAAGACGACACTACTAGACAACAAAGTCTGGGAACTGAAGTTTCTACAAAGTAAAATTTAATGTAAAAGTACCATAAAAGGTAGAGTTTTTGGAGGTCTGAAACAGGAATCGAATGTAAACTTGAGATTCGGGTTTAATAGAGTACAAGGGAACTGTTTGACTTGTAGACGAAATAGAAGTAATATCGGAGCTAAGAGAAACGGTTGAGACTCTGGGGAGGTGGGAGTAGTATCTGAACGGACAGTAGAGGCGACGGAGTTTGGTGAAGGGGTGTTCACATAAACAGGGTTCAGGTGGTAAAAAGTTCTATTTTATAATAGAAAAAGTACTTCTGAATAGTCCCACGTGAACCGGAATTCTCTAGAAAGGAACTAGACTTGAGGAGTTCAGGATTGACGGTCGGGTGCAAGTCCTGTAGTGAAATGGTGTACGTCTTAGAACCAGAGACAGAAAGAAGACAGGGATAAGAGACGGATAGTTCCGTCCAGGGAGTTACATGACATACATAGCTATAGAATGGGTGACGGAAACAGTGTTATTGACCAGTCCCACCTACCAGTTAACTAGAAGTCTACAAGGTCAAGTACATTGCATATTACATCCTCTTTAAAATCTCATATAGATTGTAAAAAAAATCATATTAAGTCCTATGAGTCAAAACTGAATTTCAATGTACCATCGTATTTAAGATCGTAATTATCCTGAGGTTAGAATAAAAATTTAAATATAAACAATTGACGTAGTATAAGAAATACCTGCGTATCACTTATAAACAACTCATTTATTAAACGGTTAGTCATCAATTCTACGGAACTAAAATCATAAAATCCCGTTTCCTTTATAGAATATAGAGAGTTTAATAATTTGTGTATGTAGACATGAAGTGGTGAAAAAGACTTTAACACAAACACTACAATATTAAATAAAACCAGGAAAATCCGAAGGGACCACTGAGTCTACCATTTCTTAGACGAAATGGTCATAAGAAATAAGTCATAAGAACGGACCTCTTAAGGTACCTGTCTTATTGGACCATCCGATGTTAGGTACCCCAACACTTCTTAGTCTGTGCTGAATTACTGATTGTGACTTTGTATCAAGAAGGTCGTATCGTCTATGTGACGGTGAAATCCTATAGACATGGACGACTATGAGAAAGGGGGTGTTTTGAGGATATCAACTATAAGTCTATAATGAAAGAGTACGTCTGAAGGTACTGGGAAGATAAAGTTTCGAGTAAAGAAGAGGGGTTGTGAATCATAGGACCAGAAATCGAAATAAAAGAGGTATTTTCATTATGGTACACTATCCGATATACAAAAAGTTTAAATAAACGAATGGCAAACAAAGAAGACAGATACGGTTCTTATATCATCCTCAATCCGTGTACCCACATTTTACTGTGAAACGGTTCTCTCTAGATCAAGTGTATGAAAATACGAATATCTGTATAAAAACAGAAAATTTACCTTTTTATTTGTAAAGATTAAAATCCTTTAATGGAAGACTGAAAAGTCTAGAAGATAACAGTATAAAGGACCGGGTGTATAATTTATTTTCTGGTGGTTTATACTGTCCCTCTTATTTCAATATCTCAACGACTTGGGTGAATTAATTTTTCACTCGGAAGACTAACAAAGACAGTCACACACTTTCAATCTCAACCTGAACTAAGTAAGTTTTCCGTAAAAGAATTTTTTGAAGACCTATCCAGAAGATTGACTTTTGAATTTCAGTTCAACCATCGTCAAACAGGGTCCTGAGTGACGTTTCACTCAAAAATTCCTCTTTTTTTTTTTTTTTTCAAGAATGTCACGTAAATTTAAGGTTTAGGGATATTCGTTTAATTTAAGATTTTTATTAGAAAATTAAAACTTTGTCTTGAAACCTCTGTCTCTTTACTAGTACACCAGTTAGTTGGGGAATTAATAAACCTATTAATGGGAATCGAGACCTATTGTACGGTATACGAATTTACACAAAGTGTCTGTAAAATATTAAGAGGACCATCAGTGTATTAAAATATAAGTCTAGAGATCTTTTTAAAGACAGTTTAACTCCCCACCCCTTCGTTCGTATACGTAAGATATGAGAGATTTAAGAGGTCACTCTGTTAGGTTTTTATAGTATAAATACCCGTTCAAACTGTAAACAAACCATAAATACCTTCTTTAACAGAAGAACCAAGATCTTTAACAGAACTCTCAACTGTAAAAGTGTAATTTTTTTTTTGTACTAAAAAGAAAGTATAAAATCGGATGAAAAGTCCAATTTAACCTTGTCAATCTATTAAATTATTAAAGGAAAACCTTACCGGGACAAACATTTATATAACAAGTCCTTCAAATAAAAAGTTGAAAACTTTAACTCAAGGGGATCGACAAAACTACTAATACATATACAGTTAAATTATTTGACTAATTATTGAAGACTGGGTCGGATTCCATCTCTTGAAGGTAAGATGTCTTTCCTCGGGTTGAAGTGGATAATGGAACCATATTTATAAGATTTAATGAATATATAGGAATAATATCTAAACTTGATAGGTCTATGTCCCCAGATAAAGATTGGTTATAATAAAATACTGACAAATCATCAAACTAAATTACAAAGAATTGGATAATCATAAGAATCCTTATGGAAAACAACAACAACAACAAGTCAACGGGTCAGAACCGTCTGAGAAACACTGGGATCCCTGACTCCGTACGGTTCAGAGGGATAGGGAGTGGTAGAGGGTCTCAAACAGGTTCAATTACGAGTAACGTAGTCACTACGACAGGTCGACAGAGTAGGAAATTACTGAAGAAGAGGAAGTCGGGAACTAGAAAGGGTCGTAGTCCCTGAAAAGGTTATACAGTAGACAAGTGTAGTCTAAACTTATCAATACAATCCTTATGGAATCTATCAGAATGTAAAAAATGAGTCTTTTAACTTAATGTATAAATACCTGTTAACAAAAACTGTATCTAAACTTGAATAAATCATACGACACTCAACAGGAAACTAAAGTATGTTACTCATCTTTAATAACAAAATACTATTAAAAGAACTCTATATTGAGTGTCTGGTATATCAAGTGAAATTAAATTTCACATTGGGACTTAAAATCTTGTAAACAGCTATACGTGTTAATAATGATGGTAGATTAAAATCTTGTCATTATAGTGGGGACTCGAGTAATCATAGTGAAGGTTAAAAGGGAGGAAGTTGGAAACCTTCAAAGAGTCCGTGAAAGATTGAGATTCCTAAAGAGATAATGCCTGTGAAAACATTTATCTTAGTTAGTATATTATACGGTGTAAAACACTTATAAAAAAGTTACTGATATTACAAAAGTTCCAAGTAGTACAAAATCATAGGTAAGTACATAGTCACTGACTAAAGAAAGGTATAACTCACCATTAGGTAACATACCTATTTAACTTAAAACAAATAGATAAGTAGTACACCATCCATGAAAGTTTTAAAATCGTTACTACTTATTACGACGACGTTTGTATAAATACATGAGTAAAAACTCATCCCTATACAAAAGTAAATAGAGCCTATATATAGATTCTTACCCTAAACACAGTATACCATTAAGATACAAATCGTAAAACTCCTTGTCGGTTTATCCCAAAGGTTTCCCCAATGTTGTAAACGTTAGTGTGGTCGATACATACCCACGGTTAAAGACATGTAGTAGTGATTGTAAATAATCAGACATAAAACGTAATATCTTTAAGATTATTATATATTTTATACAAATGAAAAACTGACATTTCTTACTTACTCCCCACATATGTATATAGTTTTGAATAATTTTCATAAATAATTTATACACGTCAAATAACATACAATGTGGAATTAATCCGACAATTGACTCCTTCTTTAATTTTGTAAATCTAGTTGTTTTTTGTTCTCTTAACCAAAAACCGTATACGTGGGATGTTCTTTATGAATTCCCACAGGAAATCCGACTTTACTTTCCTGTGATTAGTTATTGAGTCTTTGTGTATTATTATATTTCTTGTAATCATTTCTATAAAAGTTTGCTCATATGATCCGCTGTATTTAAATACAACAAGTATTCAGTAAATAAGAGAATGTTTCGATAGTCAAGTTGAGTCCACGAGTCATCACAGACTGAGAAACACTGGGGTACCTGATGTTGTACGGTTCGAAAGGACAGGTAGTGGTTCAGGACCTCGAACGAGTTTGAATGTAGGTAGCTAAACTACTACGGTAAGTTGGTAGAGTAGGAGACAGCAGGGGAAGAGAAGGACTGAAGTTAGAAAGGGTCGTAGTCCAGAAAAGACTACTCAGTCAAAAAACGTAATCCACCGGTTTCATAACCTCAAAGTTACAGTCGTAGTCAGGAAGGTTACTTATAAGTCCTGACATTAAAGGAAATCTTAACTAACCAAACTAGAGGAATGTCAGGTTCCCTAAGAGTTCTCAGAAGAGGTTGTGGTGTCAAGCTTTCGTAGTTAAGAAACCACAAGTCGAATGAAGTACCAGGTTGAGAGTGTAGGTATGTACTGATGACCTTTTTGGTATCGAAACTGATCTACCTTGAAACAACTTTTTCATTACAGAGACGAAAAATTATACGACAGATCCAACCAGTATTGAAAAGAAGGTTTCTCATTCATAGAAAATTAAAGTACCGACGTTCGTAATAGACGTCACTAAAACCTCGGGTTCTTTTATGTCAGACAGTGACAAAGGTAACAAGGGAGTAGATAAACGGTTCGTATCGATATTTATGTACATTTTAAGTATTGTCTCTGAGTGTTACGTACTTCATTTTATGTCTTAGCTTCCTTCTCCTTGTGTTACTATTATCGACGTCCGACTTTATGGAGTGAAAATCATTATCTACATTGTTACTCTATATTAATGTACCTTTAGATTCTGAACTTGTTGTAATATTCAGTTGATCTGGATTGACAACCTCTTCTGAGAACTCTCGGGGAACCTGACGTTCCTCTAGGTTGGTCAGGTAAGACTTCCTCTAGGTTGGTCAGGTAAGACTTCCTCTAGTCGGGACCCTAAAGAAACCTTCCTTACTACGATTTCGACTTCGAGGTCATGAAACCTGTGGAGTACGCTTCTCAACAGAGTAGCCTTTTCTGAAACTAGGACCCTCCCTAACCCCCTTCCTCTTCTTCCCCTACTGGCTCCTACTCTACCGACCTACCGTAGTGACTGACCTACCTGCACTTAGACTCACTTGAGGCTCTCAACCACTACCTGTCCCTCCGGACCGTACGACGTTAAGTACCCCAGCGTTTCTCAGCCTGTACTGACTCACTGACTTGACTTGACTTGACTCTGGATTAAATATAGATGTCTTATTAGGTGTGTCACTAAAGTCTTACGTGTCAGAAAAGTTAAATTCTAACTTGTAAGAGGTCCTATCTAGTATACTTTAGAGTTTTATAATTTTTACTAACTTAAGTGTTTCTTCACCCAAGAATTTGATATTATTTTACTTTAATCTTTAGTTACTCTCCTTCTTTAAAACTTTAAATTTTTTACAAACCTTCAATTGTGTGAGAATTTATCGATTTTAGTTACCCCTTTAAGGTTCTCTTAATTCTTTTATGTAACTCCATTAACTTTTACTTTCCGGTTATAATGGTTTAAATACACTATCTACATCGTTACAATCCTCCCTTGTAATGTTGACATTGGGATTTCACCCTAAATAGGGTTCTTACGTTCCGATAAAAGTGTATTTTTAAGTTAATTTATGTTATATTATAATCTTATTTCACGTTTTCATGTTTACCAACGTAGGTGATTTGGTTTTTGTAGTTGTTTTAGGTTGTAAGAAAGTACTATTCGGTGAATTGCTCAATTTTTAACTTCCTTGGTAGAATTTGAAATATCTCTCATAGATACCTTTTGAACGACGATTCATAGAATAACTTTATAACTCGAAGTGGAGTATTTTTTATTCTGTTTACTACAAGTAAGAGTAATACATAAAAGTTTAAACAGGACCTAAAAGATGACTCCTGTTGGTCTCTTTTGTCTAAAATTTTTGGTAGAAATAACCTTACTTTCTTCATTTTAATAGAGATGGTAGTTACTATATTATAACATATAACCTTTTGTAGTCTTCACGTGTGTGTGTGTGTGTGTGTGTTTCTCCCGACTTTTTATTAAAGTCCTTTTAACATTCAACGTTTGAATTATGTGTTTTTAGTTAACATAAAGATGGGTGAAAGTTGTAAATCCTTTATTTCAATTCCTTTTTAAGGTAAATATCTAAATTGTGTTAAGGATAATTATAGAAATTATGTTTGATTTCAAGAATCTCTTTACGTTCCCCGAGTCTTATAGGTTTTGTGTGAAATTCTTTTGTCATTTTACACACAAACTATTCAGAAATCGGTCCGAGTAGTTCTTTTTTTCTCTTGGGTTTATTTGTTTTAATCTTTACTTTTATCTAATTAATGTTTAATATAGTGTCTCTAATTTTTTTTAGTATTCTCTTATGAACTTCTCAATATACGGTTGTTTAACCTGTTCGGTTTCTTTACCTATTGAAACATCTTTGTACGTCAAAAGGTCCTGTTTTAACCCTCTTTTTTATCTGATAAGACTCGTGGTCATCACTTTGACTCAAAGGAAATTTTGTTCACGTATAGATGATAGGGTAATTGGATATTTAGAGTAAAGATCTTTGGTTACTATACATGTACCTGATCTTACGATGGAGGACACAACAAGCACAATGTTACGACCTTTTTTCATTAGATCATTTCCCGAAGGATCCACCACGTCACTTTTTTTAGGTGAACAGATACGTCCTCTATCTCCTCTGTGTCCAAGACCCATCCCCTATAGGGGACCTCTTCCTTTACCGGTTTAGGAGGACATAAGAACGGGTCTTTAGGGTCTGTCCCCTCAAACCACCCGATGACAAATACCCCAACGTTTCTCAGTCTGTACTGACTCGCGGACTCGTACGTACGTAGATTATTTGTAATTATTTAAGTTTTCTAATTTTTATCTTTTGTACACTTTTGAATTGTGAAGGATTAACCTTTTGAATAATGTTTCGAAGTTGTTAGTTCCGTCACCCCCACAATCGTATTCCTATCTGTCTCTAGTTATTGTATTTTAAATCTCAGGTCTTTATTCGGATTTATAAACACCTGTCTAATACAGACTTCTTTGGTCTTCTTTTCTTTATTATTTTCTCCTCTTTAGTTACATTAACTTTCGTCCGTTGATTATCTCTTAGTCGTTTTAATTTTTCTCGATCAAGAAACCTTTATAGTTATTTAAGTTACTTTGAAAAGTCCGATTAGTTTTTCTGTCTTAAACCCCTCCCCTCTCTTTCTATATTTAATGATCACAGTCTTTATTCTCCTCCATTAATCAGTACTAGGGTACCCGTAGTAATTTCCTATTTTTTCCTTATATTATTTCTTGTGATACCGGAGTTTAGACATTGAAATTACTTTATATATGTAAAGAACTTTCTAAGATCGTTTGTTTGAGTGTCTTCCTCTTTTTTACAGTAGATTGATCCAGGTATTTTAAACTATCTTCAATTTAGTGAAAGAATTGTCTTTAATGTTCCGGGTCTACCAAAATGACCAGTTTATAATATAATAAAACGAATCTTATAAAGTGTGTTCTGGATGAAAAATTCTTCTAAAAATTCAAATGTTATACCACCATGATAGATGTCTGTACCACAACATGTCGTCTAGAGAGAACGACGACGACGATTCAACGAAGTCAGCACAGGTTGACACACCCTGGGGTATCTGCCGTCGGGTGGTCCGAGGGGGTAGGGACCCTAAGAGGTCCGTTCTTGTGGCCTCACCCAACGGTATAGGATGTCGTCTGGAGAACTTGAACGACTAAAAAGTAATGATTTTGCCATATGGACAACTAATCTTTGTGAGATAAGGGAGAAGGTCAGAACCCGATCGTAGTAAGATGATAAACGAAGATACTTGACTGATAAAGTTTATGAATTATATGTACCTTAGTACGTCATAAAAACACATACACACACCTGATCGAATAAAGTAAATCCGATTACGGAAGTTTTAAAGTAAATACAACAGTGTATAACGTTCTAAAGAAAGAAAAGTTTCTGATTAGAAGATAACGTACATAAACAACGTAAAAAGTTTAGTAGGTAATACCTATAATCCCAATAAATAAATAAAAAAAAATGTCGAACCAATAACACTTCTGATTACATTACTTGTACTCTCACGGTTATAGAGAAACTCTTAGACTAAAGTCAAGAAAACCTTTTTATGGGTTTTCACTCTACCGATCTAGTACACCATAAAAATTGGAAAACTATTGGAAGGTACGACAAAAAGGTAGATTCGAATTGTTAAAAAGAAAGGGTGGTTATCACATGTTCCCAAGGCTAAAAGGTAAAGGAATCATTGTGAACAATAGAAAACGAATCGCCTGTTTTCGTAAGGATTGTCCATACACCACTACAGAGGAATACCAAAAACTAAATATAAAAGGACTACTAATCATTATAACTCTTAGAAAAGTAAATAAACAACCGGTATGTGGACAACTGGTAAACATGTTGATTATAGAGTTAAACTTAGTTTTAAATCAAGTTTAATTAGGTTGAATTAAAGTCATCACATATTTTTGACGAGGTTAATATCTAGTTAAAAGAGAATGAGGGAACACGATAATTACAATTCGTTTTATACAGAAATATATAGTGTTACGTTAGTTGTGTTAAAATTTTAGTTGGAAAATGAGTTGACGAAAAATAATTAAAAACAAATAAATAAAAAATAAAACAAGTGAAATAAATTTAACCTCCGAATAATGAAATGTTATAACGTCACCAAAAACGGTATGAACTGTACTCAGACGGTGCCACATGTATACAAGCGGTAGGACTTCGGGGGAGGGTGGAGGGAGGGGTAGGGTAGGGAGACCTCGTAGGGTCACGTGGGCGGGGCTCGTGGGACAGAGTACGTAACTTGGACCTGACCACTAGACAAAGTGTATACTATTATATGTGCAAAGTTACGATAAGAGAGTCTAGTAGGGTGGGAACGGAAGAGGGTGTCTCAAGTTTTCTGACTAGACATGTAGACACAGAGAAAACGACAGAGCGCATGTCCCAATAACAATGGGAGAAAGATTTAAAGTTGGTCCGTGGTGGACTCCCGGTTGTTCAAGGTCTCGTTCAGTATAGTGCGTTTAAGAGGTCGTTGTGTCCTTGTGTGGGGACTCGAAGTTATATGTCCGTCCAGTTCAATGAGGTTTTGGTGACTGTAGAGTATTGAGTAATGACCTGTGAAGTAACGTGAGGTCTCTCTTCTTTAGGTCGAGGTGGGTGGTCTTGAGGCTGTGTTCGAAGGAATTGGTTCTTTGGAACTGTTCGGTGACTATGTTGGAGTGGGTGTCGTTCCTTTGAGGTATTATTTCTCTTGAGGTGTTTGACGGTCTTATGTCTTTCCGGTGGGGTTTGCGTCGTTATATTGGTTCTACTTCTCTGTCTCCTTATGGGTCGTCTAGTTCCCTGTCCTATTTACCGTTGGTTTGGTTTGTTTTCTCCTTCTCTATCCCTTAGATGGACTATTTCTTAAGGTTTTTAACTATCACTTTTACTAGGTTTTAGAACTTTAGTTTTACCTTAGTGTCTATTTATCGGACCTCTGTTCCTAACTCTTCTACGTTCTTTCCAAATTGTTCCTGGATCTTCTTTATTTTTGCTCAGTTATATATTACTTATTACGAAAAATTTAATATACCTTCTTTTCTATATTTTTCTTTTTGTATACTAAACATGACACAAAACACCAATCGAAATCGATATGAGAAGTAAAGAAGTCTACCTAGACTCTATGATAAATGACAGGAAAGTAAAGTTGGACTTCCTTCTTAGAGGTAATCAAAAAGAGTTTACCGTTCAGACGATCGTCTCTTAAGACAGTCAAAACGAATAGGTTCTCACAGTATTAAAGAAAAGTAAAATTTCGTATAGAAACGATATCTTAAGAACTAACTGTAGGAAACTTGGGAGACTTACACAGTAGGGGTAGAGAACCGGAGGCATTCAAAACTACTCTGTAGTCTATAGCTAGAATAACCCCTTTATCAACATGTACCACTCAATGAAGAGAGAGCGAAGAAAGTTCAAAGAAACAGAATACGAAAATTATCGTACTGACACTACATTCATCAACTAGAGTAACTTACATAAGACGAACCTAAACTAGTCGAAGAACAAACGTGTTTAATTACACACTTTCAAAAAGAAAAAGAGTCCGACCTAGTAGAGATAACAGGATACAAAATTATAGGCTTAAAAGATGATGGTCAAATTTATACAACAACTCGGGTCTATCATATTCTGTAATATGAGAGGTTGAGTTCTTCAAGATAAAACAGAAAAAGACATTAAAGATAAAAATTATTATATTGGATAAACTTCTCTCAAGTAAAAGGACGAAAAATTTTGAAAAATCTGTGTTAAAAGAGTCAAAGAAACTTATATGAATGTTCGAATGAAGTTAAGAAAAAGAACATTCAGAACAGAGGTCTGAAGGAGTCCCTGTTAAAAAAAAAAACCGACTAAAAAGGGAGACTCATACTACGTATGAAACAATAAAGAAACACCAAGAGTGAAAAAAAACATTATAACCTGAAGATTCTCTTGTATTACACTGTTTGGACCTTTAGTTTAAGAGGTGAAGGAAGGGTGTTACAAAACAAATACAACAACGATAAACAAAAGAATCACTAAAAGGACTTTGGTAAGACATTTCAAACACAAGAAACATCATACACCGGTCGACTATAGAGACGAGTGCATCGAAGTCAAGTCAAGTCAAGTCAAGTAAGCGAGTCAGGACAGGCTGAGAAACGTTGGGGTGCTTGGTGTCGTACGGTCCGGAGGGACAGGTAGTGGTTGAAGGCCTCAAGTGAGTTTGAGTGTAGGTAGCTCAGCCACTACGGTAGGTCGGTAGAGTAGGAGATAGTAGGGGAAGAGGAGAACGGGGGTTAGGGAGGGTCGTAGACAGAAAAGGTTACTCAGTTGAGAAGCGTACTCCACCTGTTTCATGACCTCAAAGTCGAAATCGTAGTAAAGAAGGTTTCTTATGGGTCCCGACTAGAGGAAATCTTACCTGACAAACCTAGAGGAACGTCAGGTTCCCTGAGAGTTCTCAGAAGATGTTGTGGTGTCAAGTTTTCGTAGTTAAGTAACCACGAGTCAAAAGAAGTGTCAGGTTGAGAGTGTAGGTATGTACTGGTGACCTTTTTGGTATCGGAACTGATCTACCTGGAAACAACCGTTTCATTACAGAGACGAAAAGTTATACGATAGATCCAACCAGTATTTAATCGAATCATCAGTAGATTACTAATTTGTATATGTGACAAATTAAGAAACATGATTATTTAAATGACTGGAAACGGTATCTTCAGACATGTACAAAGTCCCGTCCGAAAGTTACGACACTACCAAATGTTGTGAAAGAAGTAAAGAAGGAACACTTCTCGGACTGTCAATTGTCTTCTACTCTCTAATCCCAGGAAACATCTGAAAGAACCCGCACACGTGTGGAGAAATATAAAACCACCGAAAGATCATAGGGGTCTGTATACAGTCTTGAAAGTCTGTGGGTAGAATCCGAAAAGTAAGAGGTCTGGTAGGTAATTTAAAATAATTGGAGAACGATAAGGTTGACGAAAGTGGTCGAGTTTGTAGTCGTATTAACTTGTTAAAAGAGACTAAAAAAAAGTGAGACTTATATCACGAAAAGAATGTCTCATTCAAGACTCGGTTCAGTGTACTTCTGTTTGAGACTCTTATCTCGAAAAGATCTCTTTACTTTAAAAAAGACCCATCCGTGAAAAACTTCTCAACACTCGTGTAATACAAGGGAGATCCGTTTCCCTTTTTAATTGACAATTAGACCACCTCAAGTATCTATTTTACTAACGTATGAGGACTAAAAGTACCAATGATACCTCGATCCCTCTCTATCTTCAGTTTCGTGGTGGTTCGAAACAATAAAGACTTAGAGGCAACAAAAGAAACTTATTTGAGAGGAACCCAATAACATTCTGAAACCAATTAAAGGTCCCAAACATTTTCAACCACATCTTTTAATAAAGGTCATAAGAATGACGAAAATACCTCTTCATTTGAAAACCTTCACAAATGAGATAGTAAACCTTTCACGAAGATTTTATAAAAAAATACGAATTTTAGGAGGTTACCTATATAAGAAAGTAAGTCAAAATCTATGTTTACGACGTAAAAGACTCACTAAGGACTTTATATATAACTAAGTCAAAATTCGTTAAATAAGGTATGGTAATATACGATATTACTGTAGACAACATCATTCCAGTCTGTCCTGTTATGTATTTAGTAACTATAAAGGACCTAAGGTACGACATTGAATCTCCATAGTTGTTACGAAATAACTAAACCTATAAAGTCAAGAGGTTTGTATTCCCTTCGACGATTATAATTTGTTGACAAATGTAGAAGAGAATCCTACTGTTTACTAAAAAATTCACGGGGTCTCACTTTTCGTGAAGGAAAATTTCTACCGTAATGTTTTTATTTTACTCTCGGTATAAAGATACGGTGTCAATTATCGTAGTGTCCTTTTACGTACTCACACAAACATCTCCCTTCTTTGTCTTCTCGAGTCCAACTCGCTACTCTTGTAGGACATGGGGTAAACATAAGTCAGAATCACGGTCTTTTCGGTGGACGTAATAAACACAGACGACACATGGTATGCATAGTGAACCTGACAAAGTGTAACTTAACAAAGAACCAGTAGAATCTTCTTAACACTTATAAATTGGTCTCTTTGTTATAGGTAAAATAGTCAAGACAGAGGATTAATGAAAGTGGGAATTATTACCTGTTTTTTACAGGACTCCGATACTTAGACGTTCATGATCTACGTCATCATTAAGACGTATTAGATTATATGACCCGTCACTGACGTAATTCTTTAACCTTTGTCTAATCCCGTGTTTAACCTCCCAAAATATAGGTGTAGATAGACGTATTGTTAGTTTATAAGATGAGTACTTGAAGTTCTTTGAAGATCTTTACTTCTTTGGTTTCGTTACTGTATACAAGGCTTTATATCAACGAAACCTTATTCCTATTATTTTCCTAATTTCGTCTCCTACTTCTCTCCCGAACTTTTTTCCCTGAGAAAAGGGATTCCTTGATAAAGGTTCAGTCGTCATAAAAAATAGAACACGACTATAGATATTCTTTTTATCGTCAAACTCTAATCTCTTTTAAAACTCAATTACATCGACTGAAATTACGTCATTTTTAACTTGGTTTCGTGACGATTTTTACGTGCTTCTTTACTTCTAATGAGTTGTTTATAAATCGTTCGTGGATCGTACATGTCCACTTTCTAACGTAGTAATAAGGTTAGAAACTTATTAAATCTTTACTTATGTTGGATCCTTAGTAACGAAGAGATTTCGTCAGGAATTAAACTCCTATGTAGAACTTTACTAGTATACATACTGTGTAACCATTAATAAAATAAGGAGAGTCTTACGAGGTGGACTCTAAACGATAGCGAGGTAAACAAGTAACAGATCATTACAAATATTTGAAGAAATTTTACGTACTCAATTAATCCTATTTACGGTCTATAAATATTTGTAGTTGTTTCATGTTTTATTTTCCTTTTAATAACTTAAGTAATTAAACTCTAGAATCACTATTTAAACTACTTCGTTAAACTCATTTTGACACTTCATCTATAATCTAGATGTGTAAGTCCATTCTTCTTACACTTATATTTTTGTTATAATAAAAACAACAAGTCAGTGATTCAACACAGATTTAGAAACGTCGGGGTATCTGACGTCGTTCGGTCCTAAGGGACAGGAAGTGATAGAAGGTCTCAAACGAGTTTGAGTACAGGTTACTCAACCACCACAGTAGGTTGGTAGAGTAAGAGCCAGTATGGAAAGAGGACGACGAAAGTCAGAAAGAGTTGTAGTCCCAGAAAAGGTTACTCAGTCAAAAAGTGTAGTCCACCGGTTTCATAACTTCGAAGTCGAGTCGTAGTCAGGAACATTACTTATAAGTCCCATCTAAAGGAAATCATAACTAACAAAATTAGAGGACCGACAGGTTCCCTGAGAGCTCAGAAGAGGTCATGGTGTCAAGTTTCACAGTCAAGAAATCGTGAGTAGAAGAAATAAGTCAAGTCAACGAGTCAACAAAGACTGAGAAACACTAGGGTACCTGACGTCGTCCTGTCCGGAGGGACAGGTAGCGGTTGAGGGACTCAAATGAGTTTGAGTACAGGTAACTCAGCCACTACAGTAGGTTGGTAGAGTAGGAGACAGTAGGGGAACAGGAGGACGGAAGTTAGAAAGGGTCGTAGTCCCAGAAATTGTTACTCAGTCAAGAAGTGTCGTCTACCGGTTTCATAACCTCAAAGTCGAAGTCGTAGTCAGAAAGGTCATTTATAAGTCCTGACTAAGGGAAATCCTACCTAACCAACCTAGAAGAACTACAGGTTCCCTGAGAGTTCTCAGAAGAGGTTGTGTTGTCAAGTTTTCGTGGTTAAGAAGTCATGAGTCAAAAGAAATATCAGGCTGAGAATGTAGGTATTACTGATGACCTTTTTGGTATCGAAACTGATCTACCTTGAAACAGTAGTTTAATACAGAGACGGAAAATTGTGTGACAGATCCAACTAGTATTGAAAAGAAGGTTCCTAGTTCACGTAAAATTAAATTACCAACGTCAGTGGTAGACGTCACTAAAACCTCGGGTTCTTTTACTTCAGAGAGTGAGAAAATTAACAAAGGGGTAGATAAACGGTAATTCACTGTCCTGGTCTACGGTACTAGAAACAAAAAACTTACAACTCAAAATTTAACCGAAAAAGTAAGAGAAGAAAGTGGAAGTAGTCCTCTGAGAAATCAAGGAGAAACAAAAGACGGTAATGTCACCATAATAGGTATATAACTCCAAAAACTATAAAGGGGTCCGTTGGACCTAAAATCGAATTCTCAGTAAGTCAGACAGTAAAACATACTACATGAGACATATATTGAATTTATAAGTACAACTGTTATGTATTGGAACTACTTGAGGAAAGGGTTTAAACTTGGTCAGTCAACATTGTACAGACCAGAATTAACAATGAAGAACTGAACGTATCTCGAAAGAGTCCTCTATCAATTTTATCGGACCATGACAGTAGAAAAATTCTTAAAAGGTGTAAAATACATTAAGTGTGTCAGTTTCCGACATCGTATCAGTTACTTCGTCTCCACCTTTAAAAAGACTATAAGGGAACGAAAAGATAATAGGTTGGTCACAACCGTTAAACTAGAGACCAAGTAGACTGAAAAGATTTGGGTCTAACAAGTGGACTTTCAAGAGTTAAATCTATGACAAGTTAGGATCGAACTTCCTAAAACTCGTAATGGAACGATCGTACACTTTACTCACGTCAACACGTCATCAAACTTGTAATAAACCGTAACGGGAAGAAACCCTAACCTTACTTTCGACTTGAAAAGGTCAGGACACAGGTGACGACTCAAAAGACTTACACGACCGTATAACACACGTCGTGAAATTATCGTAGTAGAAACTCCTAAACTTTACCGAGTCGACCTTACGGTAATGGAGACGATCAAAACAAGTAAGATTACGAAGGATTTCGGGTGAACTGGAGTCTGAGGTCCTACAGACCTAGATCCACTCATTGAAGTGGTAATACCAATAGGTCCAATGATTCTGTAAAAAAGATATCGAGAAGACACAAGAACGGTGGAGATGTATTTAAGAAGACAAAGACAATCCAGGAACAGTAACACGGGTAGAAACGTATTTTACAGAAGAACCATAGAGATTGAAAGAATTTCTTTAGAGATCAGAAGGGGTAAGACAACGAAAGAAGATAAAAAACATGAGAAGTTATACTTCCCAAAAGAATAGAGAGGATCGGAAAGAGACCTTGAGACTTAAGTCAATCCATATAGATAGTGAAACAAGAAGTCGAAAGTGAAGAGAAGAAAAGAGTCGATAAACATTTTGGAGTAGTCTGTTAGTAAAACGGAGGAACGTAAAGAAAAAGGAACCCTATCAAAACCATTGGTGGAAGATATATTGAAATACTTGGAGACAGGTATCAAGAAGACTAGATTAGAGAACTAAGACAAGTAGTGGAGATGACATATTCTCTAAACTAATTCCAGTATGGACTTACCGAATCACCATAAGGGATGTAAGAAGTTAATTTCAGACTTAAAACGTTATTCCTCGAGTACTAGACTCGGTGTCCAAAACAAACAAAAGTGACTCACACATTTCGAAGAGGTAGAAACCGAAGTTTCTTATGTTAGTTAGATTAAAACCATGACTGGTAAAACATTTCAGATATACATCTCAGTAGAGAACACAACAAGCTTCCCCCACAAACGATACTGGTCACACAAGAAAATTGTTTTGTGTCAATCGGAAAGGAGACAAAGTAAAAGATGAGATTTCGGTTTGAAAGGACAGTGAGGTCAAGTCACTTCAAGTCAAGTCAGTGAGTCAGCACGGGTTGAGAAAAGGGTCAGGGAGGGTCGTAGTCTCAGAAAAGGTTACTCAGTTGAGAATCGTACTCCACAGGTTTCATGACCTCGAAGTCGAAATCGTAGAAAGGAAGGTTTCTTGTAGGTCTTGACTAGAGGAAGTCTTACCTGACCAACCTAGAGGAACGTCAGGTTCCCTGAGAGTTCTCAGAAGAGGTTGTGGTGTCAAGTTTTCGTAGTTAAGAAACCGGGAGTCGGAAGAAGTGTCAGGTTGAGAGTGTAGGTATGTACTGGTGTCCTTTTTGGTATTGGAACTGATCTACCTGGAATCAACCGTTTCGTTACAGAGACAAAAACTTATATAATAGATCCAACCAGTATTGACAAGAAGGTTCCTCATTCGCAGAATTAAAGTACCGACGTCAGTGGTAGACGTCACTAAAACCTCGGGGGGTTTTATTTCAGACTGTGACAAAGGAGTAGACAAAGGGTACTTCACTACCCTGGGCTACGGTACTTGAAATAAAAGACTTACAACTAAAATTCGGTTGAAAAAGTGAGAGGAGAAAGTGAAAGTAGTTATTCGAAAAATCAAGGAGAAGTGAAAGACGGTCCTCTCACCACAGTAAACGGATAGACTCCAATAACTATAAAGGAGGTCGTTAGAACTAAGGTCGAACACAAAAAAGGTCAGGTCACAAAGAGTACTACATGAGACGTATATTCAATTTATTCGTCCCACTGTTATATGTCGGAACTGCATGAGAAAGAGGATAGACCTTGGTCAGACAACAAGGTACAGGTCCAGATTGACAACGAAGGACTGGACGTATGTTTAAAGAGTTCTCCGTCCAGTCCACCAGACCATAAGGGTAAAGAAAGTCTTAAAAGGTGTCAACTAACACTAGGTGTGTCAGTTTCCGAAACCGAATCAGTTATTTCGTCTTTATCTACAAAAAGACCTTGAGAGAACGAAAAAACTACTAGGTCACCTACAACCGTTAAACTAGAGACCAAGGAGACGGAGAAGATTTTGGTCGAACTTGTAGTCCCTCTAGTACCAAGTGTATAACGATTTCGAACCGACCCTTTTAAAACTCGTAATGAAATGATCGTACACTCTACTCACGTTAACACGCCATCAAACTCGTAAGAAACAGTAACGGAAAGAAACCCTAACCTTACTTTTGACTGGAAAAGGTCAGGAAACCGGTGGCGACTCAAAAGGTTTAAACAACCGTATAATTCACGTCGTGAAAGTGTCGTAGTAGAAAGTCCTAAACTTTCTCGAGTTGACCTTAAGGTAGTGGAGGTGATCGAAACAAGCATCACTATGAAAGATTCCGGGTGAACTGAAGTGTAAGGTCCTACAGACCGAGATCTACTCACTAGTGTAGTAGTACTAATAGACCCAGTACTTCTAGAAAAAACAAGTCAATAAGACACATAAGAACGGTGGAGAAGAAATATAGAAGACGAAGACAATCCAGGTATGGTAAAGACAAGAAATAGTTCGGGTAGAAACGTACTTTACAAGGGAACCATAGAGATTAAAAGAATTTCTCTAGAGATCAGAAAGGGTAAGATAACAAAAGGAGATAAAGAAACGTAACTAGCGACTTCTTCAGAAAGAATAGAGAAGAACGATAAGAAACCTTGAGACGTAAGTCTACGAATATAGAAAGGAAAAGAGGAAACGAAAAGTGGAGAGAAGAAAAGTGTCGATAAACATCTGTCTGTAAACATCTGTCTGTCGGTAAAACGAAAAAACGTAAAGAAAAGGTACCCCTACCAGAACTAAGGATAGAGGACATGCAGTGTTTGAAGTAAGGTATCAAGTAGTCCGTGAGATAGATAGTCTAGATCCGNAAGAAACGTAACTAGCGACTTCTTCAGAAAGAATAGAGAAGAACGATAAGAAACCTTGAGACGTAAGTCTACGAATATAGAAAGGAAAAGAGGAAACGAAAAGTGGAGAGAAGAAAAGTGTCGATAAACATCTGTCTGTAAACATCTGTCTGTCGGTAAAACGAAAAAACGTAAAGAAAAGGTACCCCTACCAGAACTAAGGATAGAGGACATGCAGTGTTTGAAGTAAGGTATCAAGTAGTCCGTGAGATAGATAGTCTAGATCCGGTAATTTAGATAGAGAGTGAAGGTGACATATTATATTCCCTAAACTAAATCCGGTATGGACTTACCAGATCGCCAAAAGGGATGAAAGAAGTTAAACTCAGACTTAAACCATTATTCCTCAAGTACTAGACTCGGTGTCAGTCGAGGGTCAGAACAAAAACAACTGACATATCTCGAAGAGACAGAAACCGACGTTTCTTATATTAGTTAGACTAAAGCCACAACTGGTAGACCACTACAGGTACACATCTCAGAAGAGAACACAACAACCTTCTCCCACAAACGATACTGGTCACGTAAAAGAACCGTTTTGAGATAATCAGAAACGGGACGAAGTAAGGCGTAAGGTTCCGGTTTAAACGGACAATGAGGTCCACAAAGAACTGAAGGATGAAAACGTAAGGTCAGGGGATATTACTTTTCCTGTAGAAAAAACCCACAATCAAGATTTTCCAGAACATCCAGAAGTATTTTGGTAAGTCGAAGTCAAAGAAGTCACAATGACAAACCCCGTATCTGAACCTATTGACACTATAACTTACAAAACGGAACCTCTACTTGTCTCTAATAAGACAGCAAAAACTCTAACGTAGGTTCATGACGTAAAGCCTGAGAAAACAACTGGTACTACCGACGAGGTAAAGAAGACTCCCTAAGGACGGGTGTCATCATCTATATGGACAGTGAGTCCATAGAGAATTGAAGGACGAAAACGGATGATTAAGGGGAAAAAACCACAAGTCAAGTCAAGTCAGTGAGTCAACACAGGCTGAGAAACACTGGGATACTTACCGTCGTACGGTCCGGAGGGACAGGTAGTGGTCGAGGACCTCAAATGGGTTTGAGTACAGGTAACTCAAACACTACGGTAGGTCGGTAGAGTAGGAGACAGCAGGGGAAGAAGAGGACGGGGGTTAGGGAGGGTCGTAGTTCCAGAAAAGGTTACTCAGTTGAGATGTACTCCACCGGTTTCATAACCTCAAAATCAAAGTCGTAGTCAGGAAGGTTACTTGGGGGTCCTGACTAGAGGAAATCCTACCTGATCAACCTAGAGGAACGTCAGGTCCCTTGAGAGTTCTCAGAAGAGGTCGTGGTGTCAAATTTTCGTAGTTAAGAACTCACGAGTCGAAAGAAGTGTCAGGTTGAGAATGTAGGTATGTACTGGTGACCTTTTTGGTATCGGAAATGATCTTTCTAGAAACAACCGTTTCATTACAGAGACGAAAAATTATACGATAGATCCAGCAGTATTGAAAGGAAGGTTCCTCATTCGTAGAAAATTAAAGTACCGACGTTAGTGGTAGATGTCACTAAATCAAGATCCGTTTTGTACCAAGTGACCTCTTCCCTTACTTGTTTAGTGAGGTCATAAAAACGGAGTTTTCGGGTTTTTCGTCATAGTCGTCCGTGTTTCTATACTGTGTTCTTCTACTCGAGGGGGTCAATCATCCGTAGGTTATACTATGATTCTCGTTTCTTTATCGAGGTCTTTCTTCTCCGACCCGGTTTCGACTTTACTACGAGTAAAACGTACACAGACCATTTTCATTGCACGTAACGACATTCTTATTATAACGTATCCTTGGACCTTAAAATCCAGGTACTTTATTCCATTTAACCTGTAGCAGTTCGTCCTCTAAGAAACCGTAACAGAAAAAAACCCTGACCCGACTTTTGAAAAGGTCAGGACACCGGCGACGACTCAAAAGATTTAAACGACCGTATAACTCACGTCGTGAAAGTGTCGTAGTAGAAAATCCTAAACTTTATCGAGTTGACCTTAAGGTAGTGTAGGTGATCAAAACAAGTATCACTACGAAGGATTCTAGGTGAACTGAAGTGTAAGGTCCTACAGACCGAGATCCACTCACTACTGTGGTAAAACTAATAGACCGAGTACTTCTGGAAAAAAAGACATTAACAAAACACATAAGAACGGTGAAGAAGAATTATTGAAGACGAAGACAATCCAGGTATGTTAAAGAAAGGAAATAACACGGATGGAAACGTACTTTTAAAAGGAACTACAGAGATTAAAAGAACTTCTCTAGAAATCAGAAAGGGTAAGATAACAAAAAGAAATAAAGAAACGCAACTAGTGACTCCTTGAAGGTCTACAAGTTCGACCAAAATCTTTTCCGTCTCCGTAGTCTCTAGTTTAACGGATGTAACCAACCTAGTAGTTTTTTCGTTCTCTCAAGGTCTTTTTTGGAGATGAAGACAACATAACTGAAACAGTTTCGGAAATTAACACACCTAGTGTTGTTTGACCTTTTAAGAAGTTCTCTACCCTTATGGTCTGGTGGTCTGGACGAAGGACTCGTTAAACATACGTCTAGTTCTTCATTGTCAATCTTGACCTGTACCTGGTCGTCTGACCAAGGTTTAATCCTTTCCTTATGTAGTTCCGACGTATAACAGTGGGACGAATAAATCGAGTAAACATCACATAGTACCATTTACAACCTAACCTAATTCGTGTTCGATCTTAGTTCTAACGTCCCTCCTTATAGTCATTGAAGTCTATACGTCTACTGTGATACGAATACCGTCTTCCGTTTCTTCTTGATTTCTTGGAGAACTACTTTCACTTTCTCCTCTTCCTTTTTCAACCACATTTTAAGTTGTAAATCTTTTCATTCTGGTACCGTAGACCAGGGTAGTAAAGTACCGTTTATCTACCCCTTTGTCACTATCTGAAATAAAAAAACACAAGGTTTTAGTGACGTCTACCACTGACGTTGGTACTTTAATTTTCTGTAAACGAGGAACCTTCTTTTCAATACTGGTTGGATGTGTCGAAAATTTTTCGTCTCTGTAATGAAACGACTGTTTATAGGTAGACCAGTTTCGATACCAAAAAGGTCATCAGTACATACCTACACTCACAACCTGATATTTCTTTCGACTCGTGGCTTCTTGACTGAGAAAATTTGACACCACAACTCCTTCTGAGAACTCTTAGGGAACCCGTCGTTCCTCTAGGATGGTCAGGTAGGATTTCCTTTAGTCAGGACTTATAAGTAACCTTCCTGACTACGACTTCGACTTTAAAGTTATGCATCCGGTAGACTATGTTTCTTGTCTGAGTAAACTTTCCTGGGACTATGACCCTTTCTAACATCCACCCTCCTCTTACCCTGTTGTCTCCTACTCTACCGACCTACCGTAGTGACTGAGTTACCTGTACTCAAACTCATTTGAGGTCCACAACCACTACCTGTCCCTCCGGTTACAGGATATCAGGTACCCCAATGTTTCTCAGCCTGTGCTGACTCACTGATTTGACTTGGCGTCGTCCTCTACCGTTCTTAGTCGTACTTGTAGAATCTTTAGTCATTTGATTTTACTTACCCTTACTTGTTGAAATTAAGTCCACCGTTAATATAAAAGAAGACATCCGTTCTTAAAGAATCTTCTCTACCTTATCAGGAGTATCAGTTGTTTTCTCAGACTTTGTGTCACGAACACACGTCAGAGTTTTTACTGTAATACTAGAGTCAAGTAAAGGTTCCGTCTAGTAAGTTGTAGTGAAATTAGGTTCAAACACGGGGTTGGTGATTACGGTTTCTTTGACTTCAACTTACTAAGTTACTTCTGGATGTTCTGAAAGATCTTGATCTTTCTTATCATATTTTTTGTACATTTGTACTAATAAACTTGTAAACCGATATATTATACTATTTATTATAATTTGAAATTTATCCATTTCCCCAGTTAATTTTTGTTTAATCAGGTAGGTATGATATATCTAGTGTCGTTACACGGTCTGTGTTTCTTCAACAGTTCTTTACCAACTACACAAACGATGATGACCCATAGTACTCAATTTTATGTTCTATACAAAATCCAACGAAATATCCCTCTTAATCCAATTATCCATCACCAGTATATTTATATACACTTCAGCGAAATCAGCACAGACTGAGACACGTTGGGGTATCTGCCTTCGGGTGGTCCGAGGGGGCAGTGCCCTTAAAACGTCCGTTCTTGTCACCTCACTCAACGGTAAAGGAAGAGGTTACGTACTTTCACTTTTTAATTTCACTTCAGCAAGTCAGCACAGGCTGAGAATCCCTGGGGTACCTAACGTCGGGTGGTCCGAGGAGGTAGGTACCCCAAAACGTCCCTTCTCATGACCTCACCCAACGGTAACGGAAGAGGCGTATATTTACGTATGGACTTAGGTAAAATCATGTTTGAATTTCTTAAGTTAGAATTTTTCTTTCGTGTTTTGTTTTACACCGGAACACCTTTGTTACATCCGAAGTGTTCTCCTACTGTGTACGGGTCTTACTCCGGTATTACTACCGTAAAAGAATTGCAGTTATATTGAAACCAACTCATCACACTGGAACTCGAAGTCTAAATAGTAAACACTTTAATTCAAATAAATCTTTTATTCATTAATATTCGGTACACTTTATCGAGTCTTTTGAATGACCGTATATCATCCGTTAACTATTGACATCCGTTTACTATAAAAAGGAGATCTTTTAATCTTTCCAGAAATGACCTTCAAGGGTTCAACTCTATTCAATAATAATACAACATCTTATACCTACAGGAGTTTCACATGAAGTTTGAATATAGAATCCTGAGAAACTACTTCACAGATCGTAACAATTTCAAGAGTGTGATCGTTTCTCTCACTCTTGACTATAATCTTGACTCTTTATAACTAAAACTTACGTACAAGGAAAGTTTGGTATAGATCCGACATGTTTTTCTATAGTAAGTCCCTTTACCAAAACAAAAAAAAAAAGGGGGTTGTCACTATGGTGTCATCATATTAATAATGTTTGTATTTTAGTTGAGTGATCTTTCCTGTAAAAAAATGGACTTTGAAGGGGGAAAGAGAACAATTCCGTGTTCAAAGACTTTAAGCTGTACCTTTTTTTTTTAGAGGTCAATATACAATGAAAATTAGGTATAAAGAAAAGAAACCTTTTCTTTTAGTAACCTACAATAAGTTAGTAAAGATTTCGAATAGCCAAAGAGATTCATAAACTTAGTTAGTAAACTTTTTTATTAAATAATTTAATTCTTTGACTTTATACTTTGTAAAAATTTTCCTTGTCGTAACCTCCCAAACGTAAAAGAGTGAAAGGAAACTGACATATGTGTATACACACGTGAACACGTGTGTGTACACGTGTGTGTGGGTGTGTGTGTCTCCTGACAATTTAACCTACAATTTTAAAATACATGAAAAGGTTTTAAACGTTCAGTCTTTCGACCTACCAATGACATTAGGAATCAATATACTACTAGAGACCCAGGAAAACAATGACTCATATTATTCTATAGAAATAGGGGTCCTACTCCGGAGGACGGTTTACTGAAACTTCATAATAGTTGACAAACCCAAAAAAAAAAAAAAAAATTAGAATAGGCTTTTCATCTAAATCTCGAAAGTGGATCATTTGAGTTTATACTTTAGTGTGAATGGAAAGTCCCTTTCTAAATTTTTTACGTTTATGGAGTGTCATCACTTAGTAAAATTTTTGTGTGATGAGACGGTACAAACTTAGGGAGACGTCCTCGTTGAAAATCAAAACCCCGAAACTAAAAATGGGAAGTTGGTAGTTTGGATGTCCGATGGTCGTGAACGAGATACACCACAAATCAAAAGTCAGTGATCAGTCCCTATCTACGATAAGGTATTCCTTTATTGTCTACGACCCTTTTCTCCTCACGAGTCCTGTTTCTCAGTGGTTGTAAGTCTGTAAATCACTTCCTTCTGTGTTTTTACACTACCGATGTCTTACATCTTCAACAACGAAAAAAGTCCTTCTTTAACAACAACGACAACAACAACAAAACGTTCAGGGTCTCGTCGGTGAATAAAAAGGAGTGCCAAGGTATAGAATCTCGTTAAATAATGAAAAAAAATTTGCCGTCATAATAACGAAATGTTACACCACAATTAAAGACGACATTTTGTTGTATTGTTGTACTTAGTCGATATACACACATACACACACACACATTGGGAAAGGAGAACTCGGAGAGTGGGAAGGGAGAGCGGGGAGTGGGGTGGGGTGGAGAGATGAGTAGTGTGCAGTGTCTCGACTCGAGGGACACGAGATGTCAACGAAGGATTCCGATAGATTAAATGTGTACCATTCACCACGATCACCATTTCTTAGGCGGACGGTCAAGTCCTCTACGTTCTCTGTGTCCAAGATAGGGACCCAACCCTATTAGGGAACCTCATCTTTTACCGTGGGGTCAGGTCATAAGAACTAACTTTTTAAGGTACCCGTCTCCTTGGATCACCTGAGGTCGGGTACCCCAGTGTTTCTCAACCTCACTGACTCACTGACTCGTGTGTTTGTGTGTCATATAAATAAATACAATCACGACGAGAGTGTCAAACAGTAGGGTGGGTTGGGGGATACAGGGCAAGAGATGAAGACATAGAAATAAGAAACGTCCTTCTTCAAAAATTATTCCCCTTTCACTCGTCCAGAAAGTTTACGAGTACCCTTTAATATAATATGTCATAACTTTTTTATATATGTTTTATATTAAAATTTTACGTCTCAACAAAAACACCACAATTCTTAACGTCCGACTAAATCTTAAACTTCGCTATGGACTTTATACCGATTCCTTCATTTCCCTGGTACGACTCATTATTACTAAGGTTTGTAAAAGAACCTTTTAGACCATCTTTATTCTGACCTTTCTACTGTGTCCCGAATTTCTCCCAAATACAAAACAAAAGTGTTCACCGATATTTAACTACGAAAACTTGACACCACAACCTCTTCTGAGAACTCTCAGGGAACCTGACATTCCTCTAGGTTGGTAAGGTAAGACTTCCTCTAGTCGGGACCCTAAAGAAACCTTCCTTACTACGATTTCGACTTTGAGGTCATGAAACCGGTGGAGTACGCTTCTCAATTGAGTAACCTTTTCTGAGACTAAAACCCTCCCTAACTCCCTTCCTCCTCTTCCCCTGCTGTCTCCTTCTCTACCGATCTATCGTAGTGGCTGAGTTACCTACACTCAGACTCACTTGAGGTCCTCAACCTCTACCTGTCCCTCCGGACCACACGACGTTAAGTACCCTAACGTTTCTCAGTCTGTTCTGACTCTCTGACTTGACTTGATTTGACTTGAATATCCTTTTTATTTTGGTACAACTTTATCCTTACTTTTCATAAGGTATATTCCTCTTCTCAATTTCGAAACTACTTCTTTAAGATATTAATACTATGTTCTAGAGACTCTTATACTCTTCTCTTCTTTATAACTAATATGTGATTTGTCCAAGAATAACTCTTTACCGTCCCTCGGAGAAAGGAGAATTTTTATTTCCTCTTCTTCCGACCACGTCTACGTCTGTTTGAACTACTAACCCCATTCCTAAACTCCTTTTTCGGTTAAACTACAAAAACAAAGAGACACTCAATATTTTACTCCCGTCAAATACCTCTGACTCCCTTATCTCGTTACACATTTCCAAACTCCTCTCTTCGTTTCTATACTCTATCAACTATTCCTGATACTTTCTACGTCTACAGACCTTTTCGGATTTTTCTACCGGAGTGTCTCAATTCCCAGATGAACATCAACCACTAGTACTTAAATACCACTTTTGTTAGACACGGTAACATTAAAGGGGAAATTGTGGTTTAAACTAAAACACTCTAGCACGAAACCTCTCACTTGTGTTACGCGTGTTCACAGTCTCACAATCCCTACACACGTTCTTTGACTGTTACTATCACCTGGTACTTTACATACTATTTACTCCTTCCTTTGTCTCGGTCCTTGTCCGGTGTACTAAGTCACATTCACCCCTGGTTTTATTTAAGTTCCGGAATTACTTAAAAGTCAATAAAACGTATATTTCCTATACTAGTCACTTTCCTTATACTCTCAACAAGTAAAGTCCTCAACTTAGTCTTTCACTGTTAAAATCTCACTTTATCTCACCTACTCTTACAGAGATTTCTACTTATCCGTTTTCACAACTGTCCCTTCTGTAATGTTTCATGGGATCCTATTACCTTCTCCTCCTATTTCTTCTGTACTTCAGTCTATACCATCTTTTCTTTTGTTTATTGGTCTTTTATTTATACGTTTATATAACTTTTCTCCTCTTCCATCACATTGACCTGTCATATACGGTAATTCCTCCTCACCTCGAAAAACATACAAATAAAATAAAAATTATATCTTTTATTAAAAGTCCTTCGGTATAAACCATCACTCGTTCCGGGACTGGTGTAGTGGACTAGGACTCTATGCACTTTATTTATCCATGTAAACTTTGTACTTCCCGTTTAAATATGGTACGATCGATTTCTTTCTTCTACCGTTAAATTCTACCATTACCATACTCCGTCTATTTACGTCTCGGTGACTGTATTTTATAGAGGGGGAAATGTGGGAAGATTGATAACACCGGTAACATAAATAGAAAATAAATTACGATTAACATGTGATCTGTATAACGTTTACTATATAATAAGATAAGAGTATCATCATAAACGTTCACCGATAAAATAAAATTTAAATATCTCTTCCTTCGATTTTGAGTGTCTCAAAATAAAACGGTTTCAGTGGGTCCTTCATTTATAATGATGACTAAAAGTTTGAATCTATATAACTTGTATTAAGTTAGAGATCAGTTGAATCAACGACACTCCGAGTCAAAGGAGTAGTCATTTTACGTCTTTTATAATTGTAGATGGAGTCTCCCATGTTGAAACGTTCACTATTATCACCATTTTTTTTTTTTTTTTAGACGGACAGTCACTTCCTCTGTATTCTCAACACCCAAACCAGGGACCCAGTCGTTGTGGTGAGAGACGACTGGGGGAGGGGGCGTGGGGGTAGTCTCATTCTTTGACGTTGGGTAAGTTCAGAAGAACGGACCTTTTAAGGTACCCGTCTCCTCGGACCACCCAATATCAGGGTAGTCCCTGACGTTTCTCAGTCAGGGTGGTCCGACNCCCAGTCCTTGTGGTGAGAGACGACTGGGGGAGGGGGCGTGGGGGTAGTCTCATTCTTTGACGTTGGGTAAGTTCAGAAGAACGGACCTTTTAAGGTACCCGTCTCCTCGGACCACCCGATATCAGGGTAGTCCCTGACGTTTCTCAGTCAGGGTGGTCCGACGTTTCTCAGTTTGTACTGACTCACTGACTCGTGTGTCTTCCACTCAATTTACAGATTTAATGAGTCTTGACCGGTATGAATTATTTATTAATTTAATAAATAATCACACATCATCATTTATGTGATTATTTATGTACAATCGTTTTTTATATTTGGTGGAGACTCTCCTTGATGGGGTGTAGGTTCCAGTCCCCGCCGTCGATTCACCTCGATGGGGTACATGTTCCATTCCTCGTCACCGACGCGAAACGACCTCGTCAGGACTTCTCTATGGGGTGTAGGTTCCATTCTCTTTGGGTTCATTCTGCCATCCGTAACTCTCTCCCGTAGTCTCCCGACTGTCTGACTTTGGTGTTAGTGTCTGTTGATCGGTTAGACTAGTGTACCTGGTTTCGAACAGATTGAGTCACTTTAATTCGGTACGTACACCCCGGTGGGTTCTACCTGCCCAGTATCACCTCTCCAGACTGTCTTACACCGGGTGACCTTTTCCCTTACCGTTTGGTGAAGTTATAGGAACGGAACTCTTGGGGTCTTGTCATACTTTTCCGTTTTTCTATCCTGTGACTTTCTACTTGAGGGGTCCAGCCATCCACGGGTTATACGATGACCTCTAATGACCTCTTTATTACTTCCCTACCTTGGTTTCGGTTTTATTGTGGGTCAACACCTACACTGACCACTATCTTCGTTCCAGACTACGACTTTTCTCGTTATAACGTTTCTTTGGACCTTACAATCCAGGTACTTAGTTCCGTTTAACCTTCACCAGTTTGTCCTTTACCGTTCTCACTTGCAACTGTAAGGTCCTTAGTCACTTGATTCTACCGGACCTTACCCACTTTAAACTGGTAATACTGGTAACTGGTAATTACAGTTCTGTAATAGACGTAATATTAAGGTCAACTCGATAAAGTTTAGGACTTTCTACTACGACCCTTTCCCGATGTGAATTATACGGTCGTATAAACCTTTTGAGTCGTCACCGGTGTCCTGACCTTTTCCAGTCAAAAGTAAGGTAAGGGTTTCTTTCCGTTACAGTTCTGTAATACTGGTCTACTGGTAATACAGATGATGACACCCGTCCTTAGGGAATCTTTTTTACTTCATCGGTAGTACCAGTTGTTTTCTCAGACTTTACGTCATGAACTTACGTTAGAGTTTTCGTTGTCTTACTAGAGACAAGTAAAGGTTCCGTTTGGTAAGATAGTGCCATTAGGTTCAGATACGGAGCTCCTCATTACGACTTCTTCGACTTCAACTTGCCAAGATACTTCTGACTGTTCTGGAAGATCTTGATTGTGGGGGGGTTTTTATAGGAAAAGTAATATCCCCTGAGCTTACGTTTTCTTTCTTCAGTTCTTTGTGGACTTTATTATCCGTTTAAACCGGAACCTCATGTCTTACATCGTCCCGTTTCCGATTGTCTCAAAACGGTTCTCTTACGTGACCAGTATCGTTTGTGGGAGAAGGTTGTTGTGTTCTCTTCTGAGATGTGTACCTGTAGTGGTCTACCAGTGTGGCTTTAGTCTAACTAATATAAGAAACGTCGGTTTCTACCTCTTCGAGATATGTCAGTCGTTTTTGTTCTGACCCTCGACTGACACCGAGTCTAGTACTTGAGGAATAACGGTTTAAGTCTTAATTTAACTTCCTCCACCCCTTTTGGTGATCTGGTAAGTCCATGCTGGATTTAGTTTAGGGAATACTAATATATCACCTTCACTCTCTATCTAAATTCCCGGATCTAGACTATCTGTCTTACGGACTACTCGATATCTGTCCCCAAGTACTGCAACATGTCCTCTGTCACTAGTTCTGGTAGGGGTTCTCTTTCTTTACGTTTTTTCGTTTTACCGACAGACTCAACCGGAATGTTTATTGACACTTTTCTTCTCTTCGTTTTTCGTTTCCTCTTTTCCTTTCTATATGAGTAAACTTACGTCTCAAGGTTTCTTATCATTCTTCTTTATTCTTTCGAAAGAAGGTGTTAGTTACGTTTCTTTATCTCCTTTTGTTGTCTTACCTTTTCTGATCTCTAGAGTAGTTCTTTTAATCTTTATGGTTCCCTTGTAAAGTACGTTTTTACCCGAACTATTTCCTGTCTTTACCATACCTGTATTTTCTTCGTCTTCTATATTTCTTCTCCACCGTTCTTATGTGTCTTCTTGACTTTTCTTTTCTAGATGTGTTGGGTCTATTAGTGCTACCACACTAGTGAGTGGATCTCGGTCTGTAGGACCTTACACTTCAGTTCACCCGGAATCTTTCGTAGTGATACTTGTTTCGATCACCTCCACTATATTAAGGTCAACTCGATAAAGTTTAGGACTTTCTACTACGACCCTTTCCCGACGTGAGTTATACGGTCGTATAAACCTTTTGAGTCGTCACCGGTGTCCTGACCTTTTCCAGTCAAAAGTAAGGTTAGGGTTTCTTTCTGTTACAGTTTTTTACGAGTTTGATGGCGTGTTAATGTGAGCAGAGTATGTGATCATTTAATTACGAGTTTTAAGAGGTTTGGTCCGAAGTCGTTATACACTTGCCACTTGAAGGTCTACCAGTTCGACTAAAATCTTTTCTGTCTCCTTGGTCTCTAGTTTAACGGTTGTAGGTGACCTAGTAGTTTTTTCGTTCTCACAAGGTCTTTTTGTAGATAAAGACGAAATAACTGATACGGTTTCGGAAACTAACACACCTAGTGTTATTTGACACCTTCTAAGACTTTCTCTACCCTTATGGTCTGGTGGACAGGACAGAGAACTCTTTGGATATACTTCCAGTCTTTCGTTGTCAATCTTGTCCTGTACCTTGTTGTCTGACCAAGGTTTGACCTGTACCTTGTCTGAGGTTTATTCTTTTCCTCATACAGGTCCGACATATAACAGTGGAACGAATAAATTGAATATACGTCTCGAGTAGTACACTTTAGGACCCGACTTACTTAGTGTTCGACCTTAGTTCTAACGGTCTCTTTAAAGTTATTGGAGGCTATGCGTCTCCCGTGATAAGAATACCGTCTTTTACTTCTCCTTGATTTCTCGGAGAACTACTTTCACTTTCTCTTCTCACTGTTTCAACCGAATTTTGAATTGTAAGTCTTTTCATTTTAGTACCGTAGATCAGGGTAGTGAAGTACCTTTTATCTACCCCTTTGTCACCGACTGAAATAAAACCCCCCGAGGTTGTAGTGACGTCTACAACTAAAGTCGATAATTTAATTTTCCACGAATGAACTGTCCTCCTTTCAATACTAGTTGGATCTGTCGTATAATTTTTCGTCTCTGTAATGAAACAGTTGTTTCCAGGTAGATCAGTTCCGATGCTATAAAAGGTCACCAATACATCCCTACACTCTCAACCTGATATTTCTCGACTCGTGACTTCTTAACTACGAAAACTTGACACTACAGTCTCTTCTGAGAACTCTCAGGGAACCTGACGTTCCTGTAGGTTGGTCAGGTAGGATTTCCTCTAGTCAGGACCCACAAGTAACTTTCCTGCTGCAACTTCGACTTTGAGGTTATGAAACCGGTGGACTACACTTCTCGATTGAGTAAACTTTTCTGGAACTAGGACCCTTTCTAACTCCCCTCCTCTTCTCCTGCTGTTTCCTACTTCTACCGTAGTAACTGAATTACCTGTATCCAAACCCACATGAGGCCCTCAACTATTACCTCCGGACTGTACGACGGTAAGTACCCCAGTTTTTCTCAGCCTGTACTGACTTGCTGACTTGACTTGATATGGCGAAAAAAAAAAAAAATTGGTCTTTCTATAAAATAAAATTTGTCCGAAGTTTACTTCCAACTTCATTAGACCTTGTCTGTGAAAACGTTAGATGTAAAGTACAAAAGGTTTCACGACTGACGGTCTCGTTTTGTCGTTTTAACAAAAACCCATGTACTTCCCTTTTTCCAACTATAATCAATAAGCAAAAACGTCTACGTGTCAAGTCATTGAACATGTGTCTTTGTGATACGTTTAGAAAGATTTTGAACTTTTATGCCATCACCTACGGAATAATTTGTTCCAAATTTCAGTAGACTCTTCATTGGTTACTGTCAAACGGTCTGAAGATGAGTGGGGTCTAGTGGAGGGGAGACTCTACTAAATATTCCAAGTAAAATCTCTATGGACATCGTATGTGCAAGACATCTCTAAACTTGAAGTTTACGAAACGTAATAAAAAAATTATATTTAAATAAATAAAAGTAACCTCCAATTAATGAAATGTTATAACATAACCAAAACGGTATGTAGTTGTACTTAGCCGGTGTCCATATGTGCACTAGGGGTAGGACTTGGGGAGAGAGTGAAGGGAGGGGCATGGTAGGGAGACCCAGTAGGGTCACGTGGTCGGGGTTCGTAGGTCATAGTACGTAGTTTGGACCTGACCGCTAAGTAAAGTATATACTATAATATGTACAAAGTTACGGTAAGAGGGTTTAGTAGGGTGGGAAAGGAAGAGGGTGTCTTAGGTTTTCGGACAAGATATGTAGATACAGAGAAAACGACAGAACGTATGTCCAAATAGTAATGGTAGAAAGATTTAAGGTATATATACGCTATCATATGACATAACCACAAAAAGAAAGACCGAATGAAGTGAGACATATGAAAATTTTCTCAAGTGAACATACATACCTATATCCGATTATTAGAGTAAAGTCTTCATATTTTATGTCGTGTGGAAAAACTCCTCTAATACAAAAATTTATTTTAAAATATATACATTTCATATGTCACACTACAAAACTATATGTATATGTGACTTTACTAATGATGTTAGTTCGATTAACTGTACAATAACAATCAAAACAATCAAAAAAAAAATTAAAAAGAAAAACCCATACCAATCTTGTGAATTCTAGATGAAGTAATAAACTTTACCGTAGTTATTTTGACACAGTGTAATACACCTCACTTTTTTGGTCTCTGACTTTCTGTTTAGGACGTACTAAGATGAATATACACGTTTCATTTTTCCGATTTGGGGATTTTCATCTTCTTTTATTNACCGCTAAGTAAAGTATATACTATAATATGTACAAAGTTACGGTAAGAGGGTTTAGTAGGGCGGGAAAGGAAGAGGGTGTCTTAGGTTTTCGGACAAGATATGTAGATACAGAAAAACGACAGAACGTATGTCCAAATAGTAATGGTAAAAAGATTTAAGGTATATATACGCTATCATATGACACAACCACAAAAAGAAAGACCGAATGAAGTGAGACATATGAAAATTTTCTCAAATGAACATACATACCTATATCCGATTATTAGAGTAAAGTCTTCATATTTTATGTCGTGTGGAAAAACTCCTCTAATAGAAAAATTTATTTTAAAATATATACATTTCATATGTCACACTACAAAACTATATGTATATGTGACTTTACTAATGATGTTAGTTCGATTAACTGTACAATAACAATCAAAACAATCAAAAAAAAAATTAAAAAGAAAAACCCATACCAATCTTGTGAATTCTAGATGAAGTAATAAACTTTACCGTAGTTATTTTGACACAGTGTAATACACCTCACTTTTTTGGTCTCTGACTTTCTGTTTAGGACGTACTAAGATGAATATACACGTTTGATTTTTCCGATTTGGGGATTTTCATCTTCTTTTATTTTAACACCAACGATCTTAAACCCCTCACCTCTATAACCAGTTTCACATGTTTTAAAGACAAAACGTCCTACTTATGCAAAACCTCCAGATGACATGTCGGTACACTGATATTAATTATCATGACATCACACATATAAACTATAAAGAGTAAAGGTCATCGACCTTTTCACCAGAATTTTGTTATCGATGTGGTTCTCTTTCCCTTACATTGTGAGAGGTGAGTTCAAATGAACCTTTTGAATAACGTCCCTTAATACGTAATTTAACTACTTATTTATTTATCAAACTATAGTAAAAATATTACCTTATAAGAATGAGGTAATTTTAAGACTTTAAACTCCGACGGAGTACTTATTTTTAGTGAGTCGGTAGACTCGTTAATTCTTTTCTCAGCTAACATAATTACCGCACAAACGTAGACGATGTAAACACACACTTCCATCAGCCTGTTCTCGCTTTTACCCACCTAGCCTGACTGTTACTACTTCGTTTCACGGTCGTACCATCTCGTACTGTCTCATCTCTCGTGTCCTTAACACGGACTTGTCTGACAGTACACTGACTTCTCCTCACACACGCGAAACTGTTCCTAATCTCGACTGACGGAGACTTTTCTTTTTATGTGTGGAGCGAACTGAGACAATATCACTGACGCACAGTATAGTTACTAATCCCTTCTGCACATATCTTTCTGTCTTCCTAATCAAAAGAGAACTATTTTTATTGATCGAGACCTACCTCACTAATAGCAGACAATTATACCTAAGGTAACGAAATTCAAATTAATTGTAAAAAAGATCTCTGTCATGTTAACACAACCTTGGTACCTTAGAAGAGGTACATATAATACGTCAAGAATACTTGGGTGTCGATCACAACTCGACTCCAGTACATACAGGGTAAATTAGAATAAACTGTAGACAATAAAATAATGACAAAGTAGGTGAAACAACATCTGGACACTATGTCGTCGAAAAAAGAAGTCCACAGTTTATACAGGACGGAAACAATATGAACTTCCGACCCACAGTATTTCAGTCTCGAGAGTCACAAGAGCCTTTACCTTTTCATATTGTGTTAAGGACGATAGGAGTCTATTGAAATTTTGAATGAACGACCGACTCTTAATCTTGGACTTATTGCTCCCACCCTAGGGTTTCACCTAGCTGGTGAATGAAGACGGGACGGAGGTGGGTAGGAGAAGACGAGTTACTACTTCTCTTTTACTTGACTTTCCTCACCTCCCCCATCTTACCAGGAGTCTTCGTCTCAACCGGTACCGATAAGGTCAACATGAAATGGACGACTCACTCTATGGGTTCTTTAGGTTTCGATAAATCTTCCTTCTGTCATGAGAGGTACGGTGGCTGTTTGTCGGAGAAACTTAAAGATTATATGTAAAAGGGATAGGTAAAGTAGGAGACTTAAGAAAACGAAAGAAAAGAAGGTCAGTCCAACACCTCTTAGATTTTGTTTGTTTTTCACATGGGTGACGGAAAAGACAGTTGTACTTCCTCTCTACGTTTCTACCACTTCTTAGGATGAATACCACTTATGGACTGGTTCTTTTTCAAACTAATATGTGAACAAATCACAAGATTTTTTAATGTACAGTTCCACAACCGTTCTTTTCGTAATATACTGGAGTCGGTGTTAATACGACTGTGTTGTAAAACTGGGTTCGAATCCCGTGTCTAGAACTGACACATGAATACTCATTTCCCAGTCTTATAATCTTTAATCTTGACAGGACTATTTATATTCAGTACAACAAGTAGGGTATACGTTTCTAGATATCAAAAATTTTATTGTTCTAAATAGAGACAAACCACAAACTTTCATCGGTCACTCGTAGAAGACTTAAAAAAAAAGAAAGAAAGAAAGAAAAACTGGTAGAAGAAGTTTCTAAAAGGTGACCTTTGATACTACATACGTCATTTGTAATCCGGGGTAAAGGATCTACTATATTACTGTCTGTATAAACCTTTAATGACCTTTACACTCTTCACTCCTGTGTAGAATAGGGAAACATCCTTTTTCAATTTGAGAGAAAGTACACAATAAACATTGGTACAGTGGTTTTCGGTCTACCCACTATACACAGCCCCGTTCGTTTTCCTTTTTGTTTTGTTTTTGGTTTGTTTGTGTGTTTTATCTGTTTTTTTTTTTGTTTTTGTTTTTGTTTTTGTTTTTTGTGGTTTGGGAGATTTCTCAGTGGAAACAAATGGATTCTATATTCTGAATGAGGTTACGTATTACTATAAAAAATACTCTATAACCAATGTTCGATGGAGTATTTACCCGAAGGGTCGACCGAGTCCCTATGTCTTGAACGGACGGTTACGTCCTCTGTGTCCTCTACTCCCAAGTAAGGGACCTAACCCTTTTAGGGGACCTTCTCTCGTACTTGGGTACGATCTTGGGTGAGAGCGTAAGAACGGACCTCTTAGGGTACCTGTCTCCTTTGACCGTCCGACGTCAGGTACCTCAGTGTTTCTCAACCTGTAGTGACTTGTACGATCGTACTGTAGTATTTACCTCAGAGTAATTTTTTTTTTTTAGTGTCGTTAATAGGACTACCCTCCACTGTCTTAAATACCCAACCAACTTTTTTTATTTTGTAACGTCAAACAATACTTCATTACCTCTCACCAGTCCTTTTGTATTAGAGTAACATTGATTCTTTCTAACTGAACTTCTAAAAATTTCCATAGAAATTTTGTACTTGTATTTAGTATCGTTGTCCTGTCAGTCACGTTGGATTTTAATGTTGAAATCCAATTCCCTTACTCTAAAAAAAAGTTTTCCGTCTCTCACTAACACCTAACACTCATAAACACTATAGTCATTTTGATATTTATGTACTCCTCTATATCTTACTAGTTTTATTCTTGAACATAATGAACGAAAATATTAAGGGGAGAGTGACGAGAAAATATTTTCGACCGTGGATATATGACAACCTAAATGAGACAACGATTATTTCTTTTACAAATTCCATTCTTTCTTAAACTTCATCACTAAAATAAATGAACTCAATATCTATTTCTGTAGTTTGTACCTTGGGAAAAAGTGTCAATGGATTTAAGGATAAAAGCTCTAAAAACACTAAAATATACGGATCAGTAAACAAAAACGTTTGGTCTCGAGAAATATTGTTTACGATTGAAAATTTTTTGTGAAGAACGGTTTGTAAGAACTTTTTGAAATGTACATAAATGGGTAAAATAAGAGAGTAGTAGGGATACAAAGTCTATGATAAAAATACGGTAAAGTGTCTACATCTTAAAGTACAAATCTTCTTTATGACTCAATAAACAGACTCCGAAGTATCGTTGAGTGCACACACTAAAATCTCGAATACAAAAATTAGTTGTAGGACTTATATTAACCGTGTCATTCAACAAAATATCAGAACATAACTTGTCGAAAGAAAGGGAAGATGTGTCAACCTAATACTAACCCTCGGGTTCACCTGGAAAATTAAAGTACCCTTCGTAAGTGTAAACTCACCCGTGACAGGAGAAATAAAAAAGATTGTCGATGACGGTCCCCGAAGTCATCACAAAAGAGGTTTTCGAAAGACAAAAATGAGTAACAGTGGTTCGTACTGAGAACCCCCTTTTTTATTTATGAATAAGAAGAACACTTGTATACCATTCAAAAAAAGGATACAAATCAGGTTATCCTGTAAAAGGGTTATCCTGATTTATCGGATGACAAAACTGAGGACTGATTATAGAACTGAATAAGTTCTCGAGACTCAACAACATACGTAAACCGGTGTACCTAAAACGAAAACAGAAACCCTCGTTTGATCAACCTTGTAAGACCTTACGGAAACGTAACACACAGAAAGGGTCGATACCACGTGACGGGAAAGGGGTTTGTCAATAAGAAAGAGATTGATGTAAAAAGAACCGTCGGTGTCTTTGTAGGTAAAGTGTACACGACTGTCAACGCAGTCAAGGAATTTAAATCGGTCACTAGTAATCCCTAGGAGGTAGTATAAAAGTCAATCGTGTTTGAGGATCCCTCACACTAAACTTGTCACCTCCGCAGGTCACAGAATATTAAATGTCTTTGTAAACAGCAAATACTCTCTGATCAAACTGTGTTTAGTCGATTGTGCAGTGACATAATAAAACGATGGTAAAAATCATAACTAGAATGTTGAGTTATCTTGAGTCTCCCAACTATTGTAAAATAGAAAGACCCTTCTCTCACTTAAGTCATAAAATAATATAAGTTAAATTTAAATTTATGTCATTCATTTAGTATGTCTTAATTATATATAGACATGATCGACCTTAGGGGTGAATATAAGTCCCAAAACTTCAAAGACATTTCGTGACATAAAAAAACAAAACAAAACAAAACAAAAAAAATTAGACGAATTGAAGATTACAGAGTCAAGATTACTTTTGTTTTTTAACATTTACGAATTCGGTGTCTGAAGTGATTTAATCCTTTTCAGATGAATAATAGATATATATGTACGAGTGTATTTGTATCTCGGTAGGTACATTAGGAAAAGTGACATATATATGTATATGGATACATATATACCTATACGTTTGTGTATAATGTGTGTACACCATGGTATACTTTAATACACAAGGGGGAGAAACAGAGAAAGTGGGGGAGTAAATCTTTACTTTGGAGTCATTACGTCCCAGAAATTCACTTACTAGCTGAAGTAAAAGTGAATACAATAAGTCCAACCCCCGAAAATCGTCTATGACAATCGGTTTCGTTTTATATCTACTTAACCTTATCGAAATATTAATTTATTTAACGTTACGTATATTATATATGTTATTCAGTACGAAAAGTCAGACACCACGGGAAAGTTAAGAGACGTACCATAAGGACAGATTTTCCGTGATTATCTCTGTAAGACTAGAACTTTTCTTTTCACTCCTTTTAGTTGTAGATTTTGAGTCTTTTCAGGACCCATCATTTTCCAGAAACAAGACACCTCACAAGGGGTGTCTCCTTGTCTTAAAAGAAAATCGAAAGTGTAAACTGAGGGTCCGAGACTTTATATTATTAGTTTCGAGAAACGATGGAATACAACTTAGAGGATATGTACTTTAGAAAAATAAATCGTTCTTTACCTTAAGAACGAGGGTTTATTAAACTACTTTCGAACTCGTAAACGGTCAATTTTTATAGAAAAAAGTAACACTACAATATTCTTCGAGGATCATCCGGTGACCCTATTAATCTCTTCTGATCTCACATAAATTACTCGAAAGACCCCACGTAAAGTCTTACAGAAGATACAAAAGTACACAAGGACTATTAAAATAGAAAGAAAGAAATCGACAACTCCAAAACACCACAACCTTACAAATTTAATCTCTAAGTTCTGTTATTACTTTGGATCTTTTCAGACTGAAAAAGTATGTAAAAACATTCCTATACACTCGGAAGTAGGATAAAATCGACAAAACCCAGAATATAAGAAGGAGTACCCGTCTAATCATATATTGTTAGTTATCGAGTAGAGGTGACTTCTTTACGAAACGGAAAAGTCCCTTACTTGTTTGGTAACGAACCACCAATTTACTTTTCTTCTTTGTATTTATTTTAGAAACCTTTTAAAAAACATAAATAATAGTACGTGGAACTACCACACGGGATCGAAGACACTCGTGACAACAAGTCAACGAGTCAGTACAGGTCAAGAAACGTTGGGGTACCTGACGTCGTGTGGTCCGAAGGGACAGGAAGTGATAAAGGACCTCAAACGAGTTCGAGTACAGGTAACTCAACCACTACGGTAGGTCGACAGAGTTGGAGACAGTGGGCGAAGAGAAGGATAGGAGTTAGAAAAGGCTGTAGTTCTAGAAAAGTTACTCAGTCGAGAAGCGTAGTCTACCGATTTCATAGCCTCAAAGTTGAAGTCGTAGTCAGTAAGGTTACGTGTAAGTCCTAACTAAGGAAATCCTAACTGACCAAACTAGAACGACAGGTTCCCTGAGAGTATCCACGTTCTTAAAGTTCGATCTAGAAAGTCCGATCCAAGAAGAGTACATCTAAGAATATGTTGAGTTAGTTTTGATTTTTTTCATTATGATAGGTCTCTTTCGAACTTAACCACCACCCGAGGTAGGTGGGATAGTTACTATCCCACTTCCGTTCCTTCTCCTTCTAAAATAAAAATAAAAAATTACTCTTTCTTGTTTTTGTCTTCGTAATATTAGGTTCTTGACCAGACAGTACTTCAGACTTGAACTCCTCATCTTTGTAAACCATCCGAAAGGCTAGAGTCCCACTAGCCTTGTCTTACTCTTTACGATTGACCTTCACTTTACTCATACTTATGTATGATGATACTAATAAAGGGACATTGAGTAGATTGTCGGTGAACGACGTCTTTGTCGTCACATCCACTCGACCTCCCAAATTCTAGGTGTGTAAAGTCATCAAAGTTATTCCATTTTTTTTTTTTT
>SJYO01012347.1:6034289-6347113 GCA_006410555.1 Capra ibex | reverse complement strand
CTTGTCTTACTCTTTACGATTGACCTTCACTTTACTCATACTTATGTATGATGATACTAATAAAGGGACATTGAGTAGATTGTCGGTGAACGACGTCTTTGTCGTCACATCCACTCGACCTCCCAAATTCCAGGTGTGTAAAGTCATCAAAGTTATTCCATTTTTTTTTTTTTCTTACACCCTTTTTTCGTAGAGTGTCCGAACACGTCTTCGACCTACGGAGTCTGGTTCGAGTTCCTGGTTTAGTCAAACATATTCATTTCAAACTGACCCTGTGTCAAAGTGGGTAAGAGAAACATAATAGATACATTATGTATCTTATAACGGACAAGACTTCAGCCGATGTTCCGAAATTCATGTTTACCTATCTCGACTCATCACCGTCGTCTCTGAAATACCGGGCGTTGTTGATTTTGAAAATCCAGAAATATATTTTACAAACGTCTGTGGACGAAACCGTCGGTAATCTGGTGACGTAAGACTACATAGTCCGTTCAGTCTTCGTTTGAGGGTATGAAGGTATCTCCAATGTCGTAAAATGTAAGGGTGGTTGTCATATGTTTTTCAAAGTAAAGAGGTGTAAGAGTGGTTGTGAATAGAAAACAAAAAACTATTATTAGTAAATTTGTTACATTCGACCATAGAGCACCAAAAGTAAACGTAAAGAAACTGTTAATTAATAACCCTTGTAGAAAAGTATATGGATAACTGGTAAACATAATAAAGAAAGCTCCTTACAGATAAGTCCATGAAACGAGTAAAAGATCGATACAATAAAACCTTCTAAAACGACAACTGAATATCCTCAAGGTTGAATGGAAAAGTGAGGACAAAAAGGAAGACAACAGTATAGGTTCTTCGATAAGAGTTCTGGTTACACTTCCCCAAAAAAACAAACAAATAAACAAAAATTAGGTAAAACTCAAATAAAAACACAACGTTATATTCTAACCCCGTTAAAGAGAATGACGACGTCCGTAATTAAAGGAGAATATACTTTACTTTCCGGAACTATTATGAAGATTAAGGAAAAGGTCAATAGATATGAAGATAAGTTGAGTCTCTGAGAGTACAGAGTAGAAAGGTAAAGGACAGAGAAAATAGTAAAAAAAAAGTAGGGAAATCTGGGACTTCTTCCCTTACCGCTGGGTAACGTCATAAGAACGGAGCTCTTAGGGTACCAGTCTCCTCGGACCACATGTTGTATGTTAGGTACCCCAGCACCTCAACCTGGACTGACTCGCTGATATGAATGAATGAATGTAGGGACATCTTTCCGACAAAGTGACTAACCCTAAGATAAAAACAGACGTTCATTGTCTTATTGATTTTTTTCACGGAATTATTTCCTTAAACGATAGAAAGTATTATTCTTTTAGTTTTTATCCGTCTAGTCTCAAATACGTTGACGAATTATAAGTTTTCCTACGTCTGAATCAGGAAAGACGACAAAGAAGTATACAATGGAAACCGGGTCATCACCTCCTAGTAATGAGGGTATGTAGTTTAGACATAAAGTCCGTCCTCGTTCCTCCGTCCTCTTTTCTCCCGTCTGCAAACGAATCCTCTGTTCCTGAATTCGGAGGTACACTAACCGGTCTAAACGACGTACTTAGAAATGTGGTAACTTTCGATATACTTGTGTCCCTTAAGTTTATTAAATAAACTATAAAGAGGTCATTTCTTCTGTTCCCCCCTTTCCCGAGTTTTTCTATAACACTAACTTGACTATATGTTATGGATACTTCCAATTATAAAACCTTTTGCACTGTACATTTACTGTCCTTTTAAAATAAACTCTTCGTCACTTTTTTCAATAGAAAATTAGAATAGGTCAAGATTAGTTTCTTCCAAAGGATCTTCTGTTTGTACAACGTCTTCTTATAATTGACATCTATTATATAACAGATTTACTAATTATGTTTTGTTTCCTTTTAAAATACAGCAGACATCTTCGGAATCCTAAACTAACCGACTTATTATGATAAATTTTCCACAAAGATGTTTCTGAAGGGAGAATCGAGTCAACCATTTCTTGGACGGACATTACGTCCTCTGGTATCAAACTAAGGACCTAGTCCGTCTAGGGGACCTCTTCCCTGTCCTATGAGTGAGGTCATATAAACCCGAAGGGAACACCGAGTCGACCATCTCAGGAGGACGTTACTTCCTCTGGACTCAAGTTAGGGACCCGACCCTTCCAGGGGACCTCTTCCCTTTGTGATGGGTGTGATCATAAGACCGGACCTCTTAAGGTACCTGATATGTCAGGTACCCCAGGGTTTCTTACCTTGTCCTGAAAGTGAAAGTGAAAGAAAGAAAGATGTTTCTGTTACAATAGAGTCGACTACTTTCGTTAGGGAAGATTTTTAATGTTAGAATCCGAGTACGTTTATGTTATTTGTTACTCTAGGTTGAGAAGGAGGTAGTAATAGTGTGAATGTAGATAAATCTCTATGTTATATCGTGTAATAATAATAGTGATAAGATAATCAATTTGAAACACTGATCACATTAGAAATTTAACAACTTCACCTATAAAATATCGTTAATGTTATCAGTCGACTTTTTCTACCACCATAAAACTTCATTTTTATTAAATATTCACATATTAAAACTAAGGTCAAAGTGTGAATGTATACTACGAAGAAAAATTCACTTCGTCTTGGGATATAATTATAAATTTCGGAGTAAGTATTCTCGACTTGAACCGACAACGGTACTTTACTTTTTATAAACTCAAAGACAAAGATTCTGTCTATGTAAGGTACATAAAATAAATAAAGACGTTTATAACCCCAGGTACACTACTTTCCTATCAAAAACACAGACTGTAAGTATAACATAAACCCGTATCTGAAACCAAATTAAAGAAAGTCTTAGACAATAATCAGTTAGGCGGTTTGAGACTAATCCTCTCTTTTTCGAGTGAAACCAATTAGACTTATAGAGGAGTCATAAATTCCTTATGACCCGTCACTCGTCTTTTCCTTCTTTGTTTATAGTAATTTTCGTTGAGTCGGTTATGAAAACGGAAAATTTTTAATATTTATAAGTGTATTCTCATTCATTTTATAGGGATTCACATGTTCGAAACCAATTTTTTTTAGTTATTTATGCTTTTTTTTTCATCTTCAGGACGTTCGACACGACAAACGATTTTACACCGTTGTTCATGTTTCGGTATTAAAGATTTATCGACTTTAGTTAGTTCCCTCACTTTACACTTTAAACTGTAAAAATTATTTAACGTGATAAATGGAGTTACGTTCACCACATTAACTCAATTTAATTTGTCTCCTTTCTTTGTTGACTCGACATCGATATAGTACATAATCAGTCACAAGTTTCAAAAGAAATTTTACATAAGTCCTAAAAAATTGAAGACCTTACTATCTTCGACCTAAGAAATATGTTAGGTCAAACAGTAAGTAAAATTCTATTACTTGATCCTATAAAAAAGGATTTAGATATGAGGATACTTTTCTTGTCTAATGTATATAAATTTACTTATTGTAATCGTGAAACTTTTATTAATACAAACACTTGTCTTAGTAGAACTTTTTTTAATGACATCCGATTATAAGACTCTTATGTATGTAATGACAAAAAAGATTTTAACATAAGTTCAGGGATTATAGTTGTAATAAAATTAACACATAATTTTTCATCTCTTTTTTCTATGTAGATTTTACCAGTGAAAACACATGTTCATTGAAAAATGAAGTCACATGTTAATTCTCTATAAAATTTCGGGTGTGTTTCATTTTTAATTTTTTGTCGTGTGTACACGTTGACTTTCGTAAAATTCTTATTGTATTAATAAAAAAAAGAATTAAACTCTTCAATGATTTCTCGATAATTTGATTTATTATATTTTACTTACTATTACGTCTCTATACCTGGTTCTTGTTCGTTTGTAACATAGTCCCCTTTGTGTTTGTGATAGTTTATTACACTTCACTGTAAGTAGTATATCAGGTCAACTAACTTTGTACTGACGAGTAATCTTTGTATAGATCTTGAGACCTCTTGTTTTCATCATGTACCTGTAAACATAAAGAGTTTTTTAAGGTTCTATTAAGACTATACGTAGATACGAAATTTATCACTAATGTCTAAGAAGATAATTTAACATCAAATCCTCTATATCTCAAGATAACAAAGAGATAACTGATTAGTACTACGTTACCATATTCTCTCGTTATCAATGTATTAGTATTATCATTTTTTATAAATAGTCAAAAGTGTTAGTTATCGGTCTGTTTTTCATTCTATTAATGTTAACGTTCAGTTTTACCCTTGTACTAATTGGATTGTTATATTTTATTAATGTATTTTAGACTGTGTTAACCCCCCCCTAGTTCACCTCACTACTTCATTGACCTTCACGTATGTACGGGCACAAAGGTAGACGGGTCGGTTAGATATAGAAAACAAACCAAGTAAATTAGGTAAATGTAAATTCCATTAATAGATATACGTACTAGGATAATGATAAAAGAATTAACAAAACCCAAATAAAAGACATCCAGAAGAGGAAGAGAATACAAAGGACGGATCTCTTCAAGGAAATCGTAAACAACATTTCGACCAAACCACCACGACTTAAGAAAATTGAGAACGAACAGACCTTTGAAAAACTAAGGAGGTAGTTTAGACTTAATCTCAGAACGACCCATCTTATAAGTCTCAATATCAATGAAGAGAAAGTAGTGAAATTTATATAGTACGGTAAGGGAAGATCAAACATCTAGAAGACAACTCTTTAGTCAATCATGTCACTACCCTCAAAGGGACATACAATAAATAACGAAAAGGGAAGAACGGAAATTATAATGGAGAAACAGAAAGTCAAGTCAAGTCAGCGAGTTTGTGCAGACTGAGAAACGTTAGGGTACCTGTCGATGTACGGTCCGGAGGGACAAGTAGTTGTCGAGGGTCTCAAACGAGTTTAAGTACAGGTAGTTCAGCTACTACGGTAGGTTGGTAGAGTAGGAGACAGCAGGGGAAGTGGAGGTCGTAAGTTATAAAGGGTCGTAGTCCCAGAAAAGGTTCCTCAGTTAAGAATAGTATTCCACCGGTTTCATGACCTCGAAGTTGAAGTCGTAGTCAAGAAGGTTACTTGTAAGTCCTGACTAAAGGAAATCCTACCTGACCAATCTAGAGGAACGTCAGGTTCCCCGAGAGTTCTCAGAAGAGGTTGTGGTGTCAAGTTTTCGTAGTTAAGAAACCACAAGTCGGAAGAAATACCAGGTTGAGAGTGTAGGTATGTACCGAGGACCTTTTATTCTATCGAAACTGATCTACTTGGAAACAACCGTTTCATTACAGAAAAGTTATACGACAGATCCAACCAGTGTCGAGAAGAAAGTTCCTCGTTCATAGAAAATTAAAGTACCGACGTCAGTGGTAGACGTCACTAAAACCTTGGGGGGTTTTGTTTCAGAGAGTGACAAAGGTAACTAAGGGGTGGATAAACTGTACTTCACTACCCTGGTCTACGGTATTAGAAGTAAAAAAATTACGACTTAAAATTCGGTCCAAAAAGTGAGAGGAGAAAGTGAAAGTAGTTCTCCCAGAAAACAAGGAGAAACGAAAGACGGTATTCCCACCACAGTAGACGTATAGACTCCAATAACTATAAAGAGGACCGTTAGAACTAAGATCCAACACGAAGTAAATCGTGTCGTAAAGTGTGCTACGTGAGACGTATCTTCAATTTGTTCGTTCCACCGTTATATGTCGGAACTGTACGACAAATACGTTAAACCTTGGTCAGACAACAAGGTACAGACTAAGATTGTCAACGAAGACGTATGTCTAAAGAGTCCTCCGTCAAATCCACCAGACCATAAGGGTACAGAAAGTCTTAAAAGGTGTCAAACAATACTAGGTGTGACAGTTTAATAAACCACATCAGTTATTTCGTCTTCGTCTACAAAAAGACCTTGGGAGACCAAGGTGACCAAAAAGATGTTAGGTCACCTACAACCGGTAAACTAGAAACCAAGGAGACGGAAAAATTTAGGTCCAACTTATGGACCTTCAAGAGTCAAGTACATGACAACTTTGGAACCGAACTTCCCAAAACTCGTAATGAAACGATCGTACACTCTACTCATGTTAACACGTCATCAAACTTATAAGAAACAGTAACGGAAAGAAACCCTAACCTTACTCTTGACTGGAAAAAAGTCGGGACACCGGTCACGACTGAAAAGGTTTAAACGACCGTATAACTCATATCGGTCGTTTAAAGTGTCGTAGTAGAAAATCCTGAACTTTATCGAATCGACCTTAAGGTAGTGGGGGTGATTGAAACAAGTATCACTACGAAGGATTCCGGGTAAACACAAACGTAAGGTCCTATAGACCAAGATCCACTCACTAGTGTGGTAACACCATTTGACGCAGTGCTTCTAGAAAACACATATCAACAAGACACATAAGAACAGTGGAGAAGAATTATGGAAAACGAAGACAATCCAAGTATGGTAAAGGAAATAACACGGGTAGAAACGGACCTTTTAGGGTACCTACCCCCTCGGACCATCTGACGTCAGGTACGCCAGCGATTCTCAACCTGTGTTAACTCACTGAAGTGAAAGTGAAAAACGAAAGTACGTAACCTCTTCCTTTACCGTTGGGTGAGGTCACAAGAACGGACCTCTTAGGGTCCCTACCCTTTCGGACCACCCGACGGTAGATACCCCAGCGTCTCTCAGTCTGTACTGACTTCGTTGAATCGTCGTCGTCGTCGACGTCAGAAAGGTTATCATAACAAAGGGTGATAAAGAAACGTGACTAGTGACTCCTTCCGAAAGAATAGAGAGGAACGATAAGAAACCTTGAGACGTAAGTCTACCCACATAGAAAGGAAAAGAGGAAACGGAAATCGGAGAGAAGAAAACAGTCGATAAACATTCCGGAGGAGTCTGTTGGTAAAACGGAAAACCGTAAAGAAAAAGAACCACTGTTAGAACTAGTGACGGAGGACATGTTACAGTCCTTGGAGGTGGGTATCACGAGGTCCGTGAGACAGATAGTCTAACTTAGGGAACTTAGATAAACAGTCAGGTGATATATTTACATTTACATTCCCTAAAGTAAATCCAGTATAGATTTGCCGGATGAGGAAAAGGGATGACAGAAGTTAAATAAGACTTCAAACGTTATTCTTCAAGTACTAGACTCGGTGTCTGTCGAGGTCCAGATCAAAAACGACTGACACATCTCCAAGAAATAGAAACCGAAGTTTCTTGTTTTAGTTGGACTAAAACCATAACTGGTAGACCACTACAGGTACACATCTCAAAGAGAACACAATAACCTTCTCCCACAAACGATGCTGGTCACGTAAGAGAACCGTTTTGAGACAATCGGAAACGGGACGAAGTAAAAACGTGAGGTTTCGGTTTGAAAGGACACTGAGGTTCATAGAGAACTGAAGGATGAAAACGTAAGGACGGGTGACACTACTTTTCCTATAGAAAGAAACTACAATCAAGATCTTCCGGGACATCCAGTAGTATCTTGGTAAGTTAAAGTCGAAGAAATTGTAATTAACAACCCCGTGTCTGAACCTAATGAAACGATAACTTACCAAACGGAACATTTGTCTATAGTAAGACAGTAAAACTTCTGATATGGGTTCATGACGTAAAACCTAAGAAAACAACTGATACTCTTGATGAGATAAAGAAGATTCCCTAAGAACGGGTGTCATCATCTATATTACCAGTAGACTTAATTTAAACGGGTAAGGTCAGGTAAAATCAAGTAACTAAGGATTTTACAGTTATAAATGAGAACGGTAGAGACAAATTGGTGAAGGTTAAATGGAACTAAGTACCTGGATTGTAAAGTCCAAGGAGACGTTATAACAAAAAATGTCGTAGCCTGAAAGGAAGGTAGTGTTTAGTATAGGTGTTGACCCACAACAAAAACGAAACCGACAAAGAAGTAAGAAAGACTTAAATGAAGAGGCGACTAGAGGTCATCATATAACCCATGAATGGCTGGACCCCTCAAGTAGAAAGTCAACAGAATAGAAAAACGGAAAAGTATGACAAGTTCGTCAAAAGTTCCTTTCTTCTGACTTCACCAAACGGTAAGGGTAAAGGTCACCTGGTGCAAAACAGTCTTGAAAGGCGGTACTAGCCAGGTAGAACCGACCGGGATGTACCGTACCAAGTATCAAAGTAAAGACTCTGTTCCGACACTAGGTACACTACAAAACAATCAAAAGACACTAACATCAAAAGTAAGACAGACGGGAGACTACCTATTCTCCGAAACCCTTCCCTACCCTCTGAGAACGACTTACCTCTCTGAATTAAAAACAATAAAACCAATGTCACACAGAACCATAGAAGGAGGCACCCAAATTAGGACGGACTCTGAGACACGAAGGATCTGAACCAACTGATAAAGGAAAGGGTAAAATCCCTTTAAAAGTCCATCATAGAGAAGTTCATAAAACAGTGTCTTAAAGAGAGAGAGAAGAGAAAGACCCTGAGGATATAACGTTAACAAACAGGTGAATTACAGAGTCTCCAGAGAATCCGATAGAAGTAAAGAAAAGTAAGAAAAAAGATATAAGACAAAACGTCGTAACTAAAAGTGGTAAGAAAGGAGTTCCAGTAAATAGACGAGAAGACAGAGTCAATAAGACGATAACTAAGAAAGATCACATAATAAGCAGAGACAAACAAGAAATCAAGGGGACCCAGAAACCATTTGTAAAGAACGTAGAAGAGGTAACAAAAGAATTCTAGGACTTAGTAGAAATGATAGTAAAAAGACTTAAGAAAAGGACCTTCAAACGGATAGAGGTGAAGTAAAACGACAAAAATACCCCAAAATAGAACAGGGAAGTAGACCCTGTATCGTAAGAAAGGTAGGACTACTTGAAGACATTGTACCAAAAACAAAACCGGTGACATCCTGACACCAAGAAAAACGGAGAAGACATACGGGAAACTACCTCCTCCGTTTCTCCGGACACAATCGAAGGATTACCCTAACTGACCGGTCCCCTTTTTGACTCAGAACGAGACCACCTGTCCCGGAACGAGTCATTTCGAAATTAGGGTAAAAGACGATTACCAACCTCAATATGAGGGAAGGACCATAATCAAACCGGACTCCGTTGAGTCGAGACCCCTGATTCCCGAGACGCCATCCCAATTACCGTTTTAGGTTCTCCCGAATACGGTTCACCCTGGAAGGGTCTGACGACGACGGTCACGGGGGTAGGGACAGTACTAGGGGACGGTTGGGTGTGGAAGTGTCCATTGGAGGTGTGATCGTCCTCAAAACCAAGTCAGAGGACACCTCAGTGACGAGGAAAAGAGACCCAGAACCACACACGTTATAAAACAAACACGGGAGGTTCTGACCTCAGAGACTAAGGGGGTCAGGACACCTAATATTAGTTTAGGGTGACCGAAAGTTCCAGTCTAAGAGACCCCTAAGGGTCAGAGAAACTACCTAAGAATCAGACCCTTCGGACTTCACCCCAAGTCTTAGAAGTATTGTCACCCTTTTGAAGAAACCATAATAACAAGAGATCAAACACCCAGTGAGTGCACCACTCATACCCTAAACTAAAATAGTACTAAACGTGGGAAGGATTGTAGAGTGACTCCGAAGAAGAGACCCGTACCCGATAGAAAAAAACCGTCCAAGGTCGTAGAAGGACAGCTACCAACAAGTTGGTGATAAACGTTAAAACCACGAGAACGTCCTCCTTAACTCACGTACAGGAAGATAAGCCGATAGAATTGGTCTTCAGTCAAATATAAAAATTTTTACTGTCAATACGTTTTATCACAACGATAACAAACTGACGTTACTAAAACGTAATTGGTACATGGTATCTTGTGAAAATCACTTAAATTGTTTCTGAAACATAATTCACAACACTTGGTTTTGTAGGGAAGTGAGTAATAAGTGAGTAAGTCATTTATTATTGGTTTGTAGACCATACACGGCGTCACAAAATCTGTACTCTTTTGTTATTTACTGGGTCAAAAGAAACATGAACGTAAGATTACTTAAAGATCACTACTATTTTCACAATGAAGACTTGCAACCTTTAAAACATGGTAACATCCTTAGACTAATTTCCAATATTACATATGTATTATACCTTATACGATAATTTGTAGTAAAACTTGTAAATGGTTTTACCCTTTTTAGTCTTATATTCAATAATATTCAAACTATGTTTCGATATACGTATATAATATGTACGTATATATTACGTACGTATATATACATGTGTGTTTGTGAATTGTTCATACCGTATTTATATATATACATATATACATAGATAGATATAATATCTACCTATATCTATTCGAAGAAAAGTATTACAGAATTTATTTACTACAAAATGAACTTTAATCATGTATTTCACAAAGATAAAAGGAATGAAGATACCATTATAAGTTTTAAGTATATAAAAAACTATGTGTCTATATAACCATAGAGTGTATAAATACATAATAAATTCAAAATACAAATCAGTCTTTTTTGATTTTTGTTTATGAGTTTTTCTAACCAATTTATTTAAATCCATGTGACATGTACTATGTTTCTACTGTTTCTAATAGTCATAAAGAGAGATCTGTTTCACCATAATATCCATCAAAAGGAGACAGAGAGAGAGATATATACATATATATGTAAAACATGATAAAATACATTCTTGATATTGAACCTTTTAGTTAAATTAAAAACAAAAATGAAAACAACGATCGCAAAATAAGGTTTAAATTTAAATTCATGTTAAAAGTCATCGTTAATACAGAGAGAGAAGTCTATAAAACAAGATACAGAGGAAGGTCAAGACACCACCAAACGACAAATGAAGAGACAACCCAAGAGACACTGACACACTGAACAGCATCAAGTAGTTTACATTCGTATTATCACTACACAATGTACTATGAATTCCTATAGTAAACGACGTTTTCTTATCCTTATTTTTGTATCATTTTACGTACATAAATACCTCTGAGGGATCAATATCTCGTTCTGGTGAGAATTTTATGACTACTTTTCACGAAAATATTATTCACAAGACTACAAACGAAAGTAAGTTGGTATATAAAAAGGGGTATTGCTAAAGTATTTAGAGGAGAGAAGTCCCGATTTCTAAATATTAGGACATAATATTCCCAAAACACAGAGGTTCTTCGGTTTATACACTGTATAGACTGATTAAGTTACACAGTAAAACGAAGGGTAGACGGAAAGGAAAAGTAGAGACGTTTCAAGGTCGTAACTAGGGGTACAAAGTCCACAGTCAGTTATACTTTTCGTTAGGACCCTCTTATGTCGAAACTTGAAGGTATTTCCGAGATAGAGTAGTCCGAATTCAACAGGGACGTAGTAACTGGAGTTCCCGACACCGAGTGACACTCTACATTTGGAGAGAAAAATGGACAGTAAGGGTCAATTCTCTACCTAGGATAGTCGAGACACTATCTCATTACTGAGGACATTGAGAGGAACCCCTATTAAATAGAGGATCTAAGAAAGAGTCGAAAATTGTAATAAATGGAGTTTCCATTAAATTCACGTCAAGACGTCTAGACCTTTACTCCAGTAGTGTCTACTCCCTTTTCTGACGTAGTAGGGATGAAATTATGTGTTTTATAGAGACATTTCTATCCAAAATATTAAATACCTCAGTATCTTGTGGGGTTTACGTGTATTCGGGTAGCTGTGTATGAGTTGACAAGAAATTAAATTTTTTCCTTCTGACTTATAAGGGGTAGGAATTAAATTCGTGTACCTAAAAAAAAAGGTTCCATTTTCACGGAGAGGAGTTTGAAACGACACGTCTCTAATTAATTGATATATATTTTCACGTCATTAGTCGGGAGTTGTATAAACGTTTCATGTTTTTACAAACTCTACACAGAAGGAGAGATAAAATAATAAAACCCGACTCGACGGGTAAGTCGATACTGAAAATAGTGGTCCAACCAGCAACGAAGGTACTAAGGGATTGAAGAGGAACGTGACTGTGTGTTCAAATGGTGTGAGAAAATCTTAGAGTGAAAAATGGGTTGAAACTCTACCATATGATCATCAAAACGTCACCATTACAATCACCATTACTTAAAAGGACGGTCACGTCCTCTACGTTCTTCACTTCCAAATAAGGGATCCAACCCTTCTACAGGACCTCATCCTTTACCTTTGGGGTGAGATTATAAGAACGAACCTCTCAGGGTACCTGTCTCCTTAGACCTCCCGGTGTCAGGTACCCCAGTGTTTCTCAACCTGTACTGACTTATGTGTCTTATATAAATAGGATCTTTCCTTTTAAACACCTTCTCTTAAAACTCCAAGATCCGTCGTTCCATCAATTCTATTACGACTGTTAATGAAACTTAGAAGTTAATTTTATAATTAATACATTATGATTATAAATAATCATTATTAATGATTTTCTTATTAAATATTATCTTATAGTTACTCCATTAAGTCTTTCTTTAGAATCCTTAACAGAAAAGAAAAGTAGTAATGGTAATAGGGTTAAAATTTCTAAATTTTAAGAATCGGGAAATGTAATATTATGTCTTTACCGACAGATATGAGAAATGTTCATAATTATAGAATCTAATGTATAAACTGAACTATCGAGTCTTTTCACAATATTGGAATATCCCAGAATCTAAAGGTACACCTACGAACTTTATATCATATTTACTTATACTATATAATAATATAATACTATATATAAATTATATTAATTCATATTATATTTACTTATATCAGGTCAAGACACTGATAACTACTTGAGTCGTATATCAACGACTTATTTTCTTCTTCACTTAGTTATTTACTTACTTATCCGACTACTATTACAAACGAACACCGTCAAGAATGTCTAAAAATCCATTACATACTAGTTGTTCAATCGGAAGTTCTTCGTAGGATTAACCCCATCCAAAGTTCTTAATAAACTGTACTCTTTAAAATGAGACCCGGTTCATGACTCTTGTCTTTAGTATAAATTTAAAGTTTTTAGTAACTGAAGAAAATCAAACTGTTATAATCTTTTTGTTGTTGTTGTTGTTTTTATATCAGAAGGTACAAGGGTAGTCGTCCCTGAGTCTGGGGAAATTGTATAAAATTGGTACAAAGCCCCCAGATAGAACTACAAGTGTGAAGTCTTACCAACGATTTCTACCGAGACTAACAGCATAACTTCAAGACCGTCGAGTCACCTCTTTCCCGTATCTACTTGTGTGAGGGAGGAGATCCCTTCCCCTTGTGTGGGTCCTTCTTAATATGTTGTGAGGGTAAGGGTAAAGTGACTGGTCTACACTGGTATGGATCGACACTCCCTCCGACCTACAATACCAGAAACCTAATCGTCGTCACACAAGTCAATTCGAAGACAATACTTTGCTAACTAACTTGAAAACCTCTCTCATAAAAGAATGAGTATTGAGCATGTGTGTATACCCGTAAAATTGGAAGATCAACACGTGGTTTAAAATTCTCGTGTCTTTTTATATATAAAAGGAGTTACTTATTAAAATCTTTTCTGTATGACGATACAGTTCTATACTTACGAACAAATAATTGGTCCATTTTTGTCTTGTCGTGTTAGATCTTTTGTTTTATAATCATTAAATATCAAAATCTGTTTCAAATACAAAATTACATTTTACACGATTTATCCACGACAGACGACCTTCCGTTTTAGGTTTAAAGTGAATGAAGACACATGAAAGGAAACGATGTCTCTAACCTTATGAATTTTTATCTTGATCTAAATAGTCTAACGGAACATCCACTTCAAGACCCATGTCCAAACTAAGAAGTTTCAATCTACACCGACGTTACTCATCCTCCCATCTTCTACCTTCCTCTGACTAAAAAAACCTAAAACAATCACTTATACAGAGAAGAAAGTGTTACTGACAGTTTGAAGATAAGGATAGGAGATGGAAGTTTCACACATCCTAGGGAAATCGCACACACACGAACCCGTATCCGTGTGTACGTGTGTGTGTGTACGTGTGTGTGGAACTGTAGAATCATCCGAGAACCATACCGCACAATGGAGGAACTGTTTTCTTACTCACCTCAACAGACACTTTTTTCCACAAATTTGTCTTTTCTATTGATCTATCGGGAATTAGTGTGTCAACGATAAGAGGCAGAACGAGACCCATGAATTTTTGACTAATTACCAAAGTTTTCACTTTCACTTTCACTTCAGCGAGTCAGCACAGACTGAGAAACACTGGGGAACCTGACATTGGGTGTTCCGAGGAGGCTGGTACCCTAAGACGTCCGTTCTCATGACCTCACCCCACGGTAACGGAAGAGGTCCTCTTGAAGGGCTTACCAAAGTTTCCCTCGAAGTTAAAAGTCCAATGAAATATTCTTTCTGACTTTTTTAATTCAGGACAAAAACGGAAAGAGGGTGAGGTTGTAACATAATACACTGATAGACTCCATATATATATATAGAAAGATATTCGTATTAACGTATACCTTTATTAAAACTTTTCTATGTAAATCCAAAATCTTACCTTTTCTCTTTTTTTATAAGAGTGGAGGGAAAGACCATGTTTCTAAAATTTCACAGATTTATAACGAAAGAGTCTTTACCAAGTAATTCACTAGACGTACAAAAGTCGAGTTCGGTCGATAAGGAAAAAGTAAATCTTTTCCTAATCTTAATGACGGGGAAGAGAGCGGAGGGGTGGGAGTCGGGTGTATAAGGAGTTTAGGAGTAAAAGACTCATGTATAATACTCAGTGTGTAACACGATCCATACCTTCTGTATTTCTTTGTTTTGCATTCCAAGGGAGGTACTTCCTCGTGTTTAAAAGGACCCTATATCTACACATTCACCTAATTAAAATTGTGACATGAAATTCTCAATACCCGAAGAGACCACCGAGTCTACCATTTCTTAGACGGACGTTAAGTCCTCTGAGTTTAAGCTAAGGGACCACCCCTTCTAAGGGGACCTCTTCCCTCACCGTTGAGTGAGGTCATAAGAACGGACCTCTTAAGATACCTGGTTTCTCGAACCGTCCGATATCCGGTACCACAGTGTTTCTCAACCTGTACCGACTCACTGATTATGAAATTCTCAATATTTACCTTCATGATAATTCACTAAACTTACGGTATCTCCCATTTCCTAGATTGAGAGGACCCCCTTAGTATCTTCCGGTTTAAAGTAGAAAAAGTAACTGAAGTAACTTTCGTTACCGTGGGGTGAGGTCATGAGAACGGACCTTTTAGGGTACCTACCTCCTCGGACCATCTGACGTCAGGTACCCCAGCGGTTCTCAGCCTGTGCTGACTTCGTTGAATCGTCATTCGTCATCGTCGTCGTCGTTCTACCAGAGGTCACTAGGGAGGAAGGACCATAAGTACGTGAACACACCAGGAAAGGGTGTAACATGGTACTACTACTGACCAGACACACTGAGTGTGGAACAACGTTTTCACTCCTATACAGTAGAAGACCCGACTTTATGTTTTCTATGGTACTGAAGACGGAGAGACAGAGAAACAGAGAGAGACAAAGAGAGAGAGAGAGAGACCTTCTTTCGACGGACCCTATTCTGAGTCCGTCGGACACTTGACCGAGTATATTACTCCTTGGCTTTGTAAGACAGTTGTTGGTCTCCTTTGACTCAGGGGTCTTGTTATCAGTGCACTCCCTCCCTCTATAGTGTCTCCACGTAAAAAGTTGGATTTACTTCTGAAGTCAACGTCAGACCAGTAGTCGAACGGACTTTAGAGTACTCACTGTGGTTCTGTCTTGATGATCTGTCGACTTGAAGAAAGTCTAGGACTAGAAGTATTTGTTACACTCTATTATTTATAAGGAAAATATACACTTTTCGTCAAAACCTCATGAAACAATACATCGTTTCTATTGATAAAGTTTCCTACGTACTTATAGACTGACGATTACACGACACCCTCGACTACAAAATTAACCGGGACCTAAGAGACTTTCTATTTGAAACAACTCTTCCCGACCCTGGAGACTTTTTTTACACCCATCGATCCCGGACCTTAGTGGAGATGGAGTGACGGTAGTATCGTTTTTGTTACAATATCCGTTTTTTCAAACATAAAGACAGAAAAATAGAGAACGTTAATAACCATTTTAAATTGTTTTAGACAAACCGAGGGACGGAACCGGACTCTTTTGGTATCTCAAATGGTTTTTGTTCATGTCTGAAGGTCGAGGTCTTTGAGTCTCGTCTTCTATAAATTTTGACTCACATAGTGACTCTCTTTATATTGATATCCTTGATACGTCTTACAGAATAATTGATATAAAATGTCTACTTCTCAGATACCGAGTCTCATACTTATTGAACAGGTTCCAGTGTGTCGTGTTTCATCTTCGTACAAAGGTTTCGGATACTTACTCAAATTTATGACTCTTCAGTCCCTTACTTCTTACTTTAAAGAAAGAAAGGAAGAAAAAAAATATGTTGAAACGAAGTCTGGTGAGGACTGGTATACCCCTCCTGCATCTTGGTCTTTCGTAGATGAAATTGTACAGTAGACATCTGACAAAAAGATAATGGAACTTGAGTAAATATCCTGAAAAATGTCTGTGTTGTACAAGGGACGTTCTCCTATATAACAGTAAGTTTGTTCGGTACAGGTTCCTCGTCCGTTAAATAAGAGGGGAGGTGGTCTTCATTTGACACTTTGATGGCTTCGTACTCTTCTTTACCCTCTCTTTTCCTCCTCCAAAATAGTAAAACCAAATCACTTTTTTTTTTTTTTTTTCCGTTTTAGTCCTTTTTGCATAGAACTTGTTATAAAAATATTTCAATTTTTGTCGGACAAACGTTAAGTCAACCAGGATAACTATTTTGAGTCTGTTTATTTCCACTTACTCCCTACAATAAGATAAACACGGGATGATGACACTCATCTTATTAGTTCTGTCCCACTCAGTGTTCACCTTAACAAGGTTCACAAAGGAAATATTACTTGAGTTATGAATCCATCGGAAACTTTACTTTCTTCGGGATGTTTTCTACCTATGTGTGTCCTTCATTAATACACGAAAGTTATTTACGGACTTTCGAGTGTCCAAGGAGACTCTCTATGTTAGAGATCTTTTCGAATGTAACAGTAAAGGTAAGATAAATAATAAAATTGTATAACATACAAGACGTGTTCTTAAAACAAAGGTTTTTAATATGTAATTTAGTTAGGAAATTAAGTTTCGGAAACCCTTTTTAAAGCTAAGGAACGACAGGTAACTCTAAGACGTAACTTAATTACAATGTGCGGTTTTTGCTAACGGTGTAATATTAAAATACACTAGTATATTAAAAGTCAAAAGATGACACATAAGAGATCCAGTTTCTAGTTGTTTGATATCGGATATCCGTTTTAGACCGGACCGTGAACAAAATGTTTATTTTACAATAACGTTGTGTCAGTGTGGAAAATTTTAACTCGGTTTCTGAAATTGTCTACGAAGTTTTCTTCTATGTGTCTACTGTTCGTATACTTTTCTACTGGGACATAGTATACAGTAGTCCCTTTACGTTAAATCTTGTTATTACTGTGTGTCGATGTGTGGATAATCTTACCAGTTTTAGACCTTGTGACTGTTGTCGTTTTCGACTATTTCTGTACCCCGACATCCTCAACAGTAAACAACGATTACCCTTACTTTTGACCATATCTATGTAACCTTCTTTAAGACTGTTTTATAATGTTTTGATTCGTACGAAAATGGTATATGAGGTCGTTACCATGTGAAACCATAAATAAGTTTCCTCAACCTTTGCACAGGTGTGTTTTCGGACGTGGATTGAGAAATAACGTCGAAATGAGTATAAACGGGTTTGAACCTTCGTTGGGTGTACAAAAAGTCATCCAATCACCTACCGGTTTATCACTACGTCGACTTGTCACCTAATGATGAGTCGTGATTTTTTATACTCGGTGGTTCAGTACTTTGCTGTACCCCCTTACAATTTACTTATAATGATGTACTTTCTTCTGTTATTTTTCCGATGTAAATAGACTAAGTTAATAAACTGTAAGGGATTTTCCGTGTAAATAACTGTGTAATTTTGTAGTCATCGACGGTCACCAACTCCACTTCATACTGATCCAATTCGTGTCTCTTAAACCCCTCATCATTGTGATGAGACATACTATGGTATATACACCTTTGTACAGTAATCCATAAACAACTTTTTGGTGACATTGTGGTTTCCACTTGGAATTGCATTTAGTACCTGAAACCCACTAGTACTACACAGTATTAGTTAATATTGTCAATATTGTATACATAGTAAGTCACGTCTTACAACTATTACTCCCGTGATCCCGTACTTAATATATTCCCGAACCCCATACACCCTTTAGAGACATGGAAGGAGAGTTAAAATAACACTTACATTTTGGAGATTTTTTAACAAAAAAAAAAAAAGGAAGTTTAGTTGTTAACGTTAGTTAGAAAGTCTGAGAGAACTCTTATGGAAGAGAAACGGAAAGAAAGAGAGAGAGAGAAAGAGGGACAAGAATAAAATTATATTGTAAAATAATCATACAGGTATTTATAACGGACGTGACTTTATTTGTAAAAGACCTCGATACATGAAAGTACCGTAAGACCTCATATTGTCACAATCCACCAAGTAGAAAAGAGGACGGTTCTAGTCTCGTAACTTCAGTCACTTCTTAAGACGAAGAAGTGAGACGATAGTCAAGACTTAGACGGGTATTAATTGGCACACTTGGACCCGTCGATTGAATTGGATTCAAAGTCGGAGTCACTAGGACACAATCATATTGTTTTTTGTTTTATTGGTTTTAGAATCGAAATAATTTTCTTCCCGAATCTGTAAAAAACTAGTGAAGTCAATTCGTCAATCTTGTTTCCAACTGAACTTTACTCTCGAGTTATACCCAATTTCCAACTATAAACTTGTATATATAATTTTCGTGTCATAGGTTCGTGAAGTTTTTACGTAATAATAATATATAACAAATGAATAAATGATAAAGGATGAATAAGGAAAAAAGAAATCTAGGATATAGAATAAAACATTTTATATACTTTTTCAAATAATTCTTCCACACGATTTTAACTTTTGTATCTGGTTTATACCAATCTACATAAGAAACATATCTTAAAAAAGTTCATAAAAGTGAGTGAGAAAGCTCTTTAACGAGATTATTACGGCACAGGAAGATATAAAAATATTAAATTTCTCCATCTCTCACTCTAGTCGGACTATTCATTCTGTTTTGAGTAAATGTACCTTGGTTCTCACCAAATCTCGGTCTCGGAGAAGGTTGAATAAATCGATACATTGAAATCTGTCAGGTAGGGAATGGATTAAATAAAAAAAAGAGGTAACAATTAATCGAAATTTTCGGATGGAATTCTTAGACAGTACTGTCTGAACTCTATTGAACACACTTTTATCGGTCAAGTACCTTGTTTTGTTTTCGTTATGAACAATCTTAACGAATAATTTTATGATTCTACTAAGATAAAAGTTCGTGACAAATTTAAAAGTAATAACTACGAATTTTATTATAATGAACTTCCGACTATATATATACATATATAGATATGTGTATATATACGAAATTTTTCGGACTATACCTTTACACTATATCCTGATTTTCTTTTGGACGAAAGTTGTACCGATATGTGATCGTTTAAACATTTTACAACAGTGGACTTAGACAGAAGAGGTAGGATCGTAAGTGAACGAGTCTCAAGGAGTGAAAGTTCATCCAAAGTCGGTTATTATACGACGACGACGACGACGATTGAGTGAAGTCAGCACAGACTGAGATACACTGGGGTATCTACGTCGGGTGGTCCGAGGGGTCAGGGACCCTAAGAGATCCGTTCTTGTGACCTCACCAAACGGTAAAGGAAGAGGTTACGTACTTTCACTTTTCACTTTCACTTCAGTGAGTTAAAACAGGTTGAGAATCACTGGGGTACCTGACGTCGGATGGTCCGAGGAGACAGGTACCCTAAAAGGTCCGTTTTCATGACCTCACTCCACGGTAACGGAAGAGGTATATTACATGATTATATACAATGTTTTTGACTGAAATACCTTTTGTTGTTCTTTTGTCATTGTCACTTTATATTATCCAAAACTAACTATTACACATGGATAGAGGTAAAACATTCATGAACTGTGACGATTTACACTTCGACCTTTGTCTACGTGTGGGTTCTGAAGTGATATCCGAGGTCGCGGGACGAAAGTCCAGATTGTCAGATACTAAGTAAGTTCGTCAGAGTGACATGAAAGTAATAGAGATAACGACGATACTTAATAGTCTCTTAAGGTCTGAAACGTATGAAAGGGACTACAGTCGACTGTTGAGGGTATTTAGTATCACCTTGTATACAAAGTAGAGTCTTCGGTTACGACTAAATAACCACTATCCATGAACACTAGGACACAATTCTCACCAAGACTCCTATGTAGGCTCGAGTCATTCTTTCTCCTGACACCAATGAAACACGACAAACAGTACTGGTACTCTCGTCTCGGAGAACCAGTAATTGACTTCGGAACTTACTTGTTTGGACTGTAGTACCCTACTGAACTTCTAGGCAGGTGGGGGAAGTCCACGGTGTTTGTAGAGTGGACAACCCCTGAAGACCTCTGTTCTGAGGATGATGAGGATGAAATAAGACTTTGTTTGTGACCTTTGTAAACCTTTAAAATCCGATTTACCTTCCTTTCGTATTGGTATCTTCTGTCGTGTGGTCGGAGTCCAAACAGTTTCAAGTACTACAGATATCTTAAAGTGCATCGGACAAGAGAGGAAGTCAGTATCGTCATCTGGAACACAAACCCCCCTCTACATTTATTTTTGGTTCAAAGGAGGGTTCAGTCTTTTGGAGAAGTGTTACGATAATAACTTATTCATAGTTTGGTGTTACACTAAGTGTAGTGTTTGTTAAGTAATTTCTCTGACGTTCCCATCTTCTTTACTTTAGAGTGAGAAAACACATCAGTTCGGTTATGTCGGGTATGGTATGGACAAGAGTTCTATTTGTTGATCAGGAGGTCCCTCTCCTGTACTGTCGGACACCAGGTATTAAGTTCACTTAGGGCGACCTAGTAACTTTTTCGTTCTCTCAAGGTCCTTTTGGAGATAAAGACGAAACGGTTTCGGAAACTGACACACCTAGTGTTATTTGAACTTTTAAGACTTTCTCTATCCTTACGGTCTGGTGGACAGGACGGAGAACTCTTTGGACATACGTCCAGTCCTTCGTTGTTAATCTTGACCTGTACTTTGTTGTCTGAGCAAGGTTTATCCTTTTCCTCATGTAGTTCCGACATATAACAGTGGGACGAATAAATTGAATATACGTCTCATATAGTACTCTTTACGACCCGACCTCCTTCGTGTTCGACCTTAGTTCTAACGACCCTCTTTATAGTTATTTGAGTCCATACGTCTACTGTGTCGGTAATACGTCTTTCAATTCTCCTTGATTTCTCGGAGAACTACTTTCACTTTCTCCTCTCACTTCTTCAACCGAATTTCGAGTTGTAAGTCTTTTGCTTCTAGTACTGTAAACCAGAGTAGTCAAGTCAGCGAGTCAGCACAGGCTGAGAAACGCTTGGGTACTTAACGTCGTGCGGTCCAGAGGGACAGGTAGTGGTAGAAGGCCTCAAGTGAGTCTAAGTGCAGGTATCTCAGTCACTACGGTAGGTCGGTAGAGTAGGAGACAGCAGGGGAAGAGGAGGACGGGGGTTAGGAAGGGTGGTAGTCTCAGAAAAGGTTACTCAGTTGAGAAGCGTTCTCCACCGGTTTCATGACCTCAAAGTCGAAATCGTAGTAAGGAAGGTTTCTTTAGGGTCCCGACTAGAAGTCTTACCTGACCAACCGAGAGGAACGTCAGGTTCCCTGAGAGTTCTCAGAAGAGGTTGTGGTGTCAAGTTTTCGTAGTTAAGAAACCGCGAGTCGGAAGAAGTGTCAGGTTGAGAGTGTAGGTATGTACTGATGACCTTTTTGGTATCGGAACTGATCTACCTGGAATCAATCGTTTCATTAGTGAAGTACCGTTTATTTACCCCTTTGTCACCTTTGTCACCGACAGAAATAAAAAAACCCGAGGTTTTAGTGACATCTACCACTAACTTCGGTACTTTAATTTTCTACGAATGAGGAACCTTCCTTTCAATACTGGTTAGATCTGTCGTATAATTCTTTGTCTCTGTAATGAAATAGTTGTTTCCAGGCAGAGTTAGTTCCGATACCAAAAAGGTCATCAGAACATACTAACGCTCTCAACCTGATATTACTTTCGACTCGTGTCTTGTTAACTACGAAAACTTGACCCCACAACCTCTTCTGAGAACTTTCAAGGAACTTGACGTTCCTCTAGGTTGGACAGGTAAGATTTCCTCTAGTCAGGACCCACAAGAAACCTTCCTGACTACAACTTCCACTTTGAGGTTGTGAAACCGGTAGACTACACTTCCCGACTGAGTAAACTTTTCTGGAACTAGGACCCTTTCTAACTCCCGTCCTCCTCTTCCCCTGTTGTCTCCTATTCTACCAACCTACCATAGTGGTTCAGTTACCTGTACTCAAAGACATTTGAGACCCTCTATCTCTACCTGTCCCTCCGGACCGTACGACACCAAGTACCCCAGTGTCTCTCAGTCTGTATTGACTCGCGGACTTGACTTGACTCGACTTAAGTGAACCATTGTGAACCCTTACCCTACTTGTAGACACAATCTATTAACTGAAATAGGTTTCCTTTGGAATTGAAGAGGTTAGAAATACTGTCCTTCATCAAAACGTTGACCCTCGTCTCTCTGAAGACTTCAATCCGAGGATTGAGAAGGGTCTTTGACCCTTTTTCCTCACGATAGAGAGAATTACTAATGTGAAGGTCCTCTATCGAGGATCTAAAACTCTTTTTGTTAAGACTCGTATTTAGTCCGTTCTTCGGATTAATGGAAAAACTTTTCAAAACGTATTGCAAGTTTCTCTGTCTCTTTCCTGAATGTTAATGTGTAAAAGATTTTATTTACGATACTATTTTCCTTCCTTCTTTTCAGAAGGGAATAAAAGTTGTCACTCTTAAGTCGGAGGTCATAAAAAATTAATTTAAAAATAAAATAGGACCTTGTTTCTTAGACGAACGTTATGTCCTCTGGACCCAAGTCAGGGATCCAACGCTTCTAGAGGACCTCTTCCCTTACCGTTGGGTGAGGTCATAAAAACGGACCTCTTAAGGTATCTGTCTCCTCAGACCACCCGATCTCAGGTACCCCAGAGTTTCTCAACCTGTAGTGACTCGATGATTGTAAAAGTGAAAGTATCAACTAAATGTTACAACGTATAAAAGGTTCATATGTTGTTTCAACAAGTCAATGTATATATGTATACGAGAAAAAAAAAAAAAAAAAAAAAAAACTCTAAGAAAAGGGTGCATCCGGTAATACCTCGTAACTTATCGTAAGGGACACGATATGTGATCCCGGAATGACAAAACGGGAACACTAGAGTACCTGTAATATATAGAATTTACATAAGTCTGTGTACTCATTGAAATAGAATTTATTTTCACACTCCAATACTTACTATTTTTAGAAAAAGTTTGATGGGTGGTATCCAATCTAAAAGTCCTTGTCTAAGACTCTAAACGTACGTTCCTAAAATGACCCCTTTGTGACGACCCTTATCGTAGAGACTCTTCACTCTCTTCGTCTTGACTTTCCACTTAAGACTACAAAGCCTTCGTCTCTCTTGGTCACGGAGTCAGGACGTGCTCCCGGATCCACCAAGTGGTACCACGGGTGAGGTACCGGAATATGTAAGAAATTGACTCATTTATGAATAAGTACAGAGACTATTCGTGGTCTATAAAGAAAAACCTTCTACGTTCTCTCCTTTTTTTTTATCAAGATTTTCTAATGTTTTCACTAAAAAGGTTTATCTCTCCCTTTAATTCTTTTTTTTTTGTATGTTGAATTAATTGAATAAGGTTAGGGTAAACAGTTGTTTCATCCTAAAAACAAACAAACAAACAAATAATCAAATGTGGACAAAGGTAAAGGATAGTAGTAAACTATAAGTCCTTAAAACCTGACATACAAAGGGGACAAGGTAGGATAAGATCCAAACACAAAAGTCCGTGAATCGTAGTCAATCGTGTCTAAACGTGAATAAAAAAACCTTTGAGATCGGTAGAGACAAATGAAAGAACGTGTCCGGATAAATATAAACCTTTGAAAATTTAGTTGCTGTGTCATTTCTGATATTTATCTGTTGTAGTTACTACTCCTCCTACCACTATTTGTACCTCCTAAATGATTCAGGGTTCATAACCTGATTCTTCAAATATGTGTAACAGAATACTGTTAGGATATTTCATGGACATTACTGGTAAAATATTTATTTGACTCTGGATTTTTACTTTGTTATAGTATCTCGACCATTTATCGTCTTATCTGGAACTTATTTCCACCAACTACGTTTATAGTTTTTAGACGACCGAAGTAAACATATAATATAGAAATGAAGACTTGGGTGAAGTGGTGGTGTTAGGAGTGGGTGGAGGTCGTGGAAGTGAAGGGGTGGGGAATCGTAGAAGAATATGAGGATGTGACAATTGATAGTCTGATTTCCGTATGTTTGTGTTCTGGTAAGTCCATACTAAAGATAGTTTAGGGGATGTTAATATGTCACCTTCACTGTTTGTCTAAGTTCCCTATTCCAGACTATCTGCTCACGGACTTATTGATACTTGTCTCCAAGCACTGTGACATGACTACAGTGCACCTCCGTCGCTAGTTCTGGTAGAGGTTCTTTCTTTTTTTTTACGTTTTTCCGTTTTACCAACAGATTCCTCCGGAATGTCTATCGACTCTTTTCTTCTCTTCGATTTCCGTTTCCTCTTTTCCTTTCTATATGTGTAGACTTACCTCTCAAGATTTCTTCTCGTTTCTCTCTATTCTTTCCAAAGGAGTCACTAGTTACGTTTTTTTTTTTTTTATCTCCTCTTATGTCACCCTTTCTGATCTCTAGAGAAATTCTTTTAATCTTTATAGTCCCCTTGTAAAGTACGTTTCTACCCGTGTTATTTCCTATCTTTACCATATCTGGATTGTCTTCGTCTTCCATATTTCTTCTCCACCGTTCTTATGTGTCTTCTTGACATGTTTTTTCTAAAAGTACTAAATTTTTCTAAAAGTTCAAATTTTGCTACCACACTCGTAAGTGGACCTCGGTCCGTAGGACCTCAGTCTTCAGTTCACCCGAAATCTTTCGTAGTGATGTTTGTTTCGATCACCTCCACTGTCTTAGGGTCCACTCGATAAAGTTCAAGTTTTTAGACTACAACACTTTGACAACGTAAGTTAATACGGTCGTTTAAACCTTTTCATTCGTCATCGGTGTCTTGACCTTTTCCAGTCAAGAGTAAGGTTAGGGTTTCTTTCCGTTACTGTTTCTTGTAAGTCTAATGGCGTATTAACGTGAATAGAGTGTGTGATCGTTTCAATACGAGTTTTAAGAGGTTCACTCTGAAGTTGTCATACACTTGACTCTTGAAGGTCTAGTTCGACCTAAATCTTTTCCGTCTCCTTGGTCTCTAGTTTAACAGTTATAGGTAACCTAGTATCTTTTTCGTTCTCACAAGGTCTTTTTTATAGATGAGGACGAAATAACTTATGCGGTTTCTTAAATTGACACACCGAGTGTCGTTTGACACCTTTTAAGACGTTCTCTACCCTTATGGTCTGGTGGAATGGACAGATAACCCAGAGGGACCACTTGAGTCCACCATTTCGCAGACGGACGTTACGCCCTCTGTGCCCAAACTAGGGACCCAGTCCTTCTAAGGGACCTCTTCCTTTACCGTTGGGTGAGGTCATGAGAACGGACCTTTTAAAGTACCTACCTTCTCGGACCACCCGATGTCAGGTACTCCAGTGTTTTTCAACCTGTACTGACTTACTGAAGTGAAAAGGACGGACAACTTTTTTAACATACGTCCAGTTCTTCGTTGGCAATCTTGGTCTGTACCTTGTTACCTGAACAAGGTTGACCCTTTCCTCATGAAGTTCCGACATATAACAGTGGGACGAATAAATTGAAGATACGTCTCATATAGTACACTTTACGACCCGACCTACTTCGTGTTCGACCTTAGTTTTGACGGTCCTACTTATAGTTATTGGATTCTCTACGTCTATTGAAGTGGGAATACCGTCTCTCACTTCTCCTGACTTCTCGGAGAACTACTTTCACTTTCTCCTCTCACTTTTTCTACCGAATTTCGAGTTGTAAGTTTTGTGATTCTAGTACCATAGACTAGGGTAGTGAAGTACCGTTTATCTACCCTTTTGTTACCTTAGTCACTGTCAGAAATAAAAGAAACCGTGGTTTTAGTGCCGTCTACCACCAACGTCGGTACTTGAATCGTCTACGAACGAGGAACCTTCTTCTCGACACTGTTTGGATCCGTCGTATAACTTTTCGTCTTTGTAATGAAACTTCTGTTTCCAGGTAGATCAGTTTCGGTACCAAAAATGTCATCAGTACTACCTACACTCTCAACCTGGTATTTCTTTCGATTTTCACTTCAGCAAGTCAGCACAGGCTGAGAAACGCTAGGGTACCTGACATCAGATAGTCCGAAGAGACAGGCACCCTAAAAGGTCCGTTCTCATGACCTCACCCAACGGTAAATTGACTCGTAGTTTATTAACTACGAAAACTTGACACCACAACCTCTTCTGAGAACTCTCGGGGAACCTGACGTTCCTCTAGGTTGGTCAGGTAGGATTTCCTTTAATCAGAACTCATAAGTAACCTTCCTGGCTACAACTTCGACTTTGAGGTTATGAACCGGTGGACTACGTTTCTTGACTGAGAAACCTTTTCTGGGACTACGATCATTTCCAACTTCTGTCCTCCTCTTTCCCTTCTGTCTCTACCAACCTATCTTAGTGACTGAGTTACCTGGGCTCAAACTCGTTCGAGGGTCGTAACCACTACCTGTCCCTTCGGACCACACGTCGTCACGTACCCCAACATTTTTCAGCCTGTGTCAACTCTCTGACTCAACTTGACTCTACTTTCTGTATGTACTCAGTTACTTCAATAGTTCAAAACCCAAGTATTTAGATACAAACTTTGTATTAAAATCACAAACCATCAACCATATTCACCCGTTTAATAAAGTGAAGGGACTCGGAGTCAAAGGAGTAGACTTATTTACTACTGTTATTTTCGATGGAACATCCTTCGTCGACATTTAAAGGACGGTATACTACTGTGAGTTATTTGTTTACTATCGAGAACGACAATTACTTCTATAACTGTTAATAAAACGTTTCTAATTCATCGACGTAACTACGGCGGTTTCAACCTTGATCACTTCTACACCTAAGTGTACCTTCACTAAAGGTCTTACTTCCACTCGTCGTATAATCCAATCTTATGAACTTTCACCATCGTTGATAATTTAAGTCTTAGATCTTTCGACTTGATAAATTTTTTGTTAGGTTTTCACATTAAAAAAATTTACCTCTTATTTATTATCCTAAGATGTCCTCCTTTAAAAATATTGGTTTATTTCTTGAGGGTTTCGATTTGACAAAGAAGTTATATACTACCAACCTTCTTATAAATTGTTTTACAATTCAAGTAAGGAAATGTTAATAAACATCCTTTATTAGTATTGATAGTTTAATAAAAAATTAAGATTCTGTAGTTTGTTAATAAGTATTATAGTTTTTCACTTTGTTTACTTTACTAATGTTTATTGACTCATAATTTAATTTCTTACAATATAATTAAATTTCGGAGGGGTCCACCGAAAAACCATTTCTTAGATGGACGATTCGTCCTCTGTGACCCAGTTAGGGACCTACCCCTTCTACGGGACCTCTTTCCTTACCGTTGGGTGAGGTCATAAGAACGGACACTTTAAGATACTTGTCTACCCGGACCGGTTGATATCAGGTACCTCAACGTTTCTGACCTGTGCTGAATCACTGATTGTGCTGTTGTTGTCGTATGAAATTTCTTTTAATACATCAATAATATATATATTCTGGATATAGATCTCTTACACATATAATTTTATTACCATCTCACAGTATAATAAATATTTATATACTTGTATATGTATTCCGTTTATATAAAGAGAGGATCTATACTTTTTTATTTACTTTTATATTAGTCACTAAGAAATAAGTACCATCTTCGTGTCCGTTATAAAAAGAGGGACACACTTACACACTACAAGGTCTAAAGGGATTCCTCGTTCTGAGGTATTTCATAATCTTAGACCGGGTGTAACTACGTGTGAACGGAGGAGTCGAGGTCAAAAGGGAGGATTCTAGTCGATTACAAATGCTGTCACTATTTTTTACTACGTTTATAAATGAAGGATTTGTCATCCTTCCGGAAAGTTCCGGAAGTTATTACCAACATCCGTGAGAATGTCAGTTGACTAATTCTAGACACGTGGGTATTTTTTTACATCTCTAATTTCCTCTCCTGACTTTTACATAAGTATTAATCTCTCCCCTGGCTCTAACACAAACCCTGTACTAATTGACCATTAGTCATTTCTTGTTTGACTAATAATCGACAAGTTAACAACAATCAGAATCCCCTAAGGTGAGTCACCGGATTAATTTGACTCGAACTTCCGAAGTGTAGAGGTAAGTCACCGTTAAAATAATATTATAAGTCAAGAAACGTACTCTAAACGGAAGGGAGAGAAATTAGTATACAAAACGGAGACACATTGTGGAAGGAACTAATCAAAGAGATGTCCTAATCGAGAACTATTGACGTACCAAATACTTTCGTTTACAGTGTATATTCTGTTAGACCTATAATTCCAAAGAACAGTCAGAAGTTTAAAAATTTTTCCTTTTTGTTTGTTTTCTGTACGTGAACAAAATTAATTTTCCTGAAAGAATCGATAAGACTTGACAAATAAACAAACCGAGACTTATAAAACATGTCTATTCTAAAGTCTTTTTTTTTTTTTTCGTTTGTATATAGCGTTACTGAGGTCTCTTTATTTTCATAAAATGTAAAAGTTAAGCTTGAGTTCCCTTGAAAATAATTAACGTAATAAGGGTCGTACATCCCGTGGGAGATTCTATCGCCATTAAGAAAGACCGAGATCCCATGGTGAATCTAATCTTTACGAGAGTCACGAAACTTTATACGTCGTGTCTCCGGGATGTACACACAGAAACATCGAGTTTTGGTTCATCACTAAATTGTTAATCGACTAATTAAACTAGTTACAATTACTGATTTGACACCGACTAAACTTATTACGTCGGAAAGTGTACTTAAAAACCATTTTTTCGTAGGCCCAACCGACATATTAAATAACTATTGAGTCAATGGTTTAGAGTTAAAGTATGAAAGATGGTATTTGAATCCATCGTTTTTAACTCGACTCAGATTCGGTATTGTACTTTTTCTTATTAAAGTACAATTCCGAATATTATTCTATTTGTACAGACAATATTTGTTTTCTTTTTTCGGTATTATTAAAGATACGACATTACACGATACAACGAACTCAGCACAGACTGAGAAACGCTGGGACACCTGACATCGGACGGTCCAAGGAGACAGGTACCCTAAGAGGTCCGTTCTTATGACTTCACCCAACGACATGGGAGGAGGTCCCCTAGAAGGACTGGGTTTGGACACAGAGAATACAGATGGACACAACCGACCGTCCAAGAAATGGTGATCGAGGTGGACCTTTCGGGGTCATTAAAGATAAAGTCTAGGATCTTCAGTGTTTAATTATGATTACATCGTAAAGTGAAAGTTTTTCATTATATAGAACTATTATGAGAGACAATTCAACTATTCATTCGGTCATACCTATTTGGAGTTTCGGTGAAAGTTTTGTTGAAAATAAAAATTTTGAAGATCATGTAGACACATTAACGAGGTAATTGTTGTTACAACAGTAACAAGTCAACGATTCGACACTGGGTACCTGAAGGCGGATGGTCCGAGTGGACAGATACCCCAAAAGGTCCGTTCTTATAACCTCATTCAACGGTGAAGGAAGAGGTCCTCTAGAAGGGTTGGTTCCTCAACTTGGGTATAGAGGATGTAGCCGTCTATCTAAGAAATGGTGACTCGGTGGTCCCTTCGAGTGATTGTTTTTCACTATAGATAAGTCACGGATGATATATATCAGATATGAAATTTCATCAAAGTAAACTGATTCAATGTCAAAATAAGTACTTGTAAAACCATTATTTACTTAAGAGTAAATGAACCTTATATGTTAACACTTTTTAACTTCCGTATATCGATTTTAAATACGTTTGTAACATAAAAGTTATATTGTATGAACATGTTTTGACTACTACTTTTATTCACTGTAAACTACCTAGTCTTTACTGAATTTAGATATCTTATACACGATAGAAACATCTTTTTATACTTTCGTTAAAATCAACAAACGATATTGTCCCACAAAAGGGGTGAGACTTAGGTGACTTCCCATATAGACCGGTACATTATTTTGATGAATTATTTCAGATTTTAATTTTAATTTGAATCCGTTATAGTCAAGTCAAGTCAACGAATCAGTACAGGCTGAGAAACGCTGGGGTACTTAGCGTCGTGTGGTCCGGAGGGACAGGTAGTGGTTGAGGGCATCAAGTGAGTCTGAGTGCAGGTAGGTCAGTTACTACGGTAGGTCGGTAGAGTAGGAGACAGCAGGGGAAGAGGAGGACGGGGGTTAGGGAGGGTCGTAGTGTCACAAAAGGTTACTCAGTTGAGAAACGTACTCCACCGGTTTCATGACCTCAAAGTCGAAATCGTAGTAAGGAAGGTTTCTTTAGGGTCCCGACTAGAGGAAGTCTTACCTGACCAACCTGGAGGAACGTCAGGTTCCCTGAGAGTTCTCAGAAGAGGTTGTGGAGTCAGGTTTTCGTAGTTAAGAAGCCGCGAATCGGAAGAAGTGTCAGGTTGAGAGTGTAGGTATGTACTGGTGACCTTTTTGGTATCGGAACTGATCTACCGGGAATCAACCATTTCATTACAGAGACGAAAGTTTATACGATAGATCCAACCAGTATTGAAAAGAAGGTTCCTCATTCGCAGAAAATTAAAGTACCGATATTATGTATGATCTTTTTATAGTAAAAGTTCTACTGTCTCTAAAACGGTAAGAAATAGTAAGAAGGAGTACAGATAAAGATCATGAACTATCCCAATAACGTTTGTCATCCGAGAACACGTTAAAAACAATTTTCTTATTCAATTAATTGACTACGTATCTTCTTTCTTTGTTTTTAAATCCTCCTCTACGTTTGACCGTGCGTAAAGAAAGAAGGATGAAACTTCTTTTGTAACCGAGGATTAACCTCCTTATTGGGATGTCAGAGGACGCACATAAGTCAAAGAACTCTTATATATATATATAAATTAAAGGACCCGGTGAAGAGATTCAATAGTAAGAGTATCCGTAGTCAGAAACAGAAACTTCGGTCGTGATTAAGAAGGAGATGTCTTTTACCTAAACTTTTCGTCTTCGATATAAAAAATCCTTTCGATAGATTTTGAGTCATTTTATTAAGTTTGAATTTTCCTTTAAAGTAACTGGTCGACAAACATACACTTGGTGAATGAACTTATTGAAAAGACTTAAGGTGGTTTTACTGATTCAAGAATTATAAAGATCCCAAGTCAAGTAAAGTCAGTGAGTCAGTACAGACTGATGAACACTGGGGTACTTGACGTCGTGCGGTCCGGAGGGACAGTAGTGGTTGAAGGCCTCAGGTGGGTTTGGGTACAGGTAACTCCGCCACTACGGTAGGTCGGTAGTGTAAGAGACAGTAGGGGAAGAAGGGGACGAGAGTTAGAAAGGGTCGTAGTCCTATAAAAGTTTACTCAGTTGAGAAGCGTAGTCCACCGGTTTTATAACCTCAAAGTGGAAGTTGTAGTCAGGAAGGTTACTTGTGGGTCCTTACTAGAGGAAATTCTACCTGACCAACTTAGAGGAAGGTCAGGTTCCCTGAGAGTTCTCAGAAGAGGTTCTGGTGTCAAGTTTTCGTAGTTAAGAAGTCACGAGTCGAAAGAAGTGTCAGGTTGAGAGTGTAGGTATATACTGTTATTGGAACTGGTCTACCTGAACACAACCGTTTCATTACAGAGACGAAAAATTATACCACAGATCAAACCAATATTGAAAGGAAAGTTCTTCATTCGCAGAAATTTAAAGTACCGACGTCAGTGGTAGACGTCACTAAAACCTCGGGGTTTTATATTTCAGTAGGTGACGAAGGTAACAAATGGGTAGACAAACGGTACTCCACTACCCTGGTTTACGGTACTAGAATCAAGAGACTTACAACTCGAAAATCGGTTGAAAAAGTGAGAGGAGAAAGTGAAAGTAGTTTTCTGAGAAGTCAAGAAGTGAAAGACGGTGTTCCCACCACAGTAGACGTATAGACTCCAATATAGTTAAAGAGGACCTTTAGAACTAAGGTCGAACACGAAGGAGGTCGGGTCCGAAAGAGTACTACATGAGACGTATATTCAATTTATTCGTTCCACTGTTATATGTCGGAACTACACGAGGACAAGGATAAACCTTGGTCAGACAAAAAGGTACAGGTCAAGATTGACAACGAAGGACTGGACATATGTCCAAAGAGTTCTCCGTCTAGTCCACCAGACCATAAGAGTAGAGAACTTATTAAAAGGTGTCAAATGACACTAAGTGTGTCAGTTTCAGAAACCGTACCAGTTCTTACGTCTTTATCTACAAAAAGACCTTGAGAGAACGAAAAAGTTACTAGGTCACCTACAACCGTTAAAGACCCCACGAATTAGTTTTTAATATAATCTTTTGATGTATAACTACCAAGATCCATGTATTGAAAATGATTTCTTAATCTACAATGATAGTAATAGGATCTAGACCTTACGGATCAAAAAACAAAACAAAACAAAACAAAATATCAGTTTCTTGTATTATGAAACTCTAAATAACTCTATAATTCTAATTTATAAACCATTGGTAAGTAAACCATTGGTAAGACGAGGTTTGGTTTTAGTGAGGTTTAGTTTATGGACATCTGAGACGAGGTTTAGTTTTAGGTTTTAGTGACGTCTACCACTAACGTCGGTACATTAATTTCTACGAATGAGGAACCTTCTTTTCAATACTGGTTGGATCTATCATATAACTTTTCGTCTCTGTAATGAAACGGTTGTTTCTAGACAGATCAGTTCCGATACCAAAAAGGTCATCAGTACATACCTACATTCTCAACCTGACACTTCTTCCGACTCGTGGCTTCTTAACTACGAAAACTTGAGAAAAACAACCTCTTCTGAGAACTCTCAGGGAACCTGACGTTCCTCTAGGTTGGTTAGGTAAGACTTCCTCTAGTCGGGACCCTAAAGAAACCTTCCTTACTACGACTTCGACTTTGAGGTCATGAAACCGGTGGAATACGCTTCTCAATTGAGTAACCTTTTCTGAGACTACGACCCTCCCTAACCCCAGTCCTCCTCTTCCCCTACTGTCTCCTACTCTACCGACCTACCGTAGTGACTGAACTACCTGCACTCAGACTCACTTGAGACCCTCAACCAGTACCTGACCCTCCGGACCGTACGACGTTAAGTACCCGAGCGTTTCTCAGCCTGTGCTGACTCACTGACTTGACTTGATTTGACTCGGTAAGTATTTACAAGAAAAAAATACAAATTTTTATAAATAATAAATAAATAAAATTTATATTTAAATAAATAAAATTAACCTCCAGTTAATGAAATGTTATAACATAACCAAAACGGTATGTAGTTGTACTTAGACGATTCAAAAGTATAGGGTAAAAAAATTAATTTAAAATACAAAAGGTTTCTGTACAAGTGTTTGTTGGGAGGGGTCCGTCTATGTGTTTATAAAGGTCCTTATAAAAAAAATTAGTAAACGAAAAGATAAGGTTTCACACATTGTACTTACATTGAGGTTATTAAAATTACCATCATTGTATGAAAGAACTTATTATAAAATTAAAACTGGGGTCACATTAACGTGATATAAAATAGTTATAACTATTTGACATTTTAAATATCCACAGATCATTCAAAAAAACCCGAAGGGACCACTGAGTCACCATTTCTTAAACAGACGGTCACGTTCTCTTCACCCAAGTTAGGGAGAAAGTCCTTCTAGGGGACCTCTTCACTCACCGTTGGGTGAGGTCATAAGAACGGACCCTTTAGGGTACTTGTCTCAACGGGTCACCCGATGTCAGGTACCCTAACGTTTTCTCAGTCTGTGTTGAATCGATGATTTGTTGTTGTTGTTGCTGATTCACAAATTCAGAAAATTTAACGAACGTCAATAGATTGAGACACGTTACCTGTTATAAACTTTAAATAGTTTATAACTTAACAATTTATAACTTTGAACAATTTATAATAATATCGATTACTAAAGACACATTATACATGAGATTATTTATACACGCATGTCTTGTGGGTCACGTTGAAGATTCACACAGACCTAAAGACTATCGTACGAGACTCTCGTAAGTGGTTTGATCCCCTTTTTCGTGTCGAAATAATTATCCTTGGACTTTACAGACAAACCGTGTGAGAATTCAAATTACGACTTGGTACCGTGGAGTTGAGTTGTATTCAACAAGTAGGTCCTAATGATATACAAACTAAATAAATAATAGTAGATGAAACTTTATAATACGATTTGTTTATGTCTTAAAGTGTCGTCAGATGTACATAAATCGGGGGAAGTAAGAAACACGATCAGAGTGGATAAAAAGATATATATAAGAGTTTCATGTAACGATAATGAGTACTAAATTTATCATTAAAGGACACAAAAAAGACACGAAATTAAACAAATTAACGACAACTAGACAGATGTTCAACCGAATAAGAAAAAAGAAATAATAATAATAAGTCACGTGTTAGAAGACATTTCGTATAGTCTATTAATAAAAAAATTAAGTCCATAACATAAAGGGTCAAGAAAATGTACCTCAAAAGTAAAACGTTGATCTCGTATAGTAGAAAAATAAGGAAATAGATATAAAGGGGTATTTTATAATTGTACAAATATAAAGAAAAGTTTAAGAATACATGATTTAGGTTGTTGACCTAGTAGACCTCCACAAAGAGATAACTGACGAAAGAAAAATAAACACCCAATTTCAAAGGACGATAAAAGTTTGTAATACATATAAAAAAGAGGATAAGGTCTGTAACACGGATTTTGTTTTTACCTGTCAATTCATTTTTAAGCGAAACAAAATAAAAGATCCCTCATCAATTACACTCCTCAACTAGTGAATCTAAACAGAAACTCACTTCAACTCGACTAGGTCCTAGTTTCGAATTTAGTCTAATTTACATGGACTCCAAACAAGTTGGATCTTAGGTGTGTAGAGACGGTAGACTGAAACAGGTAAACTGACCCTTATCTAATCTGTGTGACAAAATCTACTAAAACCAAGTGGTCACGGAAGTCAAAACCGTCATGAGGTCTTGGGTTCGTGACGTTACCACACATTGTATGCAGTAAAGAGACGAAAGATCAGGAAAGGGTTATGGTAAGAATGGGGGGCGTTTTTAGTCCTATCTCTACTCTCTTTTAACGACCCGGTTCTTAAAATCATAGAACTGGAGAAAGAGGAACGTTATATAAGAGATTCCTAGTCAACTAAAAAAAAGGGGTAGTGACTATTCAAAGAGAGACAGACTGCCCTGACAGGGAAGTACGTAGAGTTGAGTCTAGTACACCACCTAGTGTCCAAACTTTTACCGGTATGTCACCAGTACATACCTACACTCTCAACCTGACACTTCTTTCGACTCACGGTTTCTTAACTACGAAAACTTACACCACAACCTCTTCTGAGAACTCTCAGGGAACCTGACCTTCCTCTAAGTTGGTCAGGAATGATTTCCTATATTCAGGACCCACATGTAACCTTCCTAACTACGATTTCGACTTTGAGGTTATAAACGTGTATAAATAATTTCATGTATAATGTGTCGAATGAAACTTTCACGATCAAAGAGTCGTCTTAAGTGGAACGTAGTAGATGGAAAACTATCAGAGTATCTTATTTACCGAGAGTAAAATAGATCATGAAAATCTTTACATCATATAACGTTGTAAGATGTATGACTAGATTTCATCTCTAGATTTGAATTGGGAAATGTCGTGACCTGGAACGAAGATAGTGGTAGGTGTTTAGTCTCTATGGTTCCCTCGTAAAGTACGTTTCTACCCGAACTATTTCCTGAATTTACCATACCTGGATTGTCTCCGTCTTCTATAATTCTTCTCCTCCGTTCTTACGTGTCTTCTTGACATGTTTTTTCTAGAAGTACTGAGTCTATTAGTGCTACCACACTAGTGAGTAGATCTCGGTCTGTAGGACCTTACACTTCAGTTTACCCGGAATCTTTCGTAGTGATACTTGTTTCGATCACCTCCACTACCTTGAGGTCACCTCGATAAACTTTAGGACTTTCTACTACGACACTTTCACGACGTGAGTTATACGGTCGTTTAAACCTTTTGAGTCGTCACCGGTCCTGACCTTTTCCAGTCAAAAGTAAGGTTAGGGTTTCTTTCAGTTACGGTTTCTTACGAGTTTGATGGAGTGTTGACGTGAGTAGAATATCCGATTATTTGATTACCAGTTTTAAGAGGTTAGGTCCGAAGTCGCTATACACTTGGTACTTTAAGGTCGACAAGTTCGACCAAAATCTTTCCGTCTCCTTGGTCTCTAGTTTAAGGGTTGTAGACGACCTAGTAGCTTTTTCGTTCTCTCAAGGTCTTTTTATAGATAAAGACGAAATAACTGATACGGTTTCGGAAATTGACACATTTAGTGTTATTTGATACCTTTTAACACTTTCTCTTCCCTTGTGGTCTGGTGGACTTGAAAGAGGACTCTTTGGATATACGTCCAGTCCTTCGCTGTCAATCTTGACCTGTACCTTGTTGTCTGACCGATGTTTGTCCTTTTCCTCATGCAGTTCCGACACATAACAGTGAGACGAATAAATTGAAGATAAATCTCATGTAGTACTCTTTGCAACCCGACCTTTTTCGTGGTCGACCTTAATTCTAACGACCCTCTTTATAGTTATTGGAGTCTATACGTCCACTGTGGTGGGAATACCGTCGTTCACTTCTCCTTGATTTTTCGGAGAACTACTTTCACTTTCTCCTCTCACTTTTTCAACCGAATTTCGAGTTGTAAGTCTTTTGCTTCTAGTACCGTACACCAAGGTAGTGAAGTACCGTTTATCTACCCCTTTGTCATCTTTGTTACAGTCTGAAATAAAAAAACCCGAGGTTTTAGTGACGTCTACCACTAACGTCGGTACTTTAATTTTCCGGGAATGAGGAACCTTACTTTCAATACTGGTTGGATCTATCGTATAAGTTTTCGTCTCTGTAATGAAATGGTTGTTTTCAGGTAGATCAGTTCCGATACCAAAAAGGTCACCAGTACATACCTACACTGTCAACCTGACACTTCTTTCAACTCACGACTTCTTGACTACGAAAACTTACACCACAACCTCTTTTGAGAACTCTCAGGGAACCTGACCTTCCTCTAAGTTGGTCAGGAATGATTTCCTATAGTCAGGACCCACAAGTAACCTTCCTAACTACGATTTCGACTTGGAGGTCATGAAACCGGTGGAGAACACTTCTCAACTAAGTAACCTTTTCTGGGACTACGACCCACCCTAACCCCCGTCCTCCTCTTCCCCTACTGTCTCCTACTCTACCGACCTACCGTAGTGACTGACCTACCTGCACTCAGACTCACTTGATGCCCTCAACCACTACCTGTCCCTCCGGACCACACGATGCTAAGTACCCCAGCGTTTCTCAGCCTGTGCCGACTCGTTGACTTGACTTGACTTGACTTTGACTCGAATCAAAAATACTTAGAATTTTATCTGTACCTCCAAAACCTAAAAAGTCCCCTCCTTCCCCGTAAGAAACTGTGATTGTCGTTTCTCAATTTACAATTCATGAATAAAAAGGACTTGAGACTGCCGTTCCGACTCCTGTTTACTACATTACAATCGGTCAAATAAGAGACGACCTCTAAAAACTTAGACCCCTATCAAAATCCATCTCTTCGTCTTCGTCTTCATGAAAACTATAAACATAATTGTAGGTCACAGGTCCACAGAGAAAAAGATATCATATTAGTCATCCCTTAGAACCTCAAATTGAAAATAATTTTAAGATGGGTTAAGGGGTTGGGTCAAATGGGTGGATGTACTATATGAACAAGTTAGTCATTTCACACAAACTGAGAAACACTGGGGTACCTGACGTCGTCCGGTCCTAGGAGACATGAGGTAATGGAGGACCTTAAACGAACTTATATACAGGTAACTCAACCCCTACGATAGATTGTCAGAACAGGAGACAACGGGGGAAGAGGAGAACAAAAGTTATAAAGGGTCGCAACCCCAGAAAAGGTTACTCAGGCGAGAAACATAGTCCACCGGTTTCATAACCTCGAAGTCGAAACCGTAATCGGGAAGGTCTCTTATAAGTCCCAACTAAAGTAAATTCTAACTAACCAAACTAGAGGAACGTCAGGTTCCTTGAGTGTTCTCAGAAGAGGTCGTTGTGTTAAGTTTTCATGACACCTATATCAAAGATAAAATAAATCTGATTTTATAAAAAGAAATATATATATATATATATATGTAATATACAGATAAACAAAACTAAACTCATTGATTTTAAGGAAAAAACACACGAGATCTTCCTCCCCTATATACATATGAGTACCGACTAAGAGAAACAACACACCGTGTTTGGTTCCGTTGTACATTTTGTTAATAGGAGGTTAATTTTTTAGTTACTTTTGTAAAAATTAATTTATCTTGTCATCAAAATTCGAGATAAGGTTTTCTATCGTAACTTACTTACGAGATGTTTGAAATAAAAGGAGTGTAAAAAGGTCTATATTTGTTTTAATAAACTGAAGAAACCTAGTTGGAGTTTTGACAGGTACCATCATTTATACCATCGAGAGAGTATATACGAATAATATACTTTATTACTTATCTAATGACTCTTATTATATAAAGTGAGAATAGAGAGGAAATCGATTATCTACGACGACACAGACAACTAAAGTTTACTACCGTATGACCATTTAAGATCTTGACCCAAGTCAAGTCAAGTCAAGTCAGTAAGTCAACACAGACTGATAAACTATTGGGTACCTGACGTAGTGTGGTACAAAGTGACAGGTAGTGGTTGAGGGTCTCGAATGAGTTTGAGTGCAAGTAACTCAGTCACTACGGTAGGTTGGTAGAGTAGGAAACAACGGAGACAGAGGAGGACGGAAGTTAGAAGGGGTCCTAGTCCCAGAAAAGGTTACTCAGTCGAGAAGTGTAGTCCACCGGTTTCATAACCTCAAAGTCAAAGTCGTAGTCAGGAAGGTTACTTATGAGTCCTCACTGAAGGAAATACTAACTGACCAAACTAGAGGAACGGTACGTTTTCCTAGGAGTTTTCACAAGAGGTTTTAGTGACAATATTTCGAAATTAAGAAACCGTCAGTTGAAAGAAATACCAGATTGAGAGTGTAGGTATGTACTGATGACCTTTTTGGTATCGAAACTGTTCTACCTGGAAACAACCGTTTCGTTACAGACAAAAAATTATATACCAAATCCAAACAGTATCGAAAAGAAGGTTCCTCGTTCGTAGAAAATTAAAGTACCGACGTTAGTGGTAGACATCACTAAAACTTCGGGGGTTTTATTTCAGAGAGTGACAAAGATAACAAAGGGGTAGATAAACGGTACTTCACTACCCTGACTTACAGTACTAGAATTAAAAAACTTTCAACTTAATATTCGGTCGAAAATTTGAGACGAGAAAATAGAAGTAATTCTTCGAGAAATCAAGGAGAAGTGAAGGACGGTATTTCCACCACAGTAAACGGATAGACTCCAGTAACTATAAAGAGGACCGTTAGAACTAAGGGCGAACGTGAAGTAGGTCGGACCGTAAGGTAGGTGGGACCGTAAGGTACACTACGTGGGACGTATATTCATTTTGTTCGTCCCACTGTTATATGTCCGAACTGTATGAAGAAAGGATTAAACCTTGGTCAGACAACAAGGTACAGACAAGATTGTCAACGAAGAACTGGACGTATGTCTAAAGAGTCCTCCGTCCATTCTACCGGACCATGAGGGTGAAGATTCTTAAAGCACGTCGAACAACACTAAGTGTGACAGTTTTCGAAATCGTATCAGTTACTTCGTCTTCATTTAGAAAAAGACCTTAAGAGAGCGAAAGAGAAACTAGGTCGTCTACAACCGTTAAACTACGGGTCAAGGAGACGGAAAAGATTTAGGTCGAACTTGTAGACCTTAAAGAACCAAGTGTATGACAACATAGTATCGAACCTCTTAAAACTCGTAATGAAACGATCGTACACTCTACTGATATTAATACACTATCAAACTTGTAAAAAACCGTAACGGAAAGAAACCCTAACCTTACTTTTGACTGGAAAAGGTCAGGACACCGGTGACGACTCAAAAGGTTTAAACGACCGTATAACTCACGTCGTGATAGTGTCGTAGTACAAAGTCCTAAACTTTATCGAGTAGACTTTAAGATAGTGGAGGTGATCGAAACAAGTATCACTACGAAGGATTCCGGGTGAACTGGAGTGTGAGATCGTACAGACCGAGATCCACTCACTAGTGTGGTTGTACCAATAACCCCAGTAGCTCTAGAAAAAACACATTAAGAAGACACATAAGAACGGTGGAGCAGAATTATAGAGGACGAAGACAATCCAGGTATGGTAAAGACAGGAAATAACACGGGTAGAAATAACACATGTAGGTCATAACACCCATTCTTAGGGAATCTTTTTTACCTCATCCGGAGTATCAGTTGTTTTTCAGACTTTACGTCATAAACACACGTCAGAGTTGTTGTCTTACTAGAAACAAGTAAAGGTTCCGTTTGGTAAGTTATAGTGTCATTAGGTTCAGACACGGGGTTGACGATTACGGCTTCTTCGACTTCAACGTGTAAGATACTTCTGTATATTCTGGAAGATTTTGATTGTGGTTTTTTCTACAGGAAAAGTAGTATCCCTTGACCTTAGGTGTTCATCCTTCAGTTCGATATGGACCTGATCGTCCGTACAAACGGGAACCTCCTGTTTTACTTCGTCCCGTTTTGGATTGTCTCAAAACGGTTTTCTTGTGTGACCAGTATCGTTTATGGAAGAAGGTTGTTGGATTCTCTTCTGAGATGTGTACCTGTAGTGGTCTACGAGTTATGGCTTTAGTTTAACCAGTATAAGAAACATCGGCTTCTACCTCTTAGAGATATATCAGTCGTTTTTGTTCTGACGCTCGACTGACACCGAGTCTAGTACTAGAATAACGGTTTAAGTCTGAATTTAACTTCTTTCATCCCTTTTGGTGATCTGGTAAGTCCATACTGATTTAGTTTAGGGAATACTAATATGTCACCTTCACTGTTTATCTAAGTTCTATAATCTAGACCATTCGTCTTACGGACTTTTTGGCACCGACCTCAAACACTACAGTCCCCTAAGGGACTATCAAGTCAACCATTTCTTAAACGCTCATTACGTCCTTTGGGACCAAGTTAAGGACCCAGTCCTTGTAGGGGACCTCTTCCCTATCCGATGGTTGAGGTCACAAGAACCCGAAGGGAATACCGATTCGACCATTTCTTGTACGGACGTGACACCCTCTGGACCCAAACTAGGGACCCAACCCTTTTAGGGGACCTCTTCCCTTTCCGATGGGTGAGGTCATAAGATTGGACCTCTTAAGGTACCAGTCATGTCAGGTACCTCAGCGTTTCAACCTGTGGTGACTCGGTGAAAGTGAAAGTGAAAAGTATTGTAACTACCAATAGTTTTGGTGGGGGTTCTTTTTCTCTACGTTTTTCCGTTTTACCAACAGACTCCTCCGGAATCTTTAAGGACTCTTTTCTTCTCTTCGTTTTCTGTTTCCTCTTTTCCTTTCCATATAGGTAGACTTACGTCTCAAGGTTTCTTATCGTTCCTCTCTATTCTTTCGAAAGGATTTACTAGTTACGTTTCTTGTCAATCCTCGTGTGTTACAATTTGTGTACTATTATATGTTTTTAATCAACTAAATAAAGTAAACAAAAGTAGTAAATTTTATTTAATTTTACCTAAATAGTTAGTCTGTCGTTAAGAACAAGTAAGTAAAGTCACTCATTTTGTGACAGGGTTCACATCTTTAAGACACAACAACAAACCAGCGATTCAATACAGGTTGAGAAACACTAAGCTACCTGACATCAGAAAGTCCTGGGAAACAGGTACCCAAAAGGGTCCGTTCTTATGACTACACTCAACGGTAAAGGAAGAAGTCCCTTAGAAGGACTGGGTCCCTAACTTAGGTGTAGAGTACGTAACGTCCGTCTAGAAATTGTGACTCGGTGGTCCTTTCGGGGTCCAAAGACATCTACACAACTTCAAATAACGAAAACCTCTTGTCAATTTTATTTAATAAGTATTAAGTTTAATAGTGGTCTAAACAATATTCCTTCATAAATTACTTGTATACTAAAAAAACAATAAAATTTATGTCACCATATATGTATAGTTAAGGTTTGAAAGTCAGATAGTGAACTGGTGTGGGAACAGGGGTGGGAACATTGGTATTTAGGTAAGAGATTCGAACACTCGGACAAAGACAAAACATTTACTCAAGTAAGCATAGTAAATAAAAAAACCTAAGACGTACATTAACTATAGTATACTATAAACAGAAAGAGATAGACTGTATGAAATGAATCAAAGTGAATCATGCTATGGTCTAGGTCAGTACAATGACGTTTATCGAAATAGAGTAAGGAAAATTAACGACTCAATGTAAGGTAGCATATACACATAGTTTAGAAGAAATATGTAATTAAACCGTTATCTTAAAATCCAACAAAGGTTCAGAACCCATAACATTTGTTACGACGTTACTTGTAACAACATGTATGTAGCAAACCTCAATACCTAATGGTTCCCGTATACGGCTCACCACCCTAAAGACCCAGTATACCATCGAGATAAAAATCAAAATATTCCTGTGAGGTATTACAAGAAGAATCACCGACGTGGTTAAACGTAATGGTAGTTGTCACATCCACCCAAAGGAAGAGAGCTGAAAGATGTGGGAAAGGTCGTAAATAACGAACATCTAAAAAACTACTACCAGTACGGTTGACCACACTCCGCTACAGAGTGATATTAAAACTATACGTAAAGAGATTACTAATCGTCACGACTCGTAGAAAAGTACATGGAAAACTGGTACACACAGAGGAAACCTCTTACGGATAAATTTAGAAAACGGGTCAAAAACTAATCCAACAAACAAGAAACCTACAACTCGATGTACTTGACGAACATATAGAACCTCTGTTGAGTGAACGACCAGTGTATCAAAGGTTTATAAAGGATGGTAAGACACCCAACAGAAAAGTGAAACAAAAAACAAAGGAAACGACCCGGTTTCGAGAATTTAAAGTGACCCAGGGTAAACAAATAAAGACGAAAATAAACGTAATGAGACCCTCTGTTTAGTTTTTTTATACAACAACATTAAATACAAGACGAATGTAAAAGGACATTTTGAAAATATCATAGGTAAAAATATAATACCATCAATAAAATTCAAATAAAAACACATACCATAGTTTCTCACAAGATCAAAGTAAAAAAATGTACATCGACAGATCAAAAGGGTCGTAGTAAATAACTTCTCTGAGAAAAGAGGTAATGAGATTTTTGTTAACCTCTCCNTTTTGTTGTATACTGAACCTCGAGATCAGAAGGAACATTTCTGTTTTAGGTGAGAGTATAGTAGTCACGTACGTGCGAATCAGCAAGTCAGGACAGACCGAGAAACGGGGTTCTCGTTTCTCCTGGGTTCTGACACCAGGAAATCCGAAGAAACAGGTACCCTCAAAGATCCGTTCTTATGACCTCCCCCAATGGTACGGAAGGAGGTCTCCTAGAACGTCTGGTTCCTCAATTTGGGTTCAGAGGAGAAAGAGGACGTAACGTCCACTTAAGAAATGGACGACTCGGTAACTCCTTCGGGGTATAGTAGGTCTGAAAGGTAATCATTAATGATTTCACTAATGAATGTTAAGTCATACAAGATTAGATGATTTCCCAGAAGGGACCACCGAGTCTCCAATTTCACGGACGGAGGTTACACCCTCTGGGTCCAAGATAGGGACCCAACCCTTCTAGGGGACCTCTTCCTTTACCATTAGGTGAGGTCATAAGAATGGACCTTTTAGGGTACCTGGCTCTTGTAACGTATAGTATACCTTATCAAGGAGTGAAAAGATTCTTATAACCACAAATGTCTAAGTGGACGTAATATTCTTTTCGTATTTTTTCTATCCTTTGGTGTAAGTTTTGTACGACGGAAGTCTCAAAATTATTAAATATTATATCTTCATTTTAACTTTAATTTCGATAAAAGGTTCGTCTGTACTTTTACTCTCCTCTCATATGGATCGAAACAAAGTGTCAAAAACATTTAAGGTTCATACATAAACTTATGTACATCGATAACAAGAGTCTGTTTTCACACGTCTTATACATGTCGATAACCAAAACTTTTTTCTTAACATAAGGTAGTAGCATTTCCAGGGATTCTTTGGTAAATTTGTTGAAATAACTAAAAAGGGGACAACCACGTAAATCAAGTTTGTCGAGGGTTCCTCGTGGAGACATGAACTTGTCTTAAGAACTGGTGATCACTACTTTCATTGTCATATAATCAAGGAAAAGAACGAAAGAACTAATAAGTCCAATTTTGAGTATGACTCCAAAGTTATGTCTCAATTTCATATTCGTTATACTTCTTAAAATTATATGAAAAAAATCTCGTGAAAATCTAAGTGTCGTTTTAACTTACCTCTTATGTCTCAGGTTATATATTCGAATCACAATCAGCGAGTCAGCACAGACTGAGAAACATTGGGGTACCAGACGTCGGGTAGTCTTAGGAGACAGGTACCTTAAGAGGTCCGTTCTTATGACCTCACCCATCGCTAGGGGAAGAGGTCTTTAGAAGGACTGGGTCCCTAACTTGGACTCACAGGACGTAACGTCCGTCTAAGAAATGTCAGACTCGGTGGTCTCTTCGGATATACATCCTTATACATTCTCTATAACTCCTAAGACAAAGTGGTGACGTTATTTCGTTTATAACGTTATTTCACTCAGTGTACTTATAAAAAAACCAAAGTGTTACGTATATTTTAAACAAATGTTATATCATATCGGATAAACCACAGGTCACAGTAGTACAGATCCTTTATTATATATATAGAAATAAAATTTTATAAAATAACGATTTGTACAATTGGTAGTAGACTTGGAAATCGTTTAGTATTGGAAAAACGACTGTCTCATAAACTTTATAACTTTATTAGTAGTTTCACACTGTAAGAACCAGAGTGACTGGTCCATACTCATTTACGACAACCCGTTTACCGTGACCACCTGAACGAGACACATTCCAACGGTATTCAGAAGTTAAACATTTCTTAAATTGTAAATGTTTCATGTTATTGTACTTCGTGTCAATTCACCCTATACGGCCGGACATGCGAGACGGTGGTGTGTATGTGTAGAAGTGAATAAAAGTTAGTCACCGTGTTCTAATCATGTAAATAATATTTTCTACTTGAATAACTGTGTAGTAGTAGTTGGTTGTGGGTACCAAATCTGATTCTCTTCAGAACCACAATACGTTAGAGACCCCAATATTATCGTACCTAGGTCGTAATAGTATAACTTATTAAAGTGACCGAATTTTCAGGGGACAAGAGACTGATAAGTATGGAGGAAGGGTGAACTAGGACCGTTGAAGACTAGGAAACTGATAGAGGTGACATTAACAACAAGTGAGCGATTCAGTACATGCTGAGAAACGTTGGGGTATCTGACGTCGTATGGTCCGAAGAGACAGGAAATCATAAAGGGCCTCAAACCGGTTCAAGTACAGGTGACTCAGACACTACGGAAGGTTCGTAGAGTAGGAGAGGGTAAGAGAAGAGGAAAACGGAAGTCAGAAAGGGTCGAAGTCCCAGAAAAGGTTAGTTCACCGGTTTCATAACCTCGAAGTCGAAGTTATAGTCAGAAAGGTTACTCAAAAGTATCAACTAAAGGAAATCCTAACTGACCAAACTATAGGAACGACAGACTCCCTGAGAATTCTCAGAAGAGGTTGTAGTGTCAAGATTTCGTAGTCAAGAAACCACGAGTTGGAAGAAATACCAGGTTGAGAGTGTAGGTATGTACTGATATCCTTTTTAGTATAACTGATATGTCTGGAACCACGTGTTTCACTACGAATACGAAAAATTATACGACCAAACAGAAAAGATCTTACAACATATCAACCTAAATTCGTTATATATCAGAAAAGTCCAGTCGAAGGAAGTAAATTTTCTCTTAGTAAAATGTAAATATACAAAAGATTCAACTTTAAAAGTAAGGATTACTGTGTTTTTAGTAATTGAATAAGATCACGTATTTATATAGTTAACGTGTGAGGTTCGATAATAATTCTTATACTAACACCTTGTAAAATACTAAACAAAACTAGAATTGTATATAAAATTTCCTTATACATCAACGAAATGAAAAATTTTTTTATTGAATTTTGTTAAGAAAAAGAGGGAAAAACGAATACATAAAATCCGGTCTCTTTGAGTTCGATCACAAAGAAAAAACTATACGAAAGTGAGACTAGTTAAAAAAAAATTAAAAAATTAAAAATAAAAAAAATAATAGAAAAATAAAAAATTTAAAATTTTAGAAATTAAGAATGTACGCAAGGGTTTGTACTTGGGGGGAGGGTGGAGGGAGGGGTGTTGTAGAGAGACCCAGTAGGGGTACGTGGTCGGGGTTCGTTCGACGTGGGATGCAGTTAAAAATTAAATAAGAGATAGTCACACTTCTGACCTAGTAAGGTACAAAAAAGGAATACCAGTAGTTGTATGTTTACATGTTTAGTTAAATCCCTTTCAAATATAGGCTTGTTGGGTAATTATATCACGTAGAGAAAACCATGATCCAGAAATAAAGGAGATAGTAATAAAGTATCAAAGACTAAACGTCTTGAATACATATAAAAATATAAAGTATAAAAATTACTATTACTTCTCCTATAAAATTTTAAAGTGAAAGACTATGAATAATCACCACATATCTTCATGTCAATAAGACGATGTAACTGGAATTATAAAACGTTATAGTTATTTGAACATACCATGAAGATCTAAAAACACCTAGTCTAAAAGATATATGTTCTAGTATAGGAGACGTCTATTTATGTCAAAAAGAAAAAAGGAATGAAGGACTTAAGACAAATGAAGAAAAAGAAGTGTGACCGATCTTGGAGGTCATGTTACAACTAGTCTACGCTATTCTCTTCCGTAGGAACGAACAAGGATTAGAATCTCTATTTTGTACATCAAAGAATGGTATCTTACTCTACTATCGACATCCTAAAAGTATTTATAGGAAGTAGTCTAACTCAAAAAAGAAAAAAACTACTTCAAAAATAGTTTTTATTTATAACCTAAAATAAAAATTTTTTTACAGGGACTGATATGACTCCACTAGTTGAAAACAACGAAAATTTTACCAATTGACGTGACTAACTAAAACTTAAAATTTAGTTCAAATGTGAGAATAATTTTTGAGGAGTACTGTACACAATAGGACAAATGTGTAATAACTTAAGTCAAACGATTTTAAAACAAATCTTACAACCGTAGATAAAATTACTTCCAACAAACATACACGAGTCACAACAGGCCGAGAAACTCTAACGTACCTGACAGTGGGTGGTTCGAGAAGACAGGTACCTTAAAGGGTCCGTTCTTATGACCTCACCTAACGGTAAAGAAGGAGGTCCCTTATAAAGGTTGGGTCCTTAACTTAGCCGGAAAGAAAACACAAGACGTAGCCGTCCACCTAAGAAATGGTGACACGGTGGACCCGTCGGATCACTTCCAATTAAAACCATTAACCATCAACCGTTAAAAGTAAGAAAACATTGAGGAAAGAAAGTAAAATCTTAGTTCTAACGACGAAATTCCTTATTCAACTATTATAAAGAACGAAGAGTTAGAAGACTTTTTCTGATATCTTAACTATAAAGAAAAAAAAGTTTTTTAAAAACCATCATGAGTGGGTATTTCAATCATCCGTACCCTTAATATTGTACATATGACAGTACATTCTTAACTTAGCGGTCAGGTACAGACTGCATCCCACGTCGAACGAACCCCGACCACGTACCCCTACTGGGTCTCTCTACAACACCCCTCCCTCCACCCTCCCCCCAAGTACAAACCCTTGTGTACATTCTTAATTACTAAAATTTTAAATTTTTTTTTTTTATTTTTTAATTTTTTTTTTTTTCAATCATCCGTACTTTTCAAGAAACAATCATCCGAAAATTGATGTTTGAGTTAGAGAAATCATCTATACCTTGACAAGTACTACTCGATTAAAGAAGAACTCACTCGATACTATCAAGGTAAAAGTATCTTGGTGAAATAAAAGTATTTTTGAGTTTAAACTTCAATAGTACAAAGAAATAATAGAACATTCATAGATATCTTGGGTATGACTATAGTTGATGGAGTCAGGACTATAACCATCAAAAAAAGAAAGACAAAAAGTACTAGTTACACCGATCTCAAATAGTCAAAAATAACTAAAGTAAATTTTTGTAAAAATCAAAGTAATTCGAAAAACATACAAAAAGGAAAAGAAACAGTACCTGAAGGTGAAAATAAAAATAATAAAATAAGTAAAACTAACGAAACTCAAATAAAATAAATAGAAAAAGATTTAAGAAATCAACTTTAACAAACTCTTGAAATAAGAAAAGAGTATATCCGGAACTTTCGATATGTAAGACGGGGAGGGTACGGGTATATGAGTATGACGAAATCATCTTTTAATGTTCAAGACTATCCAACAAAAGAGTAACAGTAAGTGAAATTTTATAAAGGAAACTATAAAAAACACTGAGTACTTAATAAATCTTAAAAATTTAAATCAGAGGTTTACAAGTGTTAAAGGTCAACATAAATTCCTTATTTAAATAAATTAAGGTTAAATCCATCTCTTACAAGATATATACTATACTTAGTAAAATTTGAATAACTTGGATAAAATACTGTGTCTTATATCGAATAGAATTAATGATAAAGTCCACGGGAATTTTTATTACGTGTAAGAAAATAACGACTCTCCTCATAGGTAATCCAGTTTAATTAACTTTCATAAAAGATATTAAAATACCTAAGAGACAGATGTAAAACATAGTCAATAACTTCCCTTCCATAAGTTTATAAACTGACAGTACCACTTGAACATATAAAGAGGACCGTCAAGATTGTCAAAAACGAGATTCACAAAACTTCAAACCAATAGTTTCTTATTTGTAAATAATTACAATATAAGAGTACTAATTAACAAGACTTGAATAAAACACGTTGTGACTTCCGAAGGAAACCGATCAATAATTGTACCAGACAGAAAATAAGATAGTAAAATGACAATTGGATAAACACAGAAATATTTGACACAAAGAATATCCGCAGTATGTGAAAGTTGAAAGATAAATTCAGTCAGACTTTTTAGAGAAGGAAAATTAACCTCGTAAATTTTGTGTCATCAAATTTTACTAACGATTATATCAATCTAACATAAGAGAACGATAGATAAAAGATGAATACTAGAAACAAAGGGAAAAGATAAAAAAGACTGAAGAACCCTTAAAAACAAATGGAAATGTAAAATAAAAGAAATGACGGATTATCTTGGAACGATTTTAAATCACAATCTCATTGAAAGACGACGTACGAGTCAGTACAGGTTAAGAAACACTGGTGGTACCTGACATTGGGTGGTCAGACAATTACGAAGACAGGCACCCTAAAGAGTCCGTTCTTATACCTCACCCAACGGTAAAGGAAGAGGTCCCCTTAGAAGGACTGGGTCCCTAGATTAGGTAGGACTGGGTCCAGAGGACACAGAGGACGCAACCGTCCGTATAAGAAATGGTGACTAGGTGGACCCTTCGGGATCTCATTGAAACAAGAAAAACCTTGGTCGTCGTTTCGGTGTAATGGACCAAGAAGGGTACGTTTTTAAAACTTTTATCTAACAAAAACGACACGAAGGTCTTATAACCTGTGACAGATCTTTTATCACGAACACTTGAAATCTCTTAAAATGATTCTAGACTTCAAAAATTTGTGTCACCTTACCTAACGTCCCAAAGGGTTCGACAATTAGATATAATAATAAATATACGTTCTAAATTTATAAACAAAGAACTTTTCGTTATAAGTCTACGTTTAAGACTTGTGTAACTAACGAGACAAGGGTAGAATGTCTAAGAGTCCTTTCTAAGAGAATACAGGTCACTTGTTTCGATTAAGAAACAAACAATTACACAAAAGTTTCAACGAGACCGATGTAACGACATATACAAGTCTAACGGGATGGTTCTTAAAAGTAGTCGGGAAGTGATGAAACAAAAGACGGAGTCCTCCGACTGGTCATCCCCAATATCCTTATCTAAAACAACGGGAAGGTACACGCAAACGAACACAATTATTTTCCTTTCCTTCTCCATAAGTAAAGGGGTCAAAGTTGAGACGAAAACAGTGGAGACAAAAAAACAGGAGGTAATTTGTAGTTTAGAGAGACTTAACAGAAGGTCTGTACCGAGAGAAGAAGGGACAAACTTGTCAAGGGGAGGAGAATAGGGAAATCGAACATATCGATTATCAAATATCGAGACACAATGTCGTCAAGGAAAAAACAAAGAAATTTTAGACAGGTATGAAATCATTTTCAATTCGAGAGAGGTTTATTGGAGGGACGACCTTTAAAAAAAGGACAATAAAAGTCTTATCGATAATTGTAGATAATCGTGGAATCACAAGGTCTCTGGTATACAATTCTTTAGAACTTACGAAATTTCCCGACACCTAATACTAAGTCATCCGTACCATAAATCAAAGTCGAGATTGTTTTTGACTAAAATTTCGGGAACTAAAGAGGTCCGAAATAAAAGAAACAAACATATTATTTTAGTATAATCCACTAAGGATCTTAAGACAAATTACGAGAGTCCGTGTCTTACTAATTCTATCTGATTCTATCTTATCAGTCGTTTGATTCCGGTTAGAAAATAAAGGTGAGTTATTTTAAAAATTTTAACTTACGACAGATAAAAATTCCGTGTTAATGTAATACATAATATATATCGGAATTTTTAAATTTAATATATATATATATATATATATATATATCGGAATGTATAAATTTAAGTTTCACGAATGCACGAGTCAGTGAATTAACACAGACTAAGAAACGTTGGGATACCTAACATTCGAAGGTCCGAGGAGACAGGTTCCCTAAAGGGTCCGTTCTTATGACCTCACCCAACGGTAAAGGAGGAGGTCCTTGAGAAAGACTGGATCCCTATCTTGGGTATAGAGGACTTAGAGGACATAACCACTAGTCTAAGAAATGACGTCTCAGTGGAGTTGGTTCACCTATCTGTGATCAACCTTAAAAATTTATTAAACTGTAATTAAAATCACTTAATTAACACATATAAATACCAAACTCTTGAAGTTGATCTCTACTCTAAGCACAAACTTGAAATTCTTAGATATTTTACGTACGTAACAACAACAAAAAGTCAGCGGGTCAGGACAAACTGAGAGACATTGGGGTACCTGACGTCGTGCGGTCCGGAGGGACAGGGAGTGGTAGAGGACCTCAAACGGATTCAAATATAAGTAACGTAGTCACTACGGCACGTCGGTAGAGTAGGAGACTACGGGAGAAGACGAAGACGGGAGTTAGAAAGGGTCGTAGTCCCTGAAAAGGTTCCTCAACAGACAAGTGTAGTCTACTGGTTTTATGACCTCGAAGTCGAAGTCGCAATCAGGAAGGTCACCTATAAGTTCCAACTAGAGGGAATTTTAACCGACCAACTAGAGAAACGACAGGTTCTCAGAAGAGGTCATGGCACAAAGTTTCCGTAGTTAAGAAACCACAAGACTGAAGAAATACCAGGTCGAGAGTGTTGGTATGTTCCGGTGACTCTTCTGGTAACGAAACTGTTATACCTGGAAACAGTCGTCTCATTACAGAGACGAAAAGTTGTGTTACAGATCCAAACAGTAGAGAAAGGACGGTTCTTCTTTAAAAGAAGACTAAAGTACCGACGTCAGTGACAGACATCACTAAAACCTCGGGGTTTTCTGCTTTAGACAGTGATGAAGGTGAAAAGGGGGAACGATACGTCATTACCTCGGTCTACGGTACTAGAATCACAAAAAAAAAAAAAAAATTATAAATCAGAATTTGGTCGAGAAAGTGAGAGGAGGAAGTGTTAGTGGTCTCCGAGAAGGCAAGGAAAAACGAAATACGGTAATCTCACTATAGTAGACGTATAGACTCTAATAAAGAGGGTGGATAGAACTAAGGTCGAACATTGAATAGGTCGGGTCGTAAAGAGTACTACACGAGTCACACATCCAATTCGTTTGTCCCACTGTCGTCTGTCGGGACAACATGGGGAAAGAACTAGAACTTGGTTAGTCAACAAGGTATGTTCTAAGATTAAAAACAAAGAACTGGACGTTTACCCAAAGAGTCCTCTGTTCATTCTACCAGACCATAGGGGTAGAGAGATTTTCGAAAGGTGTCAAACAGTACTAGATGTGTCAATTTCCGAAAAATCACATCAGTTACTTTGTCTCAATCCACAAAAAGACTTTAAAGTAACAAAAGAAATATTAGGTCACTTACAACCGTTGAACTAGAGATCAAGGAGGAAAAATTTGGGTTGAACCTGTAGACCTTCAAAAACCAAGTGTATTACGACTTCGGATCGTGCATTCTAAAATTCGTACTGGAATGATCGTACCCTCTACTCACGCTATCAGGCTACCAATCGTGTAAGAAACCATGATGGGAAGAACCTCTAACCTCACTTCTAACTGGAAAAGGTCAGGACACCGGTGAGGACCCAAAAGGTCTAAACGACTGTATTACTTACGTTTTGGAACTACCGTAGTAGGAAATCCTTAAACTTATCAGGACGTCCTTAAAGTAGTATAGGTGATTGAAATAATTGTCGTCACGAAGAATTCCAGGTGAACTGAAGTGTGAGGTCTTACAGTCCGAGACCCACTGATTGGTGTAGTAGTGTCATTAGGACAAGTAATCCAAGAAAAAATATGTCAAGAAGACACATAAGAAAGGTAGAGAAGAACTAGAGGAGTCACCGATGATCCAGAGATTGGTAAAAATAGTAAATGACATGGGTATAAACCCACCTTACGAGACAACTACAAAGGTTGAAAGGACTTATTTAGAGATCAGAAAAGGGAAAACAACAAAGGAAGATAATAATTCGTGACGAGTAACTTCTTCCGGAAGAACAGAGAAGATCGATAAAAAACCTTAAATCGTAAATTAACCTACTTGAAAAGGGAGAAAGGGAACGAAAGAGGAAGAGAAGGTAGAAGACAATAAACATTTCGGAGGAGTCTCTCGGTGAAACGGAAAACAGAAAAAAGAAAACCTATTAAAACAAACGGTGGAGGACGTGTTATAATACCTGAAGACAGGTATCAAGACGTCCATATAACAATCGAGCTAGATCAGATCCACATGCACTCACACACGATTCAACGAAGTCAGTACAGACTGAGAAACACTGAGATATCTGACATCGGACGGTCCGAGGAGACAGGTACCCTAAGAGGTCCGTTCTTATGACCTCACCCAACGGCAAAGGAGGAATTCCCCAGAAGGACTGGGTTCCTAACTTGGACGTACAGAATATAGAGGACCGTCCATCCAAGAAATGGTGATCGCGACGGACCCTTCGGGTCCACATATGTATCTACGTATGTATGTTTGTATGTATACATATATATGTGTACATGAATTGTGGATTAACTTGTCCTCACTCACTTCGGCGAGTCAGCACAGGCTGAGAAACGCTGGGGCACCTGACATCGGATGGTCCGAAAAGACAGGTACCCTAAGAGATCCGTTCTCATGACCTCACCCAATGGTAAAGGAAGAGGTCCCCTAGAAGGGCTGGGTCCCTAGCTTGGGCCCAGAGGGCGTAGCCCCCGTCTACGAATTTGGAGACTCGGTGGTCCCTTCGGGTGTTTTTTAGCCTTCTTAACTTGTCCTTATTGATTATTTAGTTTAGTTAATGTGAACCAATTAAAGACGGGTCCATACAACTTATGTAAATACAATAATAACCATAGTCAATTATTAGTAAGAACCCACGAATTGAATAACTTCCGTAAGAGTACAGAAGGTGAACTCTAATAAACACTCTGTTAAAAGATAGTATCCCTAATAATAATAAATTGTATTCATCTTATCATTTTTCTAATAACCTCAGAAGAATGTACCGAACATGAATTTATTTAGACCGAAGAAATTTTGAGACTTATTAAATACATAATGAAATAAAAAGAGTTCCAGATTTCTGTTTGATGAATTCTTAATAATTTGGTCGTCGTTACTTCAACCATCATTTCATCTATTCACATCTTCTTGATATATCGTTTTCCTGACACTATTTCAGTGTCTTAGAAATGGTTACGATGAAACGATATTGACTGTTTAACGGAAACTTAATAATAAATTTAATACGATAAGAATTTATATCAGTGCATACGACTAATTTGTGGTAGACCTTCAAACCCCACCTTTCATTGATGGTTAGAAGAAATATAAAAAATTAATCGTAAATCAGACTCAATATGAATACTGAAGTAAACATAATTTATAAATATCTAGTGTCGATAACGACTTATAAATGTCGTAACCTGTAGTATTTAACCTAAAGTTTCCGTTTCCTGTTTTAACGGACAGGAAAGAAACTGTGATTATGTTGAAATCTTAACAAAATACCCTCTCCTATAATTGATAAAAAGAACAGAGTCATTGATTAAGGTTTCAGTGTAAACACTAAAAAAATTAAAAAAACAAAGGAATAAGACGATTTAAGAGAACACACGTAGGAGAAATCATCGTAAGAACTCCTCATTGTATAGTATATCGTGTATTTTAGTGTAGGAGTTCTCAGTCTAAGGACCCAAGTGTGAGTCCAGATGTGGTCCCTACTATCAACCATTTATAGAAATATAAAGAGATATAAAGTTAAAGAAGTAACGTTTTACTCTTGTTTTCAAAACGACAATCTTATATATGTGTATATTCGGAATTATAACGGAATGTCGTTTACGATACATCTATAAACGATAATTATTATAGAGGAAGAAAATGGTAAGAGAGTAAAGAAAAAAGAAACTGAGATGGAAAAACGATTAAAAAGATTAGAGGATAAGACATCAATATGAGTGTCGACAAACTGAGGTGTAAAATAAGTGTAAAAACACCCTTTTTAGTAAAGATTAAGATCGGTACTTAAAAACAAAGGATTTTACATTTTAAAAGGGAAGTCTTATTTTATTTTCTTATAAGATTCTTTACGTTGTATAGATTGTATAGTTTACACCCTACAACAACCAATAGTGAATAAATATATGAGTTAACTAAACAGGAATAAGACATATCAGTTTTATAATTATGAAACCGTTCACCACGTGTTTAGATACTTACGGTCACCAAATCGTCAGTAGTAAAAGAATTATAAAAATACTAATGTTCTCGAAGTATTTAGTTTAAAAGAACTAATGAACAAACTAACACAATGTATTCCTTTATGTGTTTTTTCACAGATCTTTGAGTAACTCTTGAACACGGGTATCCTCTGGATTATCCGTGTAAAGACCCGTGAACCTATAACCATGAGTCAAAAACTGGTTACAGATACAATCTTCATTATTTGATGAAACACTTTACATTCCTGTATACAAAAGGAAAATGTAAATATCTTTCAAATCAATATATATATACATTTATATATGTGTATAGATACATTATATAATTACATATTATAATATGAATAGGGATACTTGACACGAGACACCGAGTCATTACAGACTGTGAAACTCTGGGGCACCTGACATCGAAGGGTCCAAGGAGACAAGAACCCTAAGAGGTCCGTTCTTATAACCTCACCCAACGGTAAAGGAAAAGGTCCCCTAGAAGGACTGGGTCCCTAGATTGGGAATAGAAGACGTAACCACCCGTCTGAGAAATGGTGACTCGGTGGTCCCTTTCGGCGGGGGGGGGGGGCGGGGNCCGACAGAGATACTTAATCACTGAAATTCCCTCAAAAACTTTTAAAGGTCAGGTGTCGTTATAAAAAGAGGGTACTTCTAGATACGTCACTATTTCATACTTACGTCATTCACAGTTGTTAAACTCCTTTATGTCAGAACCTCACAAACTTATAGTAGAGGGACACGAGACATGAATGAGATTCTGTGACATGTTTACTCTAATTTCATTAAAAGTTTCTATCTAATAGAACCACTGGAATAAGTGTTGAGTAGACTTAGACGGTTTTGTTACAGAGGAAAAGAAGAATTTTCTAATACTCAAACGTGTGAAATGGACTCAGAACACAAAGACCTACTGTTTCAGTGGAGAGTCCTACAAAGACTATTAGGACAAAGAAGAAAGTAACGAGTCATTAAGTTAATTAAGATTAACAAGAACAAAAAAAACGTAGTGAAGGAGGGTACCCTTTAAAGAATAATGTTATATAACCTACTAAATTAAAAAAAAGTAAATGACATATGATCCTGGTAAAATTCCACAAAATAACTTTACTATTAAAGTATGAAATTTTAAACATACATGAACTTACATATAAAAATTAAATTTTCACATCCACCCTCCCCCTTACCTTGTAATTCTGTTAATATGATAGAAAAAGACTTTGGTAAAAGACACCCACTCCAGTAAATGTACTCGTTTATATGAATATAACTAAATTTTTTGTTTGTTTGTTTGTTTTGAGTTCTATTTGATCTTCGACCCTTCGGTTTTAAGGACTAACGTTAACAAGGTCCAGGTTTAATCTTAAACAAGAAGAAATAAAAAGAAGGTTTCGTCTCTTACGTCCTGTTTCACAAATATTAAAATAAATAAACAAATAAAAACCGACACAACATAGAAGTAACGACGCACCCAAAAAGAGATCAACGTCATTCGTCCCCGATGAGAGATCTACGCCTTGTGTCCGAACAGTAACACCACCGAAGAGAACAACACCTCGTGCCCCAGATCGGTATGTCCGAAGTCGTCAAAGTTGAGGGTCCGAGATCTCGTGTCTAAGCCATCGACACCGAGTGTCCAGGTCAACGAGACGCCGTGCATCCTAGAAGGACCTAGTGTCTGACTTGAACACAGAGGACGTAACCGCGTACCGAAGAAGTGGTGATGTCGGTAGTCCCTTCGGGGTCCTGTTTCATAAATTTACCTTAGGTGTTCAATCGGAGTCATCTGGTGAGTTTTTGATTTTGTAATGTACACAGATATGAAAAACAAAACAGTAAATCAATGATTCAGTACAAGCCGAGAAACTCTGGGGTACCTGACATAAGACGGTCCAAGGAGACGGGTACCCTAAAGGATCCGTTCTTATAACCTCAACCAACGGTAAAGGAAGAGGTCCTCCAGAAGGAATGGGTCCCTAACTTGGGTACAGAGGACGTAATGTCCATCTAAGAAATGGTGGATGGGTAGTCCCTCCGGGTAGAGATGATTACTACATTATTAAACTCACTTCTACTCTGTAAAATACGTCTAAGGTCTGTTACTTGTATTAAGTATCGGATAAGATTTGAGATATGTTGTAAGGAGGTTTTACAACAAGTCAGTGAATCAACGCAACCTGAGAAGCACTGGGGTACCTGACCTCACGTGGTCCGGAGGGACAGGGAGTGGTAGAGAACCTCAAACGGATGTAAGTATAGGTAACTTAACCACTACGGTAAGTTGGTAGAGTTGAAGACAGCGGGAGAAGAGGACGGGAGTTAGAAAGGGTCGTAGTCCCAGAAAAGGTTACTCAACCGAGAAGAGTAGTCTACCGGTTTCGTAACTTTGAAGTCGAAGTCGTAGTCGACTATACTTGTGTAGTCAGTAAAATTTCTGAGTCTTACTTTCTCACGAGTCTATAAAAAACTACATACTTTAACACTTTAACCTTCTCAACCCTCGTCCTAGATATGGTTGTACTTATCATGAACCACTATAGTCTCGGTATATTTTCCCCTCTGTTCTTACTTTTGTCCTTATAAATTCTATTCCTTTTCCTATTTTCGTATAGAAATAGTAATTAAAAAGGGGTCTCCACACAAAACTCCTGAAAAAAGAATTATCATTATGAATTGGATGTATTATAACTAATAGTATTATTTAAGTATCTGGTTATCATCGGGACCTAAGTGTGTTTACCCAATAGGAAAACAATTATATACTTTCATCTTTTGAACACCATCATAAACTAAAAGATTTAAAGATATACAAAGAGAAGTAAAAGTAACATACGTATAAAATCATTTAATGACAACTCTTTTTTCGTATAAACCAAATTTTTATGTCATGTTACAAAGTCTACCACTAGGACAAAAAGGAAGTAACCTTTATTCTCTTGTCTACGGATAAAATTGAGAATGTGTTTTTAATGTCCAAAAGTTTGGTTTTTATCAATGAAATTATACATGTACAATATAGAAGTAACGGTAAAAGGGGATTTTACAACTCTGACTGTCCATCCGACTAACACCCATAGAAAAAAGTAAGTCAACTTTCGTGGACGACAACGAAAACTTTCTCGTTCTATTAAGAAATATGACCTTTGGGTTTTGTACTTTAAATGGTATAGGAAACATTAAGTGTAAACTCAAGACCCATGTAAAAGAAAACCTATAAGTAGAAAACAAACTCGACAGATACATCGAGGACTACGAAGTCACATTTTTAATAAATTGTGTTTACCGTTTTATTTTATTTCTTTCTTTTTTAAAAATAAGTTCACTACGATGAAAGGAGGTGGGCGTCCATTTATTAAAGGAATTAACTCTTCCCCCTTTACCGATATAATCAAACGACTGTTCATCGTTAGTATAATCAGAATTTTATTTATAAAAACGTGTAAATTTTTAAAAAAAAGACCACTTGAGTTGAATTTTTATTTTTATTGATTTTTACAAAAGAATTATATTTCTTTCTGATCCTTCATTGACACCTCTGAACTGTCATTCGAAGTACTTCCTTCCCCGAATCTGAGTAAATGAAGACTTAGGGGAAACGGGTCTTATCACAGATCGAGTCTCATCGACCGTTAGTTATGTAGTGACTCGACCATAGTGAATTTTAATAAAAGGTAGTCAAGAGATAGTATAACATAAATAAAATATATCTCTCTTAGTCCCTATAAAGGTATATGTCTGTTTCATTTATGAATGTCTCTATTTTTAATAAGATAAATTGACAATCTTAGTATAGGTGTAAAAGTGAGATAACTAAGTTAACACTAAATAGGGGTTTATTTCACTCTCATAAGATTTACCTCGAATTTTACAACTAAAATAGACAAGAGGATGTAGAAAGTAACTTCATTACAAATTTTAGTGGAATAATTTCATACAAAATTTTAATACGAATACGTAATATGTAAATTTCTGTGAAATATTTTTTTCTCTTACCTAGAACAACAACTTTGAGTACTTTTGAAGTATATTTTGAATTTATATTATCTTCCACAAACAATGTTAAGCGTATGAAGGAACAAGTATAATTGTTATACTTTCATTGGTCACATCCGAAGAATGATTTTATACTTCCCTTTTAATTAAAAGTTAAGAAAGAAGCTAAAGGGTTCCAACAGTCAGAACAGATAATTCTTCAAAAGGACGTTTTATACGTACAGTACTAACTCATATTCCAATAATTATACGTATTATTTATTTTCGGTAGAGAAAAAAGAAGAAATCAATGAAAATTAATGTATAAATATGTGAAATATTTCATGTTATAGGTAATTGATAAACGAAAAAAAAAAAAAATGTAAGTTTACAATCTAAATTGTGACCTTAAGTAATTAGTAACTTTAATTATAACTTTTTAGGAAAATATAAAAATGAACGTAAAGAACGTCCCGTTTGTTAAAAGGTCATACCATTTTAATACAATTTAAGTCTTCAAATTTAAATATAAATTTTTCACCCCTAACGATAAAAAAAAAATTTACCTTGCAAGTACTAATAGTACATATAATAACAAAAAGTCTTACAACAGTTTTGACGTAGAAGAAAGGAATTACATTTGTTCAGTAAAAGAGAGTACTCGATACATTTTTACAGACGATTGGGTTGACGAAATCAACGGTATCGAACTTAAAATTGTTCTCTTATAATAAATGATATGAACAGCAACGTTTAAAGGGTAACAAAAGGGACAGAATCATTAAGACAGACACTTACCTAGTCTAATGGAAACGGAAAGACCTCTAGAACTTTTATTCATACCCGTGAGTTAGTCACTCCGAGGCCCAATACTCTCGAATCACCAATTTGATTCTCATTGCGTAGGATCTAAAATTTGTTCCTCGGGTTAAATGAGGTAGGTGATCCTATGGAGAAGTCTTTCAGACTACTCAACCTTATTATCAAGCGACTTCAAGACAATAGAGAAAGTCCGAGGTTCCTGTAACAATATAAATTTTGTCATCCTTATGTAATTTAACATGGGGAACACAAATTAGGTTTGCTTAATGTAAGTCGTTATTACTACAATGACACTTTACACATAGACTTGACTGGAGAAAGTCCATAGTCAAGTCAAGTCAAGTCAACGAGTCAGCACAGACTGAGAAACGCTGGGGTACTTTACGTCGTATGGTCCGGAGGGACAGGTATTGGTAGAGGGCCTCAAGTGAGTCTGAGTGCAGGTAGCTCAGTCACTACGGTAGGTCGGTAGAGTAGGAGCCAGCAGGGGAAGAGGAGGACGGGGGTTAGGGAGGGTCGTAGTCTCAAAAAAGGTTACTCAGTTGAGAAGTGTACTCCACCGGTTTAATGACCTCGAAGTCTAAATCGTAGTAAGGAAGGTTCCTTTAGGGTCCCGACTAGAGGAAGTCTTACCTGACAAACCTAGAGGAACGTCAGGTTCCCTGAGAGTTCTCAGAAGAGGTTGTGATGTCAAATTTTCTTAGTTAAGAAGTCACGAGTCAGAAGAAGTGTCAGGTTGAGAGTGTAGGTATGTACTGGTGTCCTTTTTGGTCTCGGAACTGATCTGTCTGGAATCAACCGTTCCATTACAGAGACGAAAACTTATACGATAGATCCAACCAGTATTGAAAGGAAGGTTCCTCATCCGTAGAAAATTAAATTACCGACGTTAGGGGTAGACGTCACTAAAACTTCGGGGGTTTTTATTTCAGATGGTGACAAAGATGACAAAGGGGTAGATAAAGGGTATTTCACTACACTGGCCTACGGTACTACAAGTAAAAGACTTACAACTCGAAATTCGGTTGAAAAAGTGAGAGGAGAAAGTGAAAGTAGTTCTCCGAAAAATCGAGGAGAAGTGAAAGACGGTATTCCCACCACAGTAGACGTATAGACTCCAATAACTATAAAGAGGACCGTTAGAATTAAGGTCGAACACGAAGTAGGTCAGGTCGCAAAGAGTACTACATGAGACGTATCTTCAATTTATTCGTCCCACTGTTATATGTCGGAACTGCATGAGGAAAAGGATAAACCTTCGTCAGACAACAAGGTGTAGGTCAAGATTGACAACGATGGACTGGACGTATGTCTAAAGAGTTCTCCGTCCAATCCACCAGACCATAAGGGTAGAGAAAGTCTTAGAAGGTGTCAAATAACACTAGGTGTGTTAGTTTCCGAAACCGTATCAGTTATTCCGTCTTTATCTACAAAAAGACCTTGAGAGAACGAAAAAGGTACTAGGTCGCCTACAACCGTTAAACTAGAGACCAATGAGAATAAAAAGATTTTGGTCGAACTTGTAGTCCCACAAGTGCCAAGTGTATAACGACTTCGGACCGAAAGTCCATACCTACCACTGAAAAACGAAAATTGACTAGGACATAAACACACACACGTAATCAACGAGACAGTACAGGTTGAGAAACACTGGGATAATTGACATCGGGAGATCCGAGGAGACAGGTATCTGAAGAGATCTGTTCTGATGACCTCACCCAACGGTAGGTGAGAGATCCTCTAGAAGGGCTGGGTCTCTAACTTGGGTACAGAGGCCGTAACGTCCGTCTAAGAAACGGCAGACTCAGTGGTCCCTTCGGGAATTGGTCAGTATGATCTTCTTTTAATATTAAGTTTATAAATTTTACTTATCATATATATTAAGAACTTCACATCCTCAACTCTCCTATAAAAGAGTGGATATTCTTATTACTGTGAGAAAAGTAATTTAATTTATAAACAAAACTCTTTACCTCTCCAATCCTGAACTGACCTCTAATAGTTTTCTAATCACAAAGTCTATCCACCGGTGACTCAAGAGACACGACGGGGACCTCTAAAGTGAAGACGTTCACTTATTAGTGTGTTTCAAGTTCAGTAATTCACTTTCCTGATTTAAATGTCTTATTATATCTAAAAGTCTCCAGAATTAATTTTAAGTGTCTTGAAATCTTTTAACTCTTTACGAGAGAGAACTGTAACGGTTGATGACGTAATAAACTAAACACTAAATTTATACACAAAGTAATCAATTATAATCATACGTTAGAGGATCTCTCTTAGCCTCACTTAAGGGAGACCAACACGTCACTAAACTGTGAGAAGTTTCCCTCCCTTTACTTTCTAATAACTAATCTCTTGAGACCGGAGAAACTTTCGTAGAGAAGGGGGTACTACGGAGGACCCTACAATACTCAGAGACCCTGGTTCTAGTCTGCATCTTCTTTGGTGTTCCAGGAAAGGATGCTCAATCGTGTAGAGGTCATATGGTGTCGATAAACAGATGCAAGGACATTCATTGTGAAGATCCAAATTCGTCTAAGGGATTCAGTTTTGACCTAACTTTCAATTGTGAATCCTTGAGTCATATTTTCGATTACTCATTTGATCATGTCCTTTTTCTCGATAGAAATCTAGAAACAGAGACTGTCGACAAAAAACAAATACTTTCACCATAAAGACTGTGGTGTGGTTTTGACAGGTCTAACTGAAGGTTTGGTTCTACCTCTGGTACAAACAAAAAACAAAAAAAGAGAAATCGTTACACAAGAAAAGGAATAGTAGTATCATAGACCCTATTTATAAAGATCATATTAACGAATTATTTCTCTACGTTTGTTTACGGCTACTCAATCCAATTACTCGGGGAACCGAGGTTTATGAATTTTACCTTGTAGAAAGTAATTGTACTCCAAATCTGAGATCTTTGTAAAAAACCATCACAGAATGTGGTTCCAACGAGAAACTTCGTACATGACATTTCTACCATAAAACCTAGTTATTATAAGGTAGAGTATCCTTTCCTGAGTATACCACTATACAAGGGTATCCCTTTTTTAATGAAACTTCAAATTTGAACGACGAACTAAAATGAAAGAAGTAGAGTTGTCTTGACGAAATTCAACACTGAGTCCTAGAGGGTCAATCACGAAAATTTTAAACTGTTAATTTCAAACCCGAGTATTCGAGTCGTCCAAAAATGTTCAATATCCAGTTGTCTTAGTGTATCTTTACGTATTACTCTTGAGTGGGAGTACATGTCATCACTATGTTAGGGAAAGAGAATGGAGACAGTTTCCGTGTATTTCGTTATAAAATAAGAGATTTATGAAAGTCGGTTTGACACAAAACTCCACCCGTCTTATTAAGCCTCAGTTTGTTGTCGGACTGTTTAAAAAACGACTTTAGTTCGGTGTCAGTCAAGTCAGAGTCGAAGTTAGAATATCCTTATACTTAGATAATCACTGAAAAAGAAAATGACGATCTTTATATAAAACTACATGTCACATTACGTTCTCCGAAATAAAATTTAGAAATTAAGACTAGTGACCTCTCTTAGACAGAAAGAAACCGAATACTTGTTGATATTCTTCCGTATCTCATGTCAAAGGACTCTTCTAAAAACATCTTTCTCAGTGACTACCATCTCTATGTTCAGTAAAGTAAATCTTTCTTTTAACCTTAATCCTAGGGGTTAAGAGATGCTTTATATAAAGAGGAAATTCCTTTTGGTATCAGTCCTTTTCTGAAACGACTGGTGAATACTTTTGTACATAATCCTTTTTAATTATTAAGTTAAAATTTAGTTCTCCTTCTTGGAAGTAGAGAGTACAATATTCGTAAATGTAAATCCCTGTGTACTCTCGAATGGTCCACCGAGATCACCATTTCTTGGGTGGGCGGTTACGTTCATCTCCATTTGTTGGGTCCAAAGTAGGGACTCAGTCCTTCTAGGGGACCTTTTCCTTTACCGTTGGGTGAGGTCATAAGAACGGACCTCTTAGGGGTCCTGTCTCCTCGGACCACCCGACACCAGGTATCCCAGCGTGTCTTAACCTTTACTGTCTTCACTGAATCGTACATACGTACCCCAAAGTATACCCCGAAGGGGCCATCACGATCACAATTTCTTGAGTGGACGGTCACGTCCTCTCCACTCAAGGTAGGGATCAACCCCTTCTTGGGGACCTCCTTCGTCCCGTTGATTGAGGTCATAAGAACGGGCTTCTTAGGGTACCTGTCTCCTCGGATACCCGATGTCAGGTACCCCGACGTGTCTCAACCTGTACTGACTTTGTTGAATCGTACGTGTCCAAAAGTGTACTCTCAAACAAAAGATAATGACGAACTCAAAATCCGTCTATCTGTATTTAATGACGGGGAAAAAGTAGGTTCGAATATGTAATAGCCCGTTTTCTTCTCTCCGTATCGACCTCCTTCTAATCCGAGAGTACTGATTTCACTTATCTGGTACATAATTTTATATAATTTATAAATAGTCTAAAGAACGAAATATTCATGTACGTCTATTAGACATACTAGATTTTAATACAAAACAACAACAAAATTGTCTTCTATGAGTTGATCTAGTACTGGGGTTTATAAGTTTAGTCTTAAAATGATCAAACTTAGGTTTTACAAATGATTAAAAAGAACTACTACTTATTTTAAGTCAAAAAAAAAATCAAAAAATAAAAAAAATTAAAATTTTAGAAATTAAGAATGTACGCAAGGGTTTGTACTTGGGGGGAGTATGGAGGGAGGGGTATTGTAGAGAGACCCAGTAGGGGTACGTGGTCGGGGTTCGTACGACATAGGACGCAGTCTGTATCTGACCGCTAAGTTAACAATGTACTATCGTATGTACAATCTTACGGTAAGAGGGTTTAGTAGGGTGGGAGAGGAAGAGGGAGACTCAGGTTTTCAGGCAATACGTGTAGACACAGAAAAAAGGATAGAACGTATGTCCCAACAGTAACGGTAGAAAGATTTAAGGTATATATACACAGTCATATGACATAACTACAAAAAGAAAGACCGAATGAAGTGAGACATATTAACCGAGGTCAAAGTAGGTAGAGTAGTCTTGACTAAGTTTACATAAGAAAAATTGCCGACTCATTATGAGGTAACACATATACATGGTGTCGAAAGAATAGGTAAGTAGAGGACTACCTGTAGATCCAACAAAGGTACAGGACCGATAATATTTGTCACGACGCTACTTGTAACCCCATGTACACAGAGAAAGTTAAGACCAAAAGAGCCACACATACGGGTCGTCACCCTAACGACCCAGTATTCCATCAAGATAAACGTTAAAAAATTCCTTAGAGGTGTGACAAGAGGTATCACCGACATGATCAAAGGTAAGGGTGGTTGTCACATCCTCACAAGGGAAAAGAGGTGTGGGAGAGGTCGTAAATAACGAACGTCTAAAAACCTAGCGTCGGTAAGACTGACCACACTTCACCATGGAGTAACACCAAAACTAAACGTAAAGAGATTATTACTCACTACAACTCGTAGAAAAGTACACAAACAATCGGTAGGTATACAGAAGAAACCTCTTTACAGACAAATCAAGAAACCGGGTAAAAAACTAACCCAGTAAATAAAAAGACCTGAAAACGTACTCAACGAACATATAAAAACTCTAATCAACAAACAGTCAACGAAGTAAAAGATAATAAAAGAGGGTAAGTCTTCCGACAGAAAAGTGGTGGAACGAATATAAAAGGAAACAACACGTCTTCGAAAATTAAAATTAATCTAGGGTAAACAAATAAAAACGAAAATAAAGGTCTTAAGACCCTCCACCTAGTATCTCCTAGGACGACACTAAATACAGACTCTCACAAAACGGATACAAGAGGAGATCCTCAAAATATCAAAGACCAGAATGTAAATCTAGAAATTATGTAAAACTCAAATAAAAACACAAGTCACAATCTTTCACTAGATCAAAGTAAGAAAATTTTAAGTCAAAATAAATAACACCTCCATGTATGGAGTACGATTTAACACTAATTTTTCTATAAATCATTATACGTTGTAACATCCTTCTTCATTAAAAACTTTTCGGAACGAACAACTAAGTTCATATTTCGTTCAATTCGTTGAGAGAACCGGAGTCGAAAAAAATAGATTTTATTAGTTATTGGATGACGTCAATAAGATATTTTAGTACTTTAAAGAACTCCCGAAAATGAAAGCATTAGTTGCTACTTTTACATATAAAAAAAAAAGAGTAAAATTTTCATTTTCTTTCTTAGTGATCTTTTTTTACAATTATTATTATTACTATTCTTCCCACGACGTACCTAATAATGTACGAAAATCATTAAAGTGTTGTCAATTTTCAGAAACCCAATATTAAGATTCAAAATTTCTAATTTGAACAGTCATCGTCATCATCAACATCCGTGTCGACCTTACGACAATTTTAGAAAATCGTTATCCTTGTTTAAACATTTTAAAGAGAAATAAAATGATAATATGTTTAATCTATTTAAAACTTTATGGTAGTAAAAAAAAAAAAAAAAAAACCTTCTTAGGTATAACAAATAAAAAAATAAAAAAAATTAAAAAATAAAAAAAAAAATTTAAAATTTCAGGGAATGATTTAGTACATGGAGAATGTCTTCTGTTACAAGTTTTATCTTACCAATACATATATATACCGACTCGGGGAAGTGATAAGTGGACTTCGAAAGTGTTGTAACAATTAACCGATATGGAGTTATGTTTTATTTTTCAACAAAAAGAAATTATATGAGTCATATACGTACTAATTGTTTTGAGGGGTACCTAAGTTACGTGAGATTGTTACGGAAACAGACACCTTTTTGATCAACCGTCTTCCACCAACTGATTGGGTCTTCATCTACCGAAAGTTTCTGTAATGTAGTTCCGACCGACTAATGTATCTAATGAATTTTAAATAAATAAAAAAAATTTAGAATCTTAGGAATTTTATCAAGGTCTTCTTAGTATCCGTCCCGATGAAAGAATTGAAGAACTCTCTTGTTTCTCTTAAGAAAAGATCTGCGGGGTATTGTAGTGACTATATTTTACAGTAATGACGATTAACCTTATTTAAGAATGGAAGGACTAACATTCAGTCCCGACGAGTTCTAAAGAAAGACTATTACACCGTTCTCATCGGAGTGAAAGTAGATAATTACAGTAGAGAACACACGGACGTTTTAAACGGTCTTGACTAATCTCGTCTATAATTTACTATTAACCTGTAAATCACGAGCAGTTTGTCTTTCACTGTCTACCCCGTGATTAATTTAATATCAAGACTGTAATAAGTGTTACCAAATACTGAGAAGTCACTACTGGAAGTACGTAGAGAAGAGGTATACAGAAGGGGAAAGTCATTCCTTTCTTCCTATTTTCAAACTAACTATCTTTCCTTTTGATAGAGAAATTTTGTGGTGACTCATTTTGGACCTCTATAAATTTTATGGATTAAAAATTTCGATAGATAGTTTTATTTTACAACCAGAAACCAATTTACTTATTAGTATTTCCCTTTTGAATGATACTTCAATTACTTGATCCTTCTTTTACGGATATATAAAAATTTTCTATATGTTTCTGTCTATTTTTACTGGGATAAATACCTTTCACATTTCTAGAAACAAAACTAAACTTATTTCTTTTTTTATATTAAGACTATAGTCTTTACTCCTACGTCACGAAAAAATAATTAGGGAAAAAATAAACAATTGAGTTCGAACGTAATGATCAATAGAGGTGGTCGATTTAATTCTTTGAACAACTTTTCTTTCCTCACCCCTCTTCCTAATTTTCTTTAAGATACGGTGTCAACGACTTGGTCTTGCCGTAAAATGAAAAGTTAATTTTCTCTTTTGTGTCACAACTAATGAAAGATTGAAATCAAAGAAATTAAAATGAGGTCACAAATTATCAGAATATTTTTTTCGATTCTCATTTTTAGAGTTTCTGAAACTACGAATCGACAACAAAAGTCGTCACTTGTTGTTGGGAGACAGATTACTGACTGGTGTCAAATTTTAAAAACTTATGTAGTAAAATACAGTATAGCGAAAAAGTACGAAAAGACCCTTAAAAAAAGACTGTATATACATGTCGAAATCGATAATAATTATTACTCTGTCTAGTTGTAAGAGAGAGGTGGGGATAGGTGTGTATTCTACTCATTGTATATTCTGTTCCCTTCTAGTAAACAACACTGAGTTCATTAGAGAAGCCTTACATTTCTATATCTTTTTTAGTTTATTTATGTGATAAAGAAATCTATTAAAACGGATTTATACAAAACCTCAAATCGGAAATATTGATTGATCGTTTAAGTTAAATTTCCTAATTTATCTTGTCTGTATCTCTGTCCCAAGGTCGGACGGACCGATGTACCCTTAAACCTCTTAAATGAAAAATCTCGGAATAAAGAAGTAACCACTTTATTGTACCGAAATCCTTTACAAAATGTTAAAGAAAGTATGAAAGTTTTCAGAACATAAATATAACACCTACTGAAAATTCAAAGTTCAGTTATCTTAGTTATGTACAGTTATCGTTAAATAAAAATTTCTTTAAAATTATATTATACAACGGTTATCGTATTATGACAGATATAATGAGTTTCTTTACGTTTACATAAGTGGTTATATTGACTTCTTCACAAGTCTTTTAAAAGACCAATTATCGTACGATAAGTCGATAAGTTTTGGAAATGTCATAAAGAACAAAAATACAAACAACAAGTTATTGTTTTCCGACTTATACGTCGGATACCAGCACCCATAAACTTTACAAACACATACAAATACATCCGGAAAAATAATTCGTAAGAAAAAGGCAATTCTATAAATATAAAAAGACTCATATTTGTTATATTACAGGAAATGACAGGATAAGACTATTGATGTAACTTTATCTTCTGCTCCAATAAACCGACATTGTATAAGAACTGGTTAAGTCTCTGATACCAAAGGAAATTCACGTGTATTTATGTAAAACGTATATCGTTCATAATTAGAAAACAGTCCCCTTTTGTTATATAAGAGACTATCCACTAAAGATTTCAAAATAAAAGAGGAACGTTTAGTCTTGTAAATTTGAATAGGGTAGAAACCAGTGGAAAGACAAAAGGTACTATACACTTTTTAGTGATGACGGCTCTAACAAGGAGACAAAGGTTGACTTTCAATAGAGTCATAGAATTACGATAATTGACCTCTGAACCTAATTTGATTTTACGATCTATGAAAGGTAATAGGACTAATGGCACTGAAGTAGAAGGGACATTTGTCAGGTAAAAGTAAGTAACGTCTTTTGTATATTTATTCAATTATCGGTGTAACAAAGGTCAAAAGATATAGAAATTTTTTAAATTGTTACATAGACGAAACTTATCATAATTATCAGAAAAGAAAGAAACCGGAAATGACTACTGACTCTCCTGTTAAAAAAAAAAAAATAGTAGCATAGTATTTTGAGTGAATAAAACGGATAATCGAATCATTTTTGTTTGAACACACGAAACTTTAATTAGGTCTCCATTCCACTACGAGACTTCATTAAGATTTAGAATCCGTACGGTTTAGAAACAAAAGTGTATATTGTCATGACCGATTTCCCGACTCAGTGACTTCCGTATCCTATGTCGATACTAATTGAAAATTAAAGTTTAATATGATTAATATCTTATAATTTTATAATTGAAATACATAAATCAAGTAACCATAATATTTGAAGTTACTTATTAAATTTACAGTTATCAAACGCAATACTTTAAAAGTAAATAACTTATACAAGAAGGTAGAGGTTTTCTGAATTCCCTGTTTCTTATTTCTGTGATAGTCACTTTAGTCTTCATAATTGTTGGAGGAGGTCTATAAATTCCCTAAGGGGACACCGAGTCGAGTATTTCTTAGGCGGTCGTTACACCCTCTAGACCCAAACTAGAGACCCAACCCTTCTAGGGCACCTCTTCCCTTTCCGATGGGTGAGGTCATAAGAACGGACCTCCTAAGGTACTTGACATATCAGGTACCCAAGTGTTTCTCAACCTGTGCTGATTCGTTGAAAGTGAAAGGGCTATAAATTTATAAAATCAATTATATGTAAGTTTAATCTGTCCTAACATTTTTAATAAATTAGATTGTACATACTCAACTCCTCTGACTACTGGTTTTGTACTACCTTGAAAAGTTAACAGTGTCAATTACCATCTGGACCGAATTCTCAGAATTGAACGATTTGGAAAACTGATAGTTGTATCGTTAGAATCTTAAAAGAATTCACTGTCTTCATTGAATAAATAAGTTCTAGTTCCCACCTGTTCGAAAGATATTCCTCGGTCTATCATTTATAAAGACCGAAAGGTCTGGTATACCGGAAACAACGTTTATCAACTGAGACGTCGGTATCTACTATACATTTATGTACTCGTACTGACACAAGGTCACTTTCACATAAATATTTTTGTCTACTTACCGATGGTTAGTTGAACCACTCACTCGAGATCAACCGGTTAAGGACTAGATTTGTTAAAATTTATTTATATGATAAAAAATTTTAGTATTCGATATATGGATTATATCAATTTTCGTATTCAAAAGAACACATACAACAACGACAACAAGTCGGTGATTCAGTACGAGTTAAAAAACGTTGGGATACTTGATATCAGTCCGAGGAGACAGGAAACGTAAGGAGTCCCTTTTTATGACCTCACCCAACGGTAAAGGAAAAGGTCTCCTAGAAGGGTTAGGTCTCCATCTTGAGTACAGAGGACCAGAGGTAAACCGTCCACCTAAAAATGGTGACTCTGTGGACCTTTCGGAAAATAATACAACAAGTCAACGAGTCAGTACAAACTGAGAAACACTGAGCTACCTGACGTCGTACGGTCCGAAAGGACAGGAAGTGGTACAGGATCTCAAACGAGTTTGAGTTCAGGTAACTCAGCTACTATGGTAGGTTGGTAGAGTAGAAGACAACAGGGGAAGAGGACGGAAGTTTGAAAGGGTCGTAGTCCCAGAAAAGTTTACTGAGTCATGAAGTGTAGTCCACCGATTTTATAATCTCGAAGTCGTAGTTAGGAAGGTTACTTATAAATCACAACTAAAGAAAATCCTAACTGACCAAAATAGAGGAACCTCAGGTTCCCTGAGAGTTCTCAGAAGAGGTTGTGGTGTCAAGTTTTCGTTGTTTAGAAACCGTCAGTTGTAAGGAATAAAAGGTTGAGAGTATCGGTATGTACTGATAAACCTTTTGGTATCGAAACTGATCTACTTTAAAGCAACCGTTTCATTATAGAGACGAAAGATTATGTGACAGATCAAAACAGCATCGAAAAGAAAGTTCTCATTTACAGAAAATTAAGGTACCCACGTCAGTGGTAGACGTCACTAAAACGACGACGACGACGACGATTCAGCGAAATTAGTACAGGTCGAGACATGTTGGGGTATCTGCCGTCGGGGGTCCGAGGGGGTAGGGACCCTAAGAGGTCCGTTCTTATGACCTCACCCGACGGTAAAGGAAGAGGTTACGTACGTACGTACGATTCAGCGAAGTCAACACAGACTGAGACACGTTGGGATACCTGTCGTTGGGTGATCCGAGGAGGTGGGTGTCCTAAGAGGTCCGTTCTTACGACCTCACCCGACGGTAAAGGAAGAGGTCGTCACTAAAAATTCGGGTTCTTTGATCTCAGATAGTGACAAAGTTAAAAAAGGGGTAGATAAACGGAACTTCACTACCTTGGTCTACGGTACTAGAATCAAAATACTTATAACTCAAAATTCGGTCGAAATGTGAGAGGAGAGAGTGAAAGTAGTTCTCCGAGAAATCAAGAAGAAACGAAAGACGACATTCTGACCACAGTAGACGTACAAACTCCAATAACTATAAAGAGGGTCATTAGAACTAACGTCGAACACGAAGGAGGTGGGACTGTAAAGTGTACTACATGAGACGTATATTCAATTTATTTGTCCCACTGTTACATGTCAAAACTACATGAGGAAATAGTTAAACCTCGGTCAGATAACAAGGGACAGGTCAAGATTTGACAACGAAGAACTGGACGAATGTCTAAACAGTCCTCCGTCTATTCCATCAGACCATAAGGGTAGAGAACTTCTTAAAAAGTGACAAACAACACTAGGTATATCAGTTTCCGAAATCGTATTAGTTACTTTGTCATCATCTATAAAAAAGACCTTAAAGTAACGAAAAAGATAGTAGGTCGTCTACAACCACCAAACTAGGGACCAAGGAGACGGAAAAGATTTAGGTCGAACATGTAGACCTTACAGAACCAAGTGTATGACAATTTCGGACCTAACTTCCTAAAGCTCGTAATGGAACCATCGTACACTTTACTCACATCGATGAACTGAGACATCGGTATCTGTCATACTTTATTTACTAGTACTGACACAAGGTCACTTTCACATAAATATTTCTCTCTACTGACCGACGGTTTAGTTAAACCACTCACTCGACACTAACCGGTTGACAACTAGATCTGTTAAAATTTATTTATATTATAAAAAAATTTTTAGGATTCGATATGTAAACTACTTTCACTTACTCCTCTCACTTTTTCAACCGGATTTTGAGTCGTAAGTCTTTTATTTCTAGTACCGTAGGCCAGGGTAGTAAAGTACCCTTTATCTACCCCTTTGTCACCTTTGTCACAGTCTGAAATAAAAAGACCCGAGATCTTAGTGACGTCTACCACTCACGTCGGTACTTTAATTCTCTGCGAATGAGGAACCTTCTTTTCAATATTGGTTGGATGTATCGTATAAGTTTTCGTCTCTGTAATGAAACGGTTGATTCCAGGTAGATCAGTTCCGAGACCAAAAAGGACACCAGTACATACCTACACTCTCAACCTGACACTTCTCCCGACTCGTGACTTCTTAACTACGAAAGCTTGACACCACAACCTCTTCTCAGAACTCTCAGGGAACCTGACGTTCCTCTAGGTTGGTCAGGTAAGACTTCCTCTAGTTGGGACCCTAAAGAAACCTTCCTTACTACGATTTCGACTTTGAGGTCATGAAACCGGTGGATTACTCTTCTCAACTGAGTAACCTTTTCTGAGACTAGGACCCTCCCTAACCCCGTCCTCCTCTTCCCCTGCTGGCTCCTACTCTACCGACCTACCGTAGTACCTGAACTACCTGCACTCAGACTCACTTGAGACCCCCAACCACTACCTGTCCCTCCGGACCGCACGACGCTAAGTACCCCAGCGTTTCTCAGCCTGTGCTGACTCGCTGACTTGACTTAACTTGAGTTCGATATGTGAATTCTACATATACCTAAGTATTATTTGTGTTGTGTTATTTTGTTTTTAGAATTCATCTAGTAGGATATAAAGTGAGTAGGAAAAATTATTGTTTCTCAACCTATTAACTCATGGATGTGAATTTTACAATCACTTGTTCCCGGATGTACGTCTAACGTGATTATTTTAATAAACACCTTACTAAACTCATATCATTACTCTTCGGTTCTCTTTGGTTTACTAATATCTTCTATAAAATCCTTTTATAGTGAACCTTCAGACTTGAGAGACGGAAACATACGAGTCAGTATAGATTGAGAAACGTCGGGGTACCTACCATCTGGAGGTCCGAGAAGACGGGTACCCTAAAAAGTCCGTTCTTATCACCTCGTCTCGCGGTAAAGGATAAGGTCCTCCAGAAGGAATGGGTCCCTAGTTTGGGTACAAAGAACGTAGAGGATGTAACCGTCCACCTAAGAAATGACGACCGTGGTGGACCCTTTGGGGGTACGGAAATCTTGGGACATTAATTAGTGCATAGACAAATCCATTCTATCTTGGATTACTCTTTTTAATAGGTGCTTTCTCCAAATACAATTTCATATAAGATTAAATGTGACAAGTTTTATTTTATAGATATTCGTAATAGTATCTCCATAAAAACCACCTTTTCTCTATATTAGGAATTTCTTTCGTTTATGAAGGAAGCAAAAAACATAAAGAATACTTTTCGGAGGTTTTCTAAAAAAAAATTTGAAACTTGGGTTGGTTGACCAAAGAATTTAACTAACGTCAATAAAATGAAAATAAAAAAGAGAGGGTTGTACGAGATTTTAAACCGTTTTCGACCGATCCGTATTAAAGGGAACATTGTGGATACAAAAAGATATGTTTTAACATTGGAAGGTGTTCAATTTACTATACTATTCATTGGATCCTACTGTTCATCTCCGACAACTCTTGTGAGTCCACTGACTATAGCGTGGAATCTATTAGTCAGAACCTTTTCCACCTGACACCGTTTCTCCATTCAAAACTATTGAAAACAGAAAAGAATTATAAAGTAAAATGTAGAAATGACTCCGTGTTGACTGTATACTATATGATATGTATAAATTTTAAATAAAAACTGTATATACCTTCGTATATATATATAGTACTTTGGTAGTGGTGTTAATTTTAGAGGTTTTAAAATAAACCCAATGAAACCTACGGAGGGAAGACAGGGAAATAGGAAGGGAAAGTAGGGTAGGTATCCCTTTTTAACTCCCGTCATCTTCTTCTCCCGTTGTCTCCTACTCTACTAACCTACCGTAGTAACTGAGTTACCTGAACAATATATTTACCTGAACATGTATTGCAAATACTCACCGATAAATTTGTTTTGTGTCGATAGAACTCTAATTAAGTACAATAATCCATATAGTTATCAAAGAAGTAAAATAACGACGAAATATAAAACAAAATATATATAAGGTGTTCAACAAATAGATAAGTGAATAAATGTGTAAAAAAGATGTAAAGTCCCTAATATTAAAACGGTTTTTAATATCGTTTTAAAATAAAACGACGATACTTATGAACGTTTTGATGATACTTATAAATATTATACATTTTCAGAACCATACTTGTATATAAAGTAAAGAGTACATATTTCCGGTTCCTCTTTGGATGATCTGGTATATGATACTGTATATAATCCACTTAAAACGGAGGACTATAAACACTAAGGTCAAAGAGTCATTTATTTCCTTTACGGTTCCGCAAAGTTGAGTGGTCAAATTTTCATGTAATAGAGACCACCAGTGGTATTGTATGAGGGTCGGTTGAAGAATAAAAACCCATCCAGAATTGCCAAGGTAAGTATAACGTCTGTGGGTGTAGTTGATACAAGATGTCTAAGAGGGAGGAAAAGACAGAGTCCCGAAGGAGGTTTCTACTCTTTGAACAGTAGAGTATACATCTTCATCGGTCTTTTTCCCATTCCGTCTATTGTGACTCTCGGACGGGATGTCTAAAGTATAAACAGTCGCTGACGTTAGTACACTCTGTCAAAGGAATCTTATTCAGAATGAGGAGAAGGAAAGAAGGAAAGGGAAGTAGGGTGTAGAGAGAGGGTAACTAAGACGAAGAGAACTCTTGTGACTCATTATAACTATGTAGATGTACATTGGCATGTGTTGTGTACGTGTGTGTGGGGGGGGATGTATATTAGTCTACATGTATTCTTACCACCCCCATCTCGTACCGACCTAAAGAACCCTCGATAGGGGGTACCACGATCACCATTTCTTTAATGGACGATTATACCCTCTGTATTCCGACTCTGGGCACCCAGTCCTTCCAGGGGACGGACCTCTTCCTTTACCGTTGTGTCAGGTCATAAGCGAGGGCCTCTTAGGGTACTCCTTGGACCGTCCGATTTAAGATATCCTAGCGTTTCCCAGTCTGTGCTGACTTCGCTGAATCGTGTGTGTGTAATGGGAAACGCCTTTTCGAGTGACTGACAGTCATTTCTTTTCTACCAAAGGATACGGTGTAATACGTTTGTTTTAAGAAGTACGTTCAAAGATAGAGAGGGATAGAACAAAGGGGGGGGAAAAAAAAAAAAACTCTTTAGGGATATGTTATATTTTCTACTCTCAAACATTTGTATGAGAGTCCTTTGATCCTAAAAGAAAAAGTAATACTACAAAGAAAATGTTTGTCCTTTCAAAATTTTTGACTTTTTTTATTATCGACATTCAACTTTCACAAACAAAGGTATCAAACGACCACTCTAAATTTCGTGGTTTTCAGTAAAGGTGGTTCATCTTTGGGTTGCTATGTTAACGTAAGTTAAGTAAAGATTTAAACCACGTTGAATGTTGTGACACCTATTCTTTTCCTTTCTTTTTCCGTATACCAAATTCTTAAACGCAAAAGGTGATACGCCTTTGAAGATAATAAGAGTCTTTGTTTCTCCGTTTTTGTTTTCTGTTTTAATGATCTTTGAGTTCTGTGTCTTCAAACTTAAGATAAACTTAAGACTGGTATTTACATCCGATAAATAATTGAGACATACGTGAGTTACCTCAATTAGTTCTTCTGTCTCCTCCAAACAAATATTATGTATAATAAGTATGTCTTGGGACAATACTAATTAGTAAAGATGATAGATTTGTCGAAAGTGATAAATAACACCGACATAATTAACCTGTCTCTTACCAAAGTCACCAATTTTATTGATACGGTCCTTCTAACAGAGACCAAATCAATAAAGTATGAATGAACATCTAACAGAGTGAGTCCGTTTAAGGTTTAGTATCGAGATCGTCTCCTCTCCCGATGTTCTGTTTTGGGACTTTCCCCAATCGAGTACGTTTACGACACACTTCATAAATTTTATTACTCAAACACAAAATTTTTTCATTTGACGTAGAATAATTATTTTGTACAAACCAAATGAAACCTTTATACGAATATGACTAATTAGTTACAAATAGTATCTCGTTCTTCGGATGATTTCCCTGGTTTTTGAAAAGATACACGGAATGTTTGACTGACTAAATTGTGAGTCGTGAAAATAATGCGGGTAAAATACCTATTACTGGGACTCCGTCTCTAACCTATTCGTAGAAGGTGAACCAACACGTCAGTCATTCACCGTTTTAGTCAGGGAGATAATTCAAGTCTAGCATTCACGATGTAATATATTAACATGTGGCACGGTACGCTTCAGTGAAGTCAACACAGGTTGAGAAACGCTGGGGCATCTGACATCGGGTGGTCCGAGGAAACGGGTACCCGAAGAGGTCAGTTCTCATGTCCTAACCCAATGACACGGGAGGAGGTCAAGAAGGACTGGGTCCTTAACTTGGGCACAGAGAATCCAGAGAACGTAACCGTCCGTCCAAGAAATGGTGAAGGTGGTGGATCCTTCATACGTACATTCACACGATTCTGGGAAGTCAGAGAAACGCTGGGATACCTGACGTCGGACGGTCCGTGGAGACGGGTACCCTAAGAGGGAGGTCCATTCTTATGACCTCACCCAACGGTACCGAAGGAACATTATTAATATCGGTTTACGTTTCCAGTTCCAGTCAGAAAGGGGTAAAAACTACTTCCATTCTTATAAATCCCCAATTGATTTCACCTTAAAATTGATGTCACCTTAATTTTTTTTTAGAGGAGACTTTCGTTATCGTACCGTTTCAGTAAGAAAGGAGTCATTTCCCAAAACTCGATCTGAAGGACAATCAATCGGAAAGTACTTTTGTGGAAAATTTTTTAGATTAGTAGTGTCGTGTTATTGTTGTTTGTATAATAATGTACATTTAATTTTACTTCGTATAGGTGATGTGAGAAATACTTTATTTAGAACTGATCAGTGTTTCCGATTTGTAGCGAGACAAGTCATCACTGGACACAGGGTAATTTCTAATAGAAAGTGTTAAGGAGGGTTTAATCTAACTTAACTCGGTAGTTGGGGGTTTTCCCTTTAATAAAGGTCAACAGTATCTAAGAGAGAGTATTTATTTGACACCAAAGAGGAAGACCGGAACTAAAGATAATTTCTCAAAGTTTGTAAATAAAAAAAAGGGAAAATCGTAGTAGTTCTCTGATGTACCGTATAGATCGGATGATATTAGTCAAATCCTAAATCAACCAAAGAAATGACACCTTCCCCTTCTCCAGTTTAAGACAGTGTAATACTTATCTAAATTTTTTTCGGAAGAAGTAGGAGAGGGAAACTCATACTTTTACTTACTCACTGATATTTTATGTAGTACTTTTATTACGTGGTTCAATTTTAGTTTCACCGTTCCTTACATTGTTATCACTTGTAAAATATATAGAGGAGAGTCCACTAACCTCTTCCTTTACCGTTGGGTGAGGTCATAAGGACGGACTTCCTAGGGGTACCTGTCTCCTCGGACCGCCCGATATCAGGTACCCCAGCGCTTCTCACTCTGTGTTGTCTCGCTGAAGTGTAGTGCAAGAGTCCACTATGAGCGACCTACTGTACTACAAGAGGTCGTCGACTACCCACTCTCTGTCCTAGTCCACGGATTCTTTTTATCAATACTACATTTCAATAAATACCGTCAATTACAGACAAAGATCCAGTCCCACCGTAACGTTTGTAAAGTCTTTCTATTCTGTTAACCAAAGGTTACTCTTGGGTTAATAAAGTACTTTTAACATGACCCCAAACGATTATATAGTCACCCCATTTTAGTACCTGTTGATATGTACAGATATTATAAAGTCCAGAAAACATATGTAGTAACATAATTTAAAAGTGTTGAAAAGAAGTCCAAGTTACATTAATAAGGGTAAAAAAATCAGTTGTGAACCCAAAGTCTTTCTGAATCAATTTTAACGGAGTTTAGTGTCTCGAGTATTCTCCGTCTTAGAGTAGTCGGACAGACCACTTAACCTAGTCCTTCTTTTAATTCCACTGAATGGTGTACAGATATGTACCAATTCGACACGAAAACACAAAACTTCTAATAAACAACGATTCTTCATAGATGTCTGTCTAAGTAAGTAGAGAGTAAGAAGTATAGGAAACACAAATAAAAGGAGAAGGAGAAAGGGATAACGGATTGTTAGTAGATGTACCAGGTGTATTTTTCTGAAAGGAATCGAACGTATCTTGATTTACGTACGTAAATTAATAAAATTCAACACACCATTTTTACTGTTACTTTCGTTTCTAACCGTTATGGCTACCTTATTGTACACTCAGACATTTGACTTTACCTCCAACTCCTTATAAAATATATCGTCCTTCTTTATAAAGAAAAAAAATCCTTCTTTATAAAGAAAGGTGTTATAGAGGTGTATGTTGTACACTAAAAGATAAAACAAAGGAAACTTTAACCTTGACCTTCAAAATTCAATTAAATCAGAGATAGTACCGTTGGATGAGGTCGTAAGAACGGACCTCTTGGGGATACCTGACTCCTCGGACCACCCGATGTCAGGTACCCCAGTGTTTTTAAACCTGTCCTGACTCGTTGATTCGTGTGTGTTTACCTGACTTAGTATGGTGGGGGGAAAGTATAAAACTTCGGAATTGAGGTTTACCGTTTATATACCTCTTTTCACTTTTGTCACTGTCTAAAATAGAAGAATTCGAGGTTTTAGTGACGTCTACCATTGGTGTCGGTGCTTTAATTATCTTTGAACGAGGAACCTTCTTTTCGATGTCGTTTGAATCGTATAATTTTTCGTCTCTATAGTGAAACTACTGTTTCAAGGTTTTTTAGTTTCGATACCAAAAAGGTCATTAGTACACCTTCACACTTTCTACCTGGTATTTCTTCCGACTCATGACTTCTTAACGATAAAAGCTTGAAACCACGACCTCTTCTGAGAACTCAGGGAACCTGACGTTCCTCTAGTTTGGTTTGTTGGGACTCATAAGTAACCTTTCTGACTATGACTTCGACTTCGAGGTTGTGAAACCGGTGGACTACACTTCTTGACTGAGTACCCCTTTCTGAGACTACGACGTTTTCTAACTCCCGTTCTCTTCTTCCCCCACTGTCTCCTACTCTACCAACCTACCGTAATAACTGAGTTTCCTGTACTCAACCTCGTTTGAGACGTCAGATACCACAAGTGTTTCTCAACCTGTGTTGAATCACTGACCAGTTGTTGTTTAATTACAATTTACTCCTGAATTCCTATCTCGAGATTAGGTTATACTGATCACAGGAAAATATTTCTCATTCTTTGTGGTCCCTACGTACAAGTATCACACACACACACACACACGATTCAACGAAGTCAGTACAGACTGAGAAACGTTGGGATACCTGATATCGGGTGGTCCGAGGAGACAAGGACCCTAAGAGGTCCGTTCTTATGACCTCACCCAATGGTACGGGAGGAGGTCCCCGTACAAGTGTTACGTTTCTGGTTTGCTCCGGTCTCTCTTTCAGATGGTAGACGTTCGATTCATCTCTCCGGAATTATTTTTGGTTGGGACGACCGTGTAATCTGAACCTGAGGTTGAGACCCTTAGACTCTTACAATTAAAGACAATAAAATCGGTGGATCAGACACCATAAAGTTACGTCGTAATCGTTTAGTTCAAAGAAATATAAAATAATTTACATCTTGGTACGAATTTATCTTTATTGAACGGGTTTCTCAAATTTCAATTATTTTTAAAACTTTATTATCCGTGACACACATGAGAGATGATGCATGGGATGACACATGGAAATATAGATAAAAGAGTAAAATAGGAGACGTTTTTAGAGTAATTCCACTTAACTACTTTAAGTAATAAGAATGTCAGTTCAAGTTTACGTAAAAGAGTGAGAAAAGAAGTCATTATATATCACATAAAGTCCTTTCATTACACTCGTTTTACTTTTATCATAAACAAGAATATCAGGATCTTTTTATTTTGCAAATATTAGATTAGGTACGAGTGAAAAACTCAGTGTAAAGATCCGAGAGAAGGTAGTGATTAAAATATTACTTCTTACCTTTGTCTGTGTCGTACCAAAAGAGAACAGTAAATAGGACCCATCCTTAGTAGGATATTAACGGAAAGTGTCTTCACACATGTTTACAACAACTTTTCGTTCCTTACAACATAACTTTCTCTTAATCTCTCTAAAATTAGTTTATAAAAGGACCGATCATTCTTTAAGGGGTGGTTTCATATATCAACTTTCTAAAATTCATTTATAAAAAGGTGTAGTAGAAAATTAAAGTTGGAGATTAATACTTTATGTTTTTTTTAATCCACATTTACATTTTCTATATGTTGAATTAAAAGAATCTCGTATATGGACATATTGCAAAAAATACAGTTCTTTATCTGATAATAGCAAAGAGTCATCGATCTATCATAGAGGGAACGTCACTCCCGTGAGAAGACTAATATACCATTAGTGAAGGAACTTTACAAGGAAATAATGTAAAAATGTATGTTGATGTCGTGATAAAAAATTGAAACACATCTTATTTGGTATGAAAAGACAAGGAAAAAATCAGAATAAGTAAATTTTGACAAAAACTCTAAATTGGTTCAATTAAATCATACATACACACAAACACACACATATATATAAAAAAAAGTAAACAAATAACATATTATCAGATACTCATATGGAATTAAATGAGAGAGTCATCACTTATAACACAAGGAAGACGAATACTTATTCTGATAATACACGAATTGTGTACTTGAACAGTAAACCTCGTTTATACGTACTTAAATATATCGTCAGATTTAATTATTCAGTATTCTTTCAGTAACTGAAGTAAACTATTTACGGCTTTACAGAGGACTTCACAAACGTGATAACACGTGATCATGATCATCATAAATTCTCAAAATTGTGGAGATATAGAAACACACCAGTTAGTTATATATAAATAAAATAGATAGGACTATCCGTATGTTATATAGAATAACATCAAGATTAAAAATAAAGGGACTGATAATCACTTTAGTTTGTTGAAAAGGACCCAGTGAACTATTGGGGAACAAAACTTCACACATAAATTCGTAATACGAGTAACAAAGAAAAACACTAATCGAGAATAAATATAATTACACTTCCTCACAAGATTTATCTTTGGTGAAATCAATTTATACAGTTTTTATAGAAGTATTTATACAAAACTACTTGTATGTATTAAAGAAATAAACTTATAACATCTTAAATAGTCAGAAACCGGAAATACCAATAATGAAGGACACAGAACAAATTTGTTAAAGAGGTATTGTACCTTTAGTATTTTTATAATATAAAGTAGTAAAAATCTTCTACATTGTGAAACGAAAAAGGTAAGGTTCGATATGAGAGGTCTCTTAAATAACAGACCAGTACATACTCAGTTTAAGAATATTAAAATTTTATACCTATGTGTTAAGTCGTTCGTTTGTAGTAAATCAATTTATCGAGTTAAAAGAGACAGGGTATCTCCTAGTAACAATTTTGGGTACGTAGGTACAAAGACACAGACCCGTAAGGTAAGATACGATGACCATATGTAATATACTATATTAAGTATATTATGTACAGAATTAATAACTGTGTCTTCAGAACTATATATTATTTTCCTTAGAAAAGTATAAAAATAAGAAGTAGTTCTCACTATTATTTATTTATAAAAACCTTGATATTAACCGTACATTGTAACATAATCAAGGTCCGTATGTTGTATTACCCGAAGGAACCACCGAGTCCACCATTTGTTAGACGGACGTTACGCCCTCTGGACCCAAGTTAGGGACCCAACCCTTCTAGGGGACCTCTTCCGATGGGGGAGGACATAAGACTGGACATCTTAAGATACCTGACGTATCAGGTACCCTACCGTTTCTCATCTGTACTTACTCTCTGAAATTAAAAAGTATGTTGTATTACCAGACCATAAACATGTATAGCACTTTACTAGTGGTGTCATTCAGATCAATTGTAGGTAGTGGTGTGTCAATACTTAGAAAGAAAACAACTTTTTAAAATTCTAGATAATAGAATCAATGAAGATTTATATGTTGTGTCATAATGATTAGATAATGACTAAGAATTTAAATACATATTACGATGATAGAGAACAAGTCAATTTCCTAATTACTCTATAATAATTTAATACCTAGTTAAACATCTGTCCAAGGTACGTATGTAATGACAAAAGATTTGATAATCGTACATTATGGGGAAGTAAATACATCTAGAAGGAATTAAAAAATATTATTTCAAACATATTTACAAAATGTATATTTGGGACGTGTATAGAAAAATGTAAATAAGTACCTGTTACTGTAAAAATTAAATTAATTTTTTACATTTAAATCAACAAATTTTAAGGATATAGGAATAAAGATCATATATTATTACATAACCACTAATTCACTTGAATGTGTGTCGTTGAATTATTTTAAAATATAATTAAATCGGAATATACATATATAAAACCATAAAAGGACATCTATCAGTGTACTCTAATTAAATTCATAACAAAAAAAGGGGAAAGATTATAAAAATTGAAAGGTGAGAGAAAGATCAGAATGATGTGAAAGATTCTGTAAATAAAATAAAATAAAATAAAAATGAAATAAATGAAATTTTATGACATAACCAAACCGTATGTAACTGTACTTAGGCGGTGTCCACATGTACTCGAGGGTTTGTACTTGGGAGGAGGGTGGAGGGTGGGGTGTAGTAGGGAGGCCTAGTAGGGACACGTGGTCGGGGTTCGTGGGACGTAGGACGTAACTCGTATCTGACCGCTAAGTAAAGAATGTACTATCATATGTACAAAGTACGGTAAGAGGGTTTAGTAGGGTGGGAGAGGCAGAGGGAGAGGAAATCTCAGGTTTTCAGGCGAGATGAGTAGACACAGAGAAAACGACAGAACGTATGTCCCAGTAGTAATGGTAGAACGATTTAAGGTATATATACACAATCATATGACATAACCACAAAAAGAAAGACCGAATGAAGTGAGACATTAGCCGAGGTCAAAGTGGGTAGAGTAATCTTGACTAAGTTTACATAAGAAAAATTATCGACTCATTATGAGGTAACACATATACATGGTGTCGAAAGAATAGGTAAGTAGACGACTACCTGTAGATCCAACAAAGGTACAGGACCGATAATATTTGTCACGACACTACTTGTGACCCCATGTACACAGAGATTCTGTAAATTTCGTTACTTATCTTTGTCACTATCATCCGTACGAAAAAGTGAGGACAATTTGATTACTCGATAGTGAACATAAAAATTCATATCGATAATTATAAAAATTTTTAATCATATCAACTAAACGTTACAACAGAATCGAAGTCCAGATGTCGTTTCGATTAGTTAATGTATACGTAATAAAAAAATTAAGAAAAGGAAATATCTAATAATGTTATATAAATTGTATAAAGGGAGACGATATATCATCCAGGAATAAACAATAGATAAAATATATTTCATCACACACAAACAACGACGACGACGATTCAACGAAGTCAGCACAGGTTGAGACACGCTGGGGTATCTACCGTCAGGTGGTCCGAGGAGACAGGGACCCTAAGAGGTCCGTTCTTATCACCTCACCCAACGACACGTACAATGAGAGTTTTTATGTGAAAATACGAAAACAAAAGTAAAGAGACGACTTTAAGAGTCATAACGGAAAGAAAGGAGAAGTTTGTAGAATTTATATCTATAAAATTTCAGTTTATTACCGTCATGAAACTCGGAGAGACATATATCCAATCGGAGTTCCTTTATATTAACAATTCGTCACTCTTTAATTAATCTGTTTTGAAACTGACTCACTCGTTTTAATTACAGTGGTTACTTCCTACATACTTGTCTTGTTGTATACGTTGGTCTCCACTTTAAGACTCTTCCTGTGATTCAACAAGTACGACATAAAACTGACTCTTACATTACTTCTTTATCTTTTTTTATCACTCCTATCAAGATAAAATTTTCCATCCTCCCAATAACACAATCAGTCTTCATTTCTTTTTCGATACTTTAACAAAGTATAATTTCCTCCGTTTCCTCTGGACAGTTGATTAATTTTGTCGACTGGAATCTACTCTATGACCTCCCTCTTAACAATATTTACTGTAGTAATCTAGTTATCTATTTTGACTAGTTTTATAACATAGATACAACTTATATGACTTTAACAATTGACATGACGGTAATAGAATCTCTTGTAAGTATAAGAATTCTTCCTGAACGAGTTCACAAATCTCTTTTTCTCGTACTATATAACAGAATGTACGTTTATAAAGTATTTAATTTCAATTTATACGTACATATGTAATATATATAATTGTTATTGACTTAACTATATTTCCCATACACAACTGATAAGAACTTTAAAATACATTCAAACTTTAATATGTTTGTATGATAGAAAAATTCTGAAAAAATTTCACAACAAGTTGGAGAGTCGGTGGAATGGTATTATAGAGATTCATAGAAGTCCTATTTTTTTCTGGTTTTGAGGAGTGAAGGGGAGGGACTCACAAGAAGAGGAAACGAATAACCGGTTTTTTTTTTTTTTTGAGAAAGAAAGAAAAGAAAAGAAAACGAAGGTCTACGGATAAAAGTTACGGTATAAAATAATTATATCTAAAAATCACTTTTGAAATTCATGTTTGTTTTTAGTACGTATTTAATATATTACTTAAGGATATATGGGTATTGAGTGTAAAAGTTTATAAATGTGGATAAAAAGAGGAAAAATTAATGAAGAATACTTTGTTGTCTTCATCTCTTACAAAAAGAGGATAAGGGTATAATAGAAAGGATCCGATCCATATCGTCGATAGGAGTAAAATGACTATTTTTACAGAGATATTTTTATTTATTGTACCAGACATACTCAAAGTTAAAATATATTTACCATATGATGAATTAGAACGACTTTAAAGGTTCAGTTGTATAAATAACGTAAATAAACACGATTGTGAGGAAATAAATATAAATAAATACGACATATAACAGTGGGACGAATAAATTGAATATACGTCTCATGTAGTACTCTTTACACAACCTTATTCGTGTTCGACCTTAGTTCTAACGGCCCTCTTTCTAGTTATTGGAGTCTATACGTCTACTGTGGTGGGACTACCGTCTTTCACTTCTCCTCGATTTTGCGGAGAACTAATTTCACTTTCACCTCTCACTTTTTCAACCGAATTTCGAGTTGTAAGCTTTTTGCTTCTAGTACCGTAGACCAGGGTAGTGAAGTACCCTTTATCTACCCCTTTGTCACCTTTGTCACAATCTGAAATAAAAAAACCCGAGGTTTTAGTGACGTCTACCACTGACGTCGGTACTTTAACCTCCTGTGAACGAGGAACCTTCCTTTCAATACTGGTTGAATCTATCGTATAAGTTTTCGTCTCTGTAATGAAACTGTTGTTTTCAGGCAGATCAGTTCCGATACCAAAAAGGTCACCAGTGCATACCTACACTCTCAACCTGATACTTCTTTCGACTCGTGGTTTTTTAACTAAGAAAACTTGACACCACTGAGAACTCTCAAGGAACCTGACGTTCCTCTAGGTTGGTCAAGTAAGACTTCCTCTAGTCGGGACTCTAAAGAAACCTCCCTTACTACGACCTCGATTTTGAGGTCATGAAACCGGTGGAGTACGTTTCTCAACTAAGTGACCTTTTCTGAGACTACGACCCTCCCTAACCCCCGTCCTCCTTTTCCCCTGCTGTCTTCTACTCTACCGACTTACCGTAATGACTGAGCTACCTACACTCAGACTCACTTGAGGTCCTCAACCACTACCTGTCCCTTCGGACCGCACGACACTAAGAACCCCAGCGTTTCTCAACCTGTGCTGACTCGCTGACTTGACTGACTATGATATGATATTACACTTCTATGGCATTTATTAAATGTGTAAAAGAACAAATAACTTACGATGTCAAAGATAATAAGAGATAATATCCATTACGGTACTATTTATGAGAAGATAACACTGAATTACACGTATACCCGTGCCCTAAGAAATCCTGGTTCTCATAACCCATAATACACTCCTCTTACAAAGGACCCACATTCCTTACAAGGATAAATAGAAATATCAACAAAGGTTTAAGAAGGAGTTTCACAAATGTTTTATCCCGTTACGTAGGAAGTCTGAACATACTCTAATTGACAACGAGATGTCAGAACGTCTTTGAAGTAGTGTGAAAATTTAAAACGGGTATATTAGTAACGATTTATTATATAATACTAATAAATTAAATGTAAAGGGTAAATTAATCTTGTAAAACTTGTATGGAATTTAAACATGAAAGATAAACAAAACAAAAATTGAAATGGGTAACAAGATAAACTAATAAAAAAGAGAATAACTAATCACTCTTGAAAAATATACAATATCTATAATAAGAAATCAATACATGTAACGTTTATATCAGAATGTCAGAAACATCATGATAAAGATTTAGTCTTTAAAATTTAAAATAGTTTTGGTTTAAATTGAATGAAATATTCTACACAAAAAAGACAGAACATTTACATTGAATCTTGTGTCAATAAAGAAGATAAAATTACAAAATTACGAAACTAAAAATATGAATTCAAAAATAAAGTGACACCTACAGGATATACCGTACACTAGATTATCTAAAAGGATGTGACTTTCGGTATTATAAAATCAGTCGAAAACGGGGTCACTAAACAACATACTGAAACAAAACAAAAGTTAAAGTTAAAGGGTATATAAGACTTTAAAACGACTAAAGGTAATCAGATAATTAGGTTAGGACTCATCTATGGTGTGAAAGAATTAACTAGAGTACAACATTATAAAATTGAACTGTTAGTATTTCTCTTCACCAGACAAAGAGTACACATGATGTACAGATATCATGAATATCATCGTTTCTGAGTCTGACTACCTCGTCAGTAGTATGACATTGTGGTAATAATAAAGAGGAGAGTCTAGAAGAAGTAGAAACGTAAAAAGTCAAGTTTGTGTTCGGGTAGTCGATAAGGATGACTTTATCAATCAAGTAACGACAATTTCGTCTAACGGGAGAAAGATATAGATAATAAAAAAAGGATTTTTCGGATTCACTCCAAAAATGAGACTAGGTTACTCGTATTAGAAGAGGTAAACGAACTCCCAGACAGACGGTTACGTTCTTTGTAATCTCTGTGTCCAAGTCAGGGATTTACCCCTTATAGGGGACCTCCTCCCGTACCGTTGGGTGAGGTCATAAGAACGGACCTTTTAGGGTATCTGTCTCCTCGGACTATTCTAATTCTAGTCTTTTTTGATTAAACATTTATACCTACAGAGTATCTTTACCTTGGATTCTTCACCGATTTGGTCTGGTCGAAGATATGAAAAATCTGTTTTATTACTTTTGATGAACTCTTTTCCTCTAGTCAGGACCCACAAGTAGCCTTCCTGACTACAACTTTGACTTCGAGGTTATGAAACCGGTGTACTACACTTCTCGACTGAGTAAACTTTTCTGGGACTACGACCCTTTCTGACTCCCGTCCTTCTCTTCCCCTGCTGTCTCCCACTCTACCAACCTACCGTAGTGTCCGAGCTACCTGTACCCAAACCCACTTGAGGTCCTCAACCACTACCTGTCCCTCCGGACCGCACGACACCAAGTACCCCAGTGTTGCTCAGCCTGGGTTGACTCGTTGACTTGACTTGACTTGATACAAATCTCTGAATCCGAAACCCACGAATTAATCACGTCTTCGACTTGTCTCAAACCCAAACACTATCATTTAATTATTTCTTCTTCATTATTCAAAATGAATATATCCGAAGAGTCGGGTCTTAAGGAACAGAGACTGTTATTCCTACGAAGAGATGGAGGAATGTATCCCTCTACGGACGTCCACCCTCTGAACAAAGTACGAAAGTGTCCTTGTTTTCTTATAGTCAGACGGGAAAAACGTGATTGTCAAAGAATTTATTGAAATTAATTTTATCAGTTATATGGTAAACCGTTGTACGAAACTCGGGGTTGTTGTAGGATTAAACATTGAGACATACACACACAAATCACCCGAGATATCTTCCCGTCATTATATATATATCTGACACCATCCTTTAATCCTCTTTACAAATTGGACCAGAGCTTCAAAAGAAAGAGTACAAGTCACCACAAGTATTAAACCAATGTAGTCATCCCCACTTTTAAAGTTAGTCCGTACCTTTTCATTTAGAAAAATAATCCCTCTTGTATGTTTTCCGTTTTTGTAAACCATCATATAAGGGACTGTCTATATCATTGTCAGTACTTCGGACATCTCGTGACGATTTTATAAATAAACTGTAAATAATTCGTCTCAAATTACCATCACTGTAAAATTAGATTAAGTAGTCAAATTATCAAAAACACTTTTACGAGGTAAATAAATCTACAAGATACACAGAAAGGATAAGAGTGATTAGTAAAAACGAGTAAACGATAACTACATCCAACAAAACTTTATCACGTAATCTTAGTCTTCTTATATTGAAGTCTTTCGTAATAGTAATTTTTGGATAGATCTAATTCTACATCATTCATTAATATTAAAATGTCCTAATAAAAAAGTAAACAGAGATACTGTCATTTAGTAATCCTGACCCTTTGGTAGGCATATCTAGATATCTATGAGCGGTCTCCAGTAGAAACCTTTGTATTAGTATGTAATAATACTTCGGGGTTAAATATTACTCAAAAGAAGATTTTTTTTAGAAATCATCATTAGAGAAGACTACTTGTACTATCTAGACTATTACTAGTTCCCTCAAAAAATCCAAGTTTAAAGAAATGGTTTAGTCATCTTAGGAATCCTACTTTATTATTGATCTGTTTACTACAACAAGACGAGGAACTCCCATCTATAAAACATGGACTACACAAAGATCACGATTAGATTTAAGTCGAGAGATTTAATTGTTCATTAGTTAGTCATTCTAACACGAAACTTCTAAACTCGAACATGTCTAAAAATAAAGACGACACAAAAGTGATGGACACATCTCCTACCAACTTCTGTATATGGACAGAAAGACGGATCCTCCTGGAGTTTTTACCGGTATTCCTCCTTCTCTTCTAAGAAATTATACTTCAATTGATTACACTTATAATATACTATTTGTTTTAAAACGCCGTGATAATTAAAGACTGTCGAAAAACTCTTGAAGCAGATCATGTTAACAAGATGAAACTCCTTCACGACGAAACATAAGTAGGATCTATTTAACGAAGACTTCCTTCAACACCCCTTTTTTCTTTTACCTTCGGTATCTGAAACTTTTTTATAAACATTATACACCTAAACTGTTTCTTTAATACAGATCTTATATCTTTCTTGAGAATATTAACTCATTATACCTCTACTGGGTTGTTTTTATGATCTATTTTACCTTTTCATCATGTCAGTGATACCTTTTATCACACCTCTAAGGAATTTTTTGATCTTTATCTTGACGATATGTTGGGTCGTCAGGTATGTGTGACTTCTTTGGTCTTAACTTTCTCTGTGCACATGGGGTTACGAGTAACGTCGTGACAAATGTTATTGGTCCTGTACCTTCGTTAGATCTAGGTAACCTTCTGTTTACCTATTCTTTCGACACCGTGTACATGTTTTAACTTGTAATGAGTAGGTAACTTTTATTACGTAAACTTAGTCAAGATTTCTCCACCTACTTTGACCTCGGATAAAAAGTCTCACTTCATTCAGTCTTTCTTTTTGTGGTTATGTCACATGATTGTGTATATACCTTAAATCTTTCTACCATTGCTACTGGGATATACACTCTGTAGTTTTCTCTGTGTCTGGATTTCTTGTCAGAAAACCTGAAACACTCTCTTCCGTTCCCACCCTACTAAACTCGCTTATCGTAACTTTGTACATATAGTAGTATACACTTTGTCTAGCGGTCAGGTCCAAGCTACGTACTCTGTCCCACGAGTCCCGACCACGTGACCCTACTGGGACTCCTTACCCTACCCCTTCCTCCACTCTCTCCCAAGTCCTACCCTTTGTGCACATGTGAGTACCGACTAAGTACAGATACATACCGTTTTTTATAAAGTTATAATATTAATCGGAGGTTAATTTTATTTATTTAATTAAATTTTTTTCTTATGATTTTTTTTTTGCGTGTGTTTTTTTATCATCTATTTTACCTTTAAGGGACTACCAAGTAACCACTCCTGAGACACTATAATGACAAAATCGGGTTCAAGTTAGGGAGAAGTTCCTTCATGCTTGGACGTTCGACACACCACACCGTTTTTTTTTGGGTTTTTTGTTTGTTTGTTTTTTGACCTATTTTACAAACTCGTCTACGAAGTGTCCTTTACTATATACTTACAAGTTATTCATGTACTTTTTTCAAGAGTTGTTGTATCTATGATCACACAGAAGTCTTTTCCCGTTAACCAATACTTCATGGTAATATACTATCGGAACTGGTACCTCGGTGAGACATCTTTGTTATAATAATCATGGGTCCTAAAGAACTCACATTTGTCTATTGGTACTAATGTTTTAAGAGTAACATTATATTTAATTTGTCGTCCGATGAGTAAATTTACTTTTTATGACGGTAGTCCATTTTATCTGTAGTTCGCCAGATCACAATAAGATATATCTTTTCTTTAAAAGTGCACTTCCATTTAATAGTTTTAAAATTTCGTCACGTTCTATTTAATGACTACCTTATACCTATAATTTCTAGAAGTTTGAAACAGAGATCTAAAGAACAGGGGTATTGTTCCTATCTATTCGATCCATCCAAAAAAAAGGTAGAACGGGTTACTCCTTTAAAGAAAGGAGTTAATATAAAACCATCTAAAAGGGTCCTAGGACACCGGACGACTATTTACGAATTGGTTGAATGAGAACTCCTTTTTTAGACTTAAAAATCACAAACGACTAAAGGCACCACATATATAATAGTGGTACCGGTTCATATCTATAACCATGTCTACTAACATGTAGATCCTTCTCTACACGTGACGGGTCTAGAGTGTTGAGTCGGGGTCGACGAACAGTTTGGTGACGTTACAGATGGAAAGTCCATGACGAGACATTCAGAGGTGATAACTTTTTACTAATAAGATGACTCCCTATAAAAGAAATTTATATAATTTATATATGTAATACTAGTATAGAATTAGAAAACTTAGAATTCTACTGAAAAATTTAAAAAAGACTAGAGAGTATAGGAGGAAGATGTCAAATTAAAAGTCTTTATGAATCAAAGTTCAACAACCCCTCAGGAACTATTAAATAAGGTACCTAAAAGATGAGGTCTAAAGATACGATAAAAGGATTTTGATGGACGTAGTCTTAGAGACTCTTTCCCCTGAATCTTAGTCGTACAACTATTTAAGGAAGTCTCTTTCTAACAATTTGAAACTCTTAAAGACAAGATTTTCTGGACGGAAAAGGAACTTCTATTCAGATAAAATTGTGTTCCACCTACTTTTTTACATCAGTTTTATCTTCACCTATTACTCTCTCATTCACTACCACTCTTCAAGAAAACCCCCACGAGTACTTTTACATTAGAACTACCTGCACCGAAACAACTTATCAATATCTTCTAAAATAAAAGAGATCAAAACAATAGATCATTTGTCTACTAAATAACACCATCAAGAGTTAGTAGTCCATATGGTGGTAGGGGACCACTCTAATTTAAACATACATTAACGAAGTGTACTACGATGATTCGTCGGTCCAAACTCTTAGTGAAGGTCGTTCTTAGGGTTTAAAAGAATTAAGTACTGTGAGTGTTATGAAAAGAGGATCTTGGGGAAACAGTTCTTTGTTTTGTTTTGTGGATTCTCAATACAATCTAATAATTCACAGAATTATTTAAGGATCACAGAATTATGTATAAATGTATAGTTGTTGAATTGTCATCAAACTTGTTCATTGACGACTTTTCTTCAACTTTCTTATTTTATTATAAAGATGATGAAAAAACAACAACAACAACTCATTGAAGTCAAGTTCAGTCAGAGAGTCAGCACAGACTGAGAAACACTGGGGAACTTAGCGTCGTGCGGTCCGAGGGACAGGTAGTGGTTGAGACCCTCAAGTGAGTCTGAGTGCAGGTAGCTCAGTCACTACGGTAGGTCTGTAGAGTAGGACCCAGCAGGGGAAGAGGAGAACGGGGGTTGGGGAGGGTCGTAGCCTTAGAAAAGGTTACTCAGTTGAGAAGCGTACTCCACCGGTTTCATGACCTCAAAGTCGAAGTCGTAGTAAGGAAGGTTTCTTTAGGGTCCCGACTAGAGGAAGTCTTACCTGACCAACCTAGAGGAACGTCAGGTTCCCTGAGAGTTTTGAGAAGAGGTTGTGGTGTCAAGTTTTCGTAGTTAAGAAATCACGAGTCGGAAGAAGTGTCAGGTTGAGAGTGTAGGTATGTACTGGTGTCCTTTTTGGTATCGGGTCAGGACCCTAAAGAAACCTTCCTTACTACGACTTCGACTTTGAGGTCATGAAACCGGTGGAGTACGCTTCTCAACTGAGTAACCTTTTCTAAGGCTACGACCCTCCCCAACCCCCGTTCTCCTCTTCCCCTTCTGGGTCCTACTCTACAGACCTACCTTAGTGACTGAGTTACCTGCACTCAACTCGAAATTCGGTTGAAAAAGTGAGAGGAGAAAGTGAGAGTAGTTCTCCGAAAAATCAAGGAGAAGTGAAAGACGGTGAACGACGGTTCCCACCACAGTAGACGTATAGACTCCGATAACTATAAAGAGAACCGTTAGAACTAAGGTCGAACACAAAGAAGGTCAGGTCGTAAAGAGTACTACATGAGACGTATATTCAATTTATTCGTCCCACTGTTATATCAGGACAGGTTGAGAAACACTGGGGAACCTGATATCGTGCGGTCTAGAGGAACAGGAAGTGATACAGACCCTCAGACGAGTTTGAGTTGACGTAAGCCAGCTACTACGGTAGGTTGGTAAAGTAGTAGTTATCGAAGGAAAAGGAGGACGGGAGTTATAAAGGGTCGTAGTCTCAGAAAGGATTAATCAGTAGAGAAGGGTAGTCCACCGGTTTTATAACCTCAAAGTCGAAGTCGTAGGCAGGAAGGTTACTTTCAAGTCTTGACCAGAGGAAATCCTACCTGACCAACCTAGAGGAACGACAGGTTCCCTGGGAGTTCTCAGAAGAGGTTTTGGTGTCAAGTTTTCGTAGTTAAGAAACCGTGAGTCGGATGGAGTACCAGATTGAAAGTGTACGTATGCACTGATGACCTCTTTGGTATCGAAACTGATCTACTTGAAAACAGTTGTTTGACTACAGAGAGGAAAAATTGTGTAACAAATCAAAAGAGTATCGAAAGGAAGGTTCCTTGTTCGTATAAAATTAAAGTACCGACGTCAGTGGTAGACGTCACTAAAACCTCGGGTTCTTTTATTTCAGACAGTAACAAAGGTAACAAAGGAGTAACAAAGGGGTAGGTAAACTGTACTTCACAACCTTGACGTATGGTACTAATCACAAAACTTACGACTCAAAATTCGGTCGAAAAAGTGAGAGGAGAAAGTGGATGTGGTTCTCCGAGAAATAAAAGAATTTATTGGGTTTAACAATTGACTACACTACACACGTGGAACACTCATTACGCGTTGAGGATCCTTCGACCTAAGTCTAACCTCTGGAGTTTAGAAAATAGGATAAGGTGTGACTAAAAGACTGGTATGAACGGAAACTTCGTTAATCAATTTAAGATAGAAACCTTTCTCTACTACAGTAACTTTCTTTATATCGTACTAGTACTCGACCACCAAAAAGATTGAGAATTTTTGAATTTTATAGTGTCTCATAAGAAACACCGAGAGATCCCGAGGAACCGTGAAATAAACCTTTGGTCTCTGAATATCTCGTTTAAAATACTCTTATCGGGTTCGTTTAAAATCTTAAAGTTTTATCACTATTTTCTTTTTCTTAAACTACTCTCAGTCCCAACGAACATTTCAAAAATAAAAGAATTAAAAAGTCAGTATCTTTCCTTTCACGACAATTACTACTAATTTTTTTTTTTATTGACTGGAAGTTGTCCTTGATCGTTACATGATTAGTGATATAAAATATTAAAAGGGCTAATTTAAAATCATTGTTTACATTCTTCATCCATGTTAATAGGAATCGAAAATGAATACTTTGACCTCTGAATCTCGAAATGAATAAAGGTCTGATCATTCACCGTGTCTACCTCTCCCATCCACTAAACATATACTTAAGTAGATCTATCCTTAGACTGAATTAGTACTCTTTATCTTAACCACCGAAGAGACGTCGGAGTTCTATTCATCCCTTCAGTTTTACATTTCGTCACTCTTTTGTTTTTTAAGGACCGTATCTATGAGAAGAATATCTTCACATCCTTTTACGCTTAACGTTTAGGGTGATTAAACCTCCATGTACATACACTCACGTATACACGTACATGTGTCTGTACGTTTATGTACGTATGAATGTATTACTGATCTATAATGTGGATACGTAAGTCTTAATAGTCTATAAGTCGGTCCTATTACAGGTTAACTTTTACTCTTAATATTCTCCGTTTTGTCACATTTTGACTTGCAATCTCCCCTCTTCTATCGACTGTCATCCTCGTCTCTTCCCTCCCTTCTCCTGTCTGTCGTCGAGGACAGTAGAACATAGAAGGGCTTTGACAGATAGTGGTAGCGGGAAATGAACGTCATAATTTTAAGAATTTACAGAAAGAACTCAATCGGAGACAGAGTTCGTATAACAATTTAAAATTGTGTTTCCAAAACTTGATTCCTGAAACGAAACGAGAATTTTTATAGGGAAAGAAGATCCCTCGACATACAATGAAGTGTGCACAATCCAACCTAAGGTCTCTATTTTCCCCGTCTTAAGAACACAACGGACACATGACAACTTTCGGACATTACTGTTCACGAGTAAACATATACACTTCCTTATAGTCTTTTATTTTTTTCCGTCCAGTCTTTATATTCGTATATGTGAAATTAATTTAGTTAATTCTGGTGGGTCCCGGAAACAAAATTTTATAGAGATAAACAGACAGTAAACTGAACTTTCAGTGTTTTTCATTGTACAACAATTGAGAGGGGTGAGGTAAAGAAGGGAGAGAAGTGGGGTTTCTATAATAGAATTAGTAATCGGATGACCCTGTATAACGACGATGACGACGACGACGACGATTCAGCGAAGTCAGTACACACTGAGACACGCTTGGGTATCTATCGTCGGGTGGTCCGAGGGGGTAGGGACCCTAGGAGGTCCGTTCTTATTACCTCACCCAACGGTAACGGAGGAGACTAACCCTGTACAATCCGGAGTAAATATACCCTTTACCTGGGTAAAGATTCTTGGAACTCTACGACGAAAACCGTGAAAGGACATAAGAGAGGGTTCGAAGTAGGACAGAAGTGAAGAATTTACTTACTGAAAAACATGAATAAATGGGGAACTAAAATCCGAAGGATTTCGGATTTTACCACCGAGTCTCTCGTTTCTTAGACGGGCGTTACTTCCTCTGGACCCAAACCCTTCTAGGGGACCTCCTCCCGTACCGTTTGATGAGGTCATAAGAACGGATCTCTTAGGGGTACCTGTCTCCTCGGACCGTCCGATGTCAAGTACCCCAGTGTTTTTCAACCTGTACTGACCCACTGATTCGTAAGTGGGGAACTAAATTACTCGTGTTAGGGAGGTACACTGTTAATATATTATTTGTACAAAACTTACTTAATTATTTTAGATGGGAAATGTCTTCGTAACAACAAGTCAATGATTTAGTAGAGACTAAGAAACTCTGGGGAACCTGACGTCATACGGTCCGAAGGGACAGGAAGTAATAGAGGGTCTCGAACGAGTTTGAGTACAGGAAACTCAACGACTACGAATTGGTAGAGAAGGAAACGCCTGAAGAACGACGAGTGAACCCGAAGGGATTATCGAACTAACCATTTCTTAGGTGGACGTTACGTCCTCTTGGGCCAACATAAGGACCCAACCCTTCTAGGTGACCTCTTTATTATCCGATTTGTGAGGTCATAAGAACCCGAAGGAAACACCGAGTCGACCATTTTTTAGACGGACGTTACATCCTTTGGACCCAAGTTAGGGACCCGACCCTTCTAGGGAACCTCTTCCCTTTCCGATAGGTAAGGTCATAAGACCGGATCTCTTAGGGTGCCTGACATATCAGGTACCCCAACGTTTCTCAGTCTGTACTGACTCGTTGAAAGTGAAGTGAAGTGAAGTGAAGTGAAAAACGAACATCAGAAAGGGTCGTAGTCTTAACAAAGGTGACTCAACCAAGAAACGTAGGTCACCGGTTTTATAATCTCAAAGTCACAGTGGCAGTCAGAAAGGTCACTTATAAGTCCCAACTAAAGGAAATCCTAATTGACCACTAGAGGAACATCAGACTTCCTGAGAATTCGAGAAGACGTCGTCGTGTCAAACTCTCCTAGTCAAGAAACCGTGAGTCAGAAAAATACCACGTTGAGACTGTAGACGTGTACTGACGACCTTTTTTCCTGATATGTCTGGAAACAGTCGTTTTACTATAGAGACGAAAGATTATGTGACAGTTCTAAATAGTATCGATAAGAAGGTTCCTCGTTCGTAGAAAATTAAAGTACTGACGTCAGTGATAAACGTCACTAAAACTTCGGGTTCTTTTATTTTAGACAGTGACGAAGGTGACAAAGGAGAAGATAAACGGTACTTCACTACCTTGGTCTACATATCAACATAAGACAACAGATTGATTCTAAAACCTAGACTAGGGTAGTCAAGTCAAGTCAGCAATCAGTACAGGCTGAGAAACACTGTGGTACTTAACGTCGTACGGTCCGGAGGGACAGGTAATGGTTGAGGGCCTCAAGTGAGTCTGGGTGGAGGTAACTCAGTCACTACGATAGGTCGGTAAAGTAGGAGACAGCAGGGGAAGAAGAGGACGGGGGTTAGGGAGGGTCGTAGTCTCAGAAAAGGTTACTCAGTTGAGAAGCGTACTCCACAGGTTTCATGACCTCAACCTCAAAGTCGAAGTCGTAGTACGGGAGGTTTCTTTAGGGTCCCTTAACTAGTTTGAGTGAAGTACTAGTTTGAGTGACTAGGGTAGTGAAGTACCGTTTATCTAACCCTTTGTTACCTTTGTCACTGTGACATAAAAGAACCCGAGATTCTAGTCACTTCTACCACTGACGTCGGTACTTTAATTTTCTACGAACTAGTAACCTTCTTTTAAATACCGTTCAGATCTGTCGTATAGCTTTTCGTCTCTACAATGAACCGATTGTTAAAAGGTAGATCAGTTTCGATACCAAAAAGGTCATCAGTACAAACCTACACTTTCAAACTGGTATTTCTTTCGACTCGTGGTTTATTAACTACGAAAACTTGACACCACAACCTTTTCTGAGAACTCCCAGGGAGCCTGACGTTCCTCTAGTTTGGTCAGTTGACATTTCCTTTAGTCAGGACTTATAAGTAACCTTCCTAACTACGACTTCTACTTCGAGGTCCTGAAACTGGTGTACTATGTTTCTTGACTGAGTAACCTTTTCCGGGACTACGATCCTTTCTAACTTCCGTCCTCCTCGTTCCTTGTTTTCTCCTACTCTACCAACCTACAGTAATGGCTGAACTACCTGAACTCAAACTAGTTCGAGACCCTTCGTGTCCCCTCGGACCACACGACGTCAGGTACCCAGTATTTCTCAATCTATGTTAACTCGTTGACTTGACTTGACTAACAGATTTACATTATCAAGTGTATCACACAGAATTCAATGTTGAGAAATTAACTCGTAGAAGTCCAGTCTAAATACGACGAATTTAATGTCTTAAATTATTATGTCATGTCTTAATATATTATTGATAACTTTATTAACAGATTGTTCAAGAGAAAGAAGCCATATAGTCGGAGAGACTAGAAGTACGAACTTAGTTGAATAGAATTGTTGTTCACGACTCATTGAGTCAGATGAGACGTGAGGTCGACGTTAACTGATAAAAGACACGATAAGAGATTCAGACCCTTAAAGTGAGACGAAAGACAATAGTGGACAACTTAGGGAGAAGATGGACCTTTCAGTCACATCTGTACGAGAACATCCCCTCCTTTTTATTAAAAGGGAGTCGGAAAAATCCAAGAACCGACTGTAGGGGTATATTATTTTTCTTTCTAAACGATTTCTTTTTGACTTCATATTATTGTACTTATAAAGGACATACGTACCCTCTATGGGTCCTTTTCCGGGTTCAGTAGTGGAATTTATGGTAGAGTTCAATTCTTGTTTTCTACAACTCACCTCCTTTATCGATCAACATCCTCCAGTAATTGATCCCTTGTTATTTGTTTAGTCAAAGATTCCGTCTAAATTCAAGAACAAAAGAGGTAATTATTCTCAAAGATCTCTAAATCTGTAAGAGGAGAAAGATTATGTCTTTCTGTGGAAGTGTTTACTTATAAAAGGAATATTTACAATTACAAAGAATGTTTTTACATTGAAGATGAAAAAGTCTCGAAGAGAAGAGACGGAAAAAAAAAAAAAAAAAAATTATTGGTCCAGTTTTGTCAAGAATACCATTTCTTCGTGTAAAATACCACGTCATAAGATGAGGGTAAGTGAGAAAGAGAATCGGAGGTGACTAGATACACCAAACTTAATAAGAAAATAAAATGATAGTTCTCCGGAACGAAACTATAAAGTGTCTGGTAAACAAAACGAAAAGGATACTTACCAAAAAACGTATCCTCAATTTTAGAAACAACTTACAAGACAACGAGTGACAATTCACCTCATATTCAGTAAATTAAAGGTTAAAACAAAGTAAATGATACTGAATTTAGTAATGATAAACTTCATTAAGAAACATCAGATTCCGAGAGGACCACCGATCTGTCATTTCTTAGGCGTACTTTACGTCCTTTGGGTCCAGACTAGGGACCCCACCCTTCTAGGGGACCTCTTCCTTTACTATTGGGTGAGGTTATAAGGACGGACCTCTTAGGGTACCTGTCTCCTTGGACCACCTGACATAAGGTACCTGTCTCAACCTATACTGACTTGTTTAAAGTGAAAGTTAAACTATCAGATTCACCTCTTTTTAATACTCTTGTACGGACTAAGACTTCCGTAGTCACACCGTAGTTAGACTACGATCTAAGATGAAAAGAGAGTTCCTGATTACTTTCGATTGAAAAACATTTCCATCATAATAGGTGACGATAAAAACAAACAGAAACAAAACAAAAAGGGAATATATACAACTTCCACCCGTTTCATAGAATGGTGGTTTATACAGTTAAACCGTATAACTAATGAAACTTAATTTCAATGAATTCTTTTTTGTCCATGTTATTCCTGTAAGACTAAGAGGAAACAAACGGACTTTTGATTTTTATTTAGAGTGTACATTTTCCATAAGAGACGAATGGTCCTTCATTTTTCTGTAAGAATAGTGCTCGGTCTCTTAAGTTCCGATTCTTTGAACAATGAGGAAGCGATTAATCGATGGATTCTGGGTTTGAGAAAATAAAACACTTAAGAAATGTTGATAAAAAACAGATTTTTCACATTTCGGACGGACGAAGTGAGTGAAGAAACTTGGAGTATTGAAACCCCTATGACATTTATGTTTTAATTTAAACAAAGAGAAACCAATTAGACAGAACTTACATTTACACTTCAGTGAGTTAGTACAGGTTGAGAGACGCTAGGGTACCTGACATCGGATGGTCCGAGGAGACAGATACCCTAAAAGGTCCGTTATCATAACCTCACCTAACGGTAAAAGAAGAGGTTTCCTAGAAGGGTTGGGTCCCTAGTTTGGGTCCAGAGGACATAACATCTATCTGCGAAATGGCAGACTCGGTGGTCCCTTCAGATTAGACAGAATGTAAATAAATTGAAAATCTGACTGGTTTGTTGGATCTACCCTTCTTTCTTTTACACAAGGAGGGGATGTCACTTAATAACAACAACAACCAATCAATGATTCAGAATAGACTGAGAAAACACTGGGACGATCCGAGAAGACAGGTGCCTTAAGAGGGTCGTTTCTATGACCTCACCCAACGACAAGGGAAGAAGTCTCTTAGAAGGTTTGGGTCCCTAGTTTGGGTATAGAGAACGTAACTGTCTATCTAAAAGATGGTGACTTTGTGGTCTTTTTGAGTGTTATACAATATATACATGTATGTTTCCCCGAAGGGACTATCGAGTCAACTATTTCTTAGACGGACTTTACGTCCTCTGAGGTCCAGCTAAGGACCCAGTCCTTCTAGAAGACCTCTTCCCTATCCGATGGTGAGGTCATAAGAACCCGAAGGGAACACAGAATCTACCACCTCTTATGTGGACGTTACACCCTCCGGATCCAAAACTAGGGACCCAACCGTTCTAGGGGACCTTTCCCCTTTCCGATGGGTGAGGTTATAAACCCGGATACCGTTTTAATGTCGATATCGGGGAGTCGAGACTTCTTGTTTCTCCACCCCCTTTCCAGTCAAGTCAAGTCAGTGAGTCAGCACAGGTTGAAAAACGTTCGGTTACCTGACGTCGTACGGTCCGGGGGGACAGGTAGTGGCTGAGGGACTCAAATGAGTTGGAGTTTAGATAACTCAGCCACTACGGTAGGTTGGTAGAGTAGGAGACAGCAGGGGAAGAGGAGGACGGTTAGAAAGGATCATAGTCCCTGAAAAGTTTACTCAGTCGAGAAACGTAGTCCACTGGTTTAATAACCTCAAAGTTGAAGTCGTAATCAGGAAGGTTACTTATAAGTCCTGACTAGAAGAAATCTTACCTGACCAACCTAGAGGAACGTCAGGTTCCCTGAGAGTTCTCAGAAGAGGTTGTGTTAAGTTTTCGTAGTTAAGAAGTCATGAGTCGAAAGAAATATCAGGTTGAGAGTATAGGTATGTACTGATGATCTTTTTGGTATCGAAACTGATCTACCTGGAAACAACCGTCCAGTCATACATACACTAAAACCACTTCCCCTATAAACACTTCTATTCGTATGTAAAAAAAACTCTTCCAACAACGATCAGTACTCCTTGTCTACAGAGGTCATTACTAAGATCACGAAAAGATCTAAACTCTACGTTCTTTAACCCAAGTATTTTGGAGGACTTTAATAGATGGACTTCCGGACAAGACGGTCACAAAGGGTCTCCTGTCTCACTGAGTAAGGACTAGAGGTAGAACTTAAGTAAAGTCTCATACAATTTCCAGTCGCTTCCGTCACCGATGACTGAATTAGGAACAATCTTCGTCTAAGTTTACTAGTAAAAATCAACCGTTCAGACAAGGACCTTATCTTGATAGGGCTTCCCGAAGGAACCACCGAGTCTACTATTTCTTGGATGAACGTTACTTTCTCTAGTCCTAAGTCAGGGACCCAGTCCTTCTAGGGGACCTCTTCCTTTACTGTTGGGTAAGGTTATAAGAGTGGACCCCTTGGGGTACCTGTCTTCCCGGACCTATCGATATTATGTACCACAGTGTTTCTTAGTCTGTACTGACTGGTCGATTGTGAAAGTGAAAGGTCTCTGTAGACATTACTTATTCCCGACACACCACCCCTCTTGTACTGTCCCGGATCTCTAGTCGGACGGAAGAACAGGGTAACAGAGATGGACCGAGTGGTTTTTAGATAAATGGTTTATAAACAAAGAGGAGAGAGGGAGACTTAACGGAAAGCGGTGAATCTTCAGGGTTTGGTGATGGGCATTGTATAGGAAACAGACATTGACTTTTATTTTATTCACAAATTTCACTTCTAAAGTCAGTAAAGTCGTTCAATAAACTAAAAGGACCGAGAGAGGGTACTTTTATTTCACAATCAGTGAGTCAGGACAAACTGAGAAACGTTACGGTCCGAGAAGACAGGTACTCGGAAGAGTCCGTTCTTAATACCTCATCCAACGGTAAGGGAAGAGGTCCCCTAGAAGGACTAGGACACTACCTTGGGTCCAGAGGACATAACGTCCGTTTAAGAAATAGTAAACTCTACGGTACATATGTATAATAATTTTAAAACAAAATAAAATACGACAAACAGACAAAGTACAGTCAAATTAATTCTGGTCGGTCTTCTTGGATCTTCACGTCTCCTTTTAAAGAAGGAGAGACTGTATAGAATAGAGACGAGGATCGTTGAGTACGTAACGAGTTTATAACAAAGAGGACAGTCTACTACAAATATTTTAGTCGTTCCATTGACCCGAAGAACTTAAACGTCTCAGAGATAAAAAAAAAAAATTACGTCACTATCTCCATCATGAACCGTTTATTCTCTTACAATCTTCTCCTTCGAGTTATATAGCGATATACACAGGATTTACTATTTATATCTAACTTCAACTAACGTAGGGAACTACACGGAAAGGCGTAAGGAAAACACATATTATTACGGTGATCATCCATCACCTCCGTTTCTCCTCTAGACTTATCCATTACTACGATTAAACGGTGTACGTCCTTGTAACGTTTTCACGGGAAGACGTAAATGGTACAATATCCCCCTTTTACTATTCCTCAAACGAAATCTTTATGTAATATTTTTCCTTTTAACTAGAAACAGATACAAACAGGAGAAAACAACAACACCCTTGTTATAACTTACGAAAGAACTTTGATGATTAGTTAACGATAGAAGGAGGGTTGTTAGGAAAGATAGTGACAAACTATGAGAAATAGGGCAAAGAGTCATGTACGATACAATCCTGATAAGTAAGCGACTTTGTAAATAACTCACGAATGGACATCAGGTGTGACGTAATCCACAATACCTCTCATTTATAGTGATGTCTTCTCTTTTATAACAAAGATGGAATTTCGTCAGTAATCAGAAAGATATAGGTTGTGTTAGACTGACAACTAACGAAAATTCCACCAATACTCTTTACTTCATTTATACGTAAAACAGTGGTTCATATTTATATTGTAGACATAAATTTTAAGATGATATTTGGATAGAAGGTGTTAAAAGGATGAAAAGTTGTGTAAAAGGAGTAAAGAAATTTTATATTACGATTTTAGGTTGTAAGGAATTCTATCACGTTACAAAAACGGTGTAGTTGAGGTAATAATAATTAGTAGAATTTTGTAACACAACTCAAAGTCATTTATAAAATAGGAAATAACCTTTCATACTAACTAAAATGATTCGTAATGAAAATATTAACTCTGTCTTTATTAATGTCTAAAAAAGTGAGGAGGATGAATATCTTAGATTCCTCTAAAACTTTAAAAGGACAAGAGGGGACCAAGGATTCTCCATTAACCCCTTAGAGTTTCCTGGAAACTGTCACTAAGCATATTGTTTCTTGACTTAGTCATCTTCAGTCCCGTTTATTGACCCGACCAGTCTGAAACTCTTAAATAATTTATTTTTATAATGTTTGTCTCTCTTTTCCATGAACTTCGGTCTACGACATATCTGAAACTCCTCTGTCTGTTGACTTCTATTTAAAATCCTATATAATCTGTCGTACGACATGTCACTGGACGGAGAAGAGGGAAAGTAGGAATAGTGTCGTGAGGACGGATAGTTATTTGTTTATGTATGAGTTCAATGAAAATTATATAAAGTCTACTTTTTTTAGTGTTAGTTAATGTTCCGTTTGGTGTATAATCCGAATAAACCTACAGTTTTTCACCTTTTCGTAAAATGAGTATACTATAACTAGTCCACAGACGTCGAAAATTCAACGAATCATTAGCTCACTACTGGGAAAATGAAGAAATTTTTACAATGTTTTTTGGGTCGATTGTGAATACTTTTTATGAAAATAAAATTTGTTTATCTGTCATATGATCCAGACGTCTTTAAGGTTACACTGTCAGACACACACCGGGTTCGTCGATAAAAGGTTTTCAGAAGGTCCATTAAAATTACTCGTAGACCATAGACCTTGGGGACCACTTATGAGACTATCAAAAGGACAAACCCTCTTAACGGTCCTTTCACTGAACCACAATTCCTTACTAACCCGATCCGTCACCTTCTATAAACGAGTAAAAACCATTTAGACACAAGAGACATCCCGAAGGGAACACCGAGTCTGACATTTCTTTGAGGGACGTTAAGTCCTCTGGGTCCAAACTAGGGACCCAACCCTTCTAGTGGACCTTTTCCTTCACCGTTGGGTACGGCCATTAAAACGGACCTATTAAGGTACCTGTCTCCTCGGACCACCCGATGTCAGGTACCACAGTGTTTGTCAGTCTGTACTGACTCGATTGTGAAAGTGATACGTGAGAAATTGTTTATAACTCTGTTTATAAAGCCGCTTAAAAGTAAACACGAAATTAATTAAAGTGACATGTGTTCGAAGTAAAGGGGATTGAAAAGAATGTGAAAGACAGAAGTGACTGTAGAAATTTTTGAGGAGGGGAGGAGGTATTAATATATCGATAATGGGATACAAGAGAAGGCACAAAAGATACATGAGTTATCATTGTACGACATCGAAACACTCCACCCTCCTCTATCCCACTTCCTTACTCAAGACTTATAATAATTTAAAACTCCAATACGATAGAAATATGTTAATTGACAATACGAAAGGTTTGTAAAGACAAACGGTGTTAAATTCCTACATTTTGGGAACGAGAAAAAAAAAAAAAACTTTCAAACTTTCTTAAGAAATAAGTTGACCTAAATGGAAACATGATATTGATCACGAGATATTAATAGAAAGTTTAAAACTGAGAGTCCTATAAGTTTATAAGACGGAAAAGAAATTAGTAGTAATTAATCGATATAGTAATTTAATAAGTAAAGTGTGTATAAAAGTTTTATGACTAAATACATATAAAAGAATATCGTAGAAATCGGGTTTATATTTCAGTGTAGGGCAACGTAAAAATTACAATCAATTTGTCAGAAGAAATATAAAACGATTAAAAAGATCAGTCGTGAAACAGTCAGAAAAGTCTCTTGATCCAGAAACTTAATGAAAAAAATTTTGATGTTAAAAAGGATATATGGTTGACTAAATTTTTTTAGGGAATTTAAAGTAAAATTTTATACTTTTGTTTTTCATTATACGACATCTAGTATAATTCTTAATTGAAAACTTTAAAAATAGAAATGTCACAAAAATAAAATAGTGTTTAATTATGTGTGACGGGGGTTTAAATGTTAATATTTGAGAAGTGATCCAAAAACATCACAAAAACTAACCAACCGAAGAGAGAGAGATTCAAATTACAAAAGTAATAGTAGGTTTACTATAAATTTTTTAAAATTTCATAAAAACACACATGTATGTACTCGTAGGTATAACCGGAAAATTCTTAAATTGGTTCGGATTGACCTGTACCTTGTTGTCTGACCAAGGTTTATCCTTTTCCTCATGTAGTTTTGACATATAACAGTGGGACGAATAAATTGAATATACGTCTCACGTATATTCTTTGTGACCCGACCTTCTTCGTCTNTCAAATTACAAAAGCAATAGTAGGTTTACTATAAATTTTTTAAAATTTCATAAAAACACACATATATGTACTCGTAGGTATAACCGGAAAATTCTTAAATTGGTTCGGATTGACCTGTACCTTGTTGTCTGACCAAGGTTTATCCTTTTCCTCATGTAGTTTTGACATATAACAGTGGGACGAATAAATTGAATATACGTCTCACGTATATTCTTTGTGACCCGACCTTCTTCGTCTTCGACCTTAGTTCTAACGGCCCTCTTTATAGTTATCGGAGTCTATACGTCTACTGTGGTGGAAAAACCTCTTTCACTTCTCCTTGATTTGTCGGAGAACTACTTTCACTTTCTCCTCTCACTTTTTCAACCGACTTTCGAGTTGTAAGTCTTTTGTTTCTAGTACCGTAGACCAGGGTAGTGAAATACCCTTTATCTACCCCTTTGTCACCTTTGTCACTGTCTGAAATAAAACCCCCCGAGGTTTTAGTGACGTCTAACACTAACGTAGGTACTTTAATTTTCTGCGAATGAGGAACCTTCTTTTCAATACTGGTTGGATCTATCGTGTAACTTTTCGTCTCTGTAATGAAACGGTTGTTTCCAGGTAGATCAGTTCCGGTACTAAAAAGGACACCAGTACATTCCTACACTCTCAACCTGACACTTCTTCCGACTCTCGACTTCTTAACCACGAAACTTGACACCACAACTTTTTTTGAGAACTCTCAGGGAACCTGACGTCTCTCTAGGTCGGTCAGGTAAGACTGACGTCTCTTCCGTTACCGTGGGGTGAGGTCATGAGAACGGACCTTTTAGGGTACCAACCTCCTCGGACCACCCGACGTTAGGTACCCAGCGGTTCTCAACCTGTCCTGACTCTCTGAAGTGAAAGTGTAAAGTGAAAGTTTGTAATCTCTTCCTTTACCGTACCCCTCAGATGTCCGTTCTTATGATCTCATCCAACAGTACGAGAGGAGGTCCCCTAAAAGGGTTGGGTCCCTAACTTAGGTCCAGAAGATGTAACGTCCACCTAAGAAATGGTATACTCGGTGGTCACTTCGGTTTAGACGATCAATTTATACGATAATAAGGTAATGATCCTTCTCAATGAAACTTTATATAATCCACCATAAAAAACAATGAACAATAAATTAATTTCAGAAAACCAAAAGGTACATCTCCTAGTACAGTAGACGTTTGTCACTCTCAAAATGAAGAAGAAAAGGTTAAACCTAAGGAAAATAAAGAAAAAGACGAGATTAACGACACCGGTTTTGAAGGTCTTGATACACCTACTTTGACCTCGGCTAATATGTCTCACTTCATTCGGTCTTTCTTTTTGTGGTTATAAAGTTAAAAAGTGGTAACTCCTATTACAAACGACACCCAAACAGTATATATCGAAAATAATACAACTCNCGTACATTCTTAATTTCTAAAATTTTAAATTTTTTATTTTTTTATTTATTTTAATTTTTATTTATTTATTTATTTATTTTCATTTTTTTTTATTTCAGAAAACTTAACTAAATGAATATTTTACGTTTGAATTAAAGAAAAATAAATTTATATTTAAATAAATACAATTAACCTCCAATTAATGAAATGTTATAACATAACCAAAACGGTATGTAGTTGTACTTAGACGGTGTCCATATGTACACAAGGGGTAGGACTTGGGGAGAGGGAGGAGGGAGGGACACGGTAAGGGAGACCAAGTAGGGTCACATGGTCGGGGTTCCTAGGTCATAGTACGTAGCTTGGACCTGACCGCTAAACAAAGTATATACTATAATATGTACAAAGTCACGGTAAGAAGTAAGGTGGGAGAGGGAGTGGGTGTCTCAGGTTTTCTGACAATATATGTAGACACAGAGAACGACAGAGCGTATGTCCCAATAGCAATGGTAGAAATATTTAAGGTATGGATACATAATCATTGACATAACCACAAAAAGAAAGACCGAATGAAGTTAGACATATTATCCGAGGTCAAAGTGGGTGGAGTAATCTTGAGTAAGTTTACATAAGAAAAATTACCAACTCATTATGAGGTAACACATATACATGGTGTCGAAAGAATAGGTAAGTAGACTACCTGTAGATCCAACGAAGGTACTGGACCGATAATATTTGTCACGACGCTACTTGTAACCCCATGTGCACAGAGAAAGTTAAGACCAAAGGAGACATACATACGGGTCTTCACCCTAAAGACCCAGTATTCAGTCAAGATAAAGGTCTAAAAAACAAACAAACAAAATAAATAAAAATTAAAAATTATATTTAAATAAGTAAAATTAACCTCCGATTAATAAAATGTTATAACATAACCAAAATGGTATGTAGTTGTACTTAGGTGGTGTTCATATGTGCACAAGGTGTAGGACTTGGGGAGAAGGAGGAAGGAGGGACATGGTAGGGAGACCCAGTAGGGTCACGTGGTCGGGGTTCGTAGTCATAGTACATAGCTTGGACCTGACCACTAAGCAAAGTATATACTACAATATGTACAAAGTTACGGTAAGAGGGTTTGGTAGGGTGGGAGAGGGAGAGGGTCTCAGGTTTTCTGACAAGATATGTAGACACAGAGAAAAGGATAGATCGTATGGCCCAATAGTAATGATGGAAAGATTTAAGGCATATATACACAATCATATGACATAACCATAAAAAGAAAGACCGAATGAAGTGAGACATATTATCCGAGCTCAAAGTAGGTTGAGTAATCTTGACTAAGTTTACGTAAGAAAAATTACCGACTTATTATGAGGTAACACATATACATGGTGTCGAAAGAATAGGTAAGTAGACGACTACCTGTAGATCCAACGAAGGTACAGGACCGATAATGTTTGTCATGACACTACTTGTAACCCCATGTGCACAGAGAAAGTTAAGACCAAAGAAGTCACACATACGGGTCGTCACCCTAACGACCCAGTATTCCGTCAAGATAAAGGTCAAAAAATCCCTTAGAGGTGTGATAAGAGGTATCAACGAGATGATCAAACATAAGGGTGGTTGTCACATTCTCCCAAGGGAAAAGAGGTGTCGGAGAGGTCGTAAATATGAACATCTGAAAACCTAACGTCGATAAGACTGACCATACTTTACCATGAAGTAACACCAAAACTAAACGTAAAGAGACTATTACTCATTATAACTCGTAGAAAAGTACACAAACAATCGGTAGGCATACAGAAGAAACCTCTTTACAGATAAATCAAGAAACCGGGTAAAAAACTAACCCAGTAAATAAAAAGACCTTAACTCGACGTATTCAACGAACATATAAAAACTCTATTAAACGAACGGTCAACGAAGTAAACGATAATAAAAGAGGGTAAGTCTTCCGACAGAAAAGTGGAACGAATATCAAAGGAAACAACACGTCTTCGAAAATTCAAATTAATCCAGGTAAACAAATAAAAACGAAACTAAAGGTCATAAGACCCTCCACCCACTATCTCCTAGGACGACACCAAATACAGCCCTTCACAAAACGGATACAAGAGGAGATTCTCAAAATATCAAAGACCAGAATACAAATCTAGAAATTAGGTAAAACTCAAATAAAAACATATACCACAATCTTTCACAAGATCAAAGTAAGAAAATGTTCACCAACTGGTCAAAAGGGTCGTGGTGAACAATTTCTCTAACAGAAAAGAGGTAACATATAAGAACGGAAGAAACAGTTTCTATTCCACAGGTATCCGCGTACTTAAATAGAGACTCGAAAGATAAAACAAGGTAACTAGATATAAGACAGAAACACGGTCATGGTATGACAGAACTACTGATACAGAAACATCATCTCGGTCTTCAGTCCGTCCAACTAAGGAGGTCAAGGTAAGAAGAAAGAGTTCTAACGAAACAGATAAGCTCCAAAAAACATAAAGGTATGTTTAACACTTTAATAAACAAGACCGAGACACTTTTTATGACAACCATTGAACTATCCCTAACGTAACTTAGACATCTACCGAAACCCATCATTGAGTAAAAGTGATATAACTAAGAAAACTAGGTACTTGTACCATATAAAGAGGTAGATAATCAAAGGAAAAATAAAGAAAATGGTTACAAAATATCAAAAGATATATATCCAGAAATCAAAGAAATCCATCTATATAAGGATTGATAAAATAATAAAAGTAACGTTACCACTTACCTTAACAAAGGAATCAAAGAGAAAGATAAAAGAGTAATAATCACATATCTTTACGTTCCCTAAAGACACACAACTAAAATATAGGACGTTGAAATGATATAAGTAACTAATCGAGATCATTAAAAGATCACCACAGAAACCCCAAAAGGTACATCTCCTAGTACAGTAGACGTTTGTCACTCTCAAAATGAAGAAACGATTAAACCGAAGGAAAATAAGGAAAGAGACGAGACTAACGACATCGGTTTTGAAGGTTTTGAAACAACTTATCATCACCACTTTCACCCGTGGGAACGGAACAAAGACTGAAATCCCCTTCACGAAAGTTAAAAAGTGGTGACTCCTATTACAAAAAGACCAAAACAGTATATATCGATAATAATACAACTCCATTAGTTTAATTGTTTATAGTTTGTGTTTATTATTTATAATTTTCGTCGTTCCCTTTTTGTTGTTTATTGTGTGTTCCCCTAAGGGTATTCCTATTGTCGACTAGAAAGTTATCTTTGAGAAGTCCGGTCCTCCCTTACAGTTCTGTATGAATTTCACTACTTTCTTTTCTTGGATGTCGGATCTAATGACATGAGTCGTTCCTAGAGTAAGTTTATACTTCCTCTTTAGTTTCGAAATGTCTGTTCGTTTTCGACTCTCTTAAGTCGTGGTGGTTTCGTCGAGAGATTGTTTACGATTTCCTATAACAGATCTGTCCTTTGTGTTTTCCCACATATTTGAACTTGGTTTTTGTTATTTCATTTACCGTTGCCCTAGTATGAATAGTTATTAATGGAATTTGTATTTCCCCAACTTACGGGGTTGGTTTTCTGTTTCTGACCGACTTACCTATGTTTTTGTTCTGGGGATATATACAACAGATGTTCTCTGGGTGGAGGTTTATTCCCTGTGTATGTCTGACTTTCACTTCCCGACCTTTTTCTATAAGGTACGTTTATCTCTGGTTTTCCTTCGTCCTCATCGTTATGAGTATAGGCTATTTTATCTGAAATTTCGTTTCCGACACTTTTCTCTGTTTCTTCCTGTGATGTAATACTAGTTTCCTAGTTAGGTTCTTCTTCTATATTGTTAATATTTATATATACATGGGTTGTATCCCCGTGGTGTTATACATTCTGTTTACGATTGTTTATACTTTCCCCTTTAATTGTTATTGTGGTATTATGACCCTCTGAAATTATGGGGTAAGTGTGGATACCTATCTAGTTGATTTGTCTTTTAATTGTTCCTTTGTGTTTGAAATTTACTATGTTATCTGGTCAATCTGNCATGGGTTGTATCCCCGTGGTGTTATACATTCTGTTTACGATTGTTTATACTTTCCCCTTTAATTGTTATTGTGGTATTATAACCCTCTGAAATTATGGGGTAAGTGTGGATACCTATCTAGTTGATTTGTCTTTTAATTGTTCCTTTGTGTTTGAAATTTACTATGTTATCTGGTCAATCTGTATTAACTATAGAAATCCTGTAAAGTGGGGTTTTGTTACTTAAAGTGGAAAAAGAGTTCACGTGTTCCTTGGAAGAGGTCCTATCTAGTGTAGGACCCGGTATTTAGATCGGAACCATTTAAGTTTTTTTGACTTTATTAAGGTTCGTAGAAAGTACTAGTGTTACGTCATTCTAATCAATAGTTAATGTCCTCTTTTTGATAATTTTTAAGGTTGTATACCTCCGACTTGTTGTGTGACAACTTATTGGTTGTTCAGTGTCTTCTTTATTTTTTTTTAGTTTTATACGTATCTCTGTTTACTTTTACTTTTGCGTTGTTGGGTTTTGGACACCCTGTGATATTTTCGTCACGATTCTCCTTTCAAGTATCGTTATGTTCGTATGGAGTTCTTTGTTCTTTTTTCAGTTTATTTATTGGATTGAGATGAGGGTTTCGTTGATCTTTTCCTTCTTTACTTCTTGGGGTCCAAATCATCTTCCTTTCTTTAGAATTTTGAATCCGGTCTTCATTTACGTTTTCTTTGTTTTCTCTGGTATCGTTTTTAGTTGTTTCGGTTTTCGACCAAGAAACTTTCCTATTTATTTTAACTGTTTAGTAATCGGTCTGAGTAGTTCTTTGTTTCCCTCTTTTTAGTTTAGTTATTGTAATCTTTAGTTTTACCTCTCTAGTGTTGTCTGTTGTGTTTTTATGTTTCCTAGTACTCTGATAATAGTCGTTAATATACGGTTATTTTACCTGTCGCACCTTCTTTACCTACTAAAGAGTCTTTTGTTGAAAGGTTTTGACTTGGTCCTTCTTTATCTTTTCGTGTCTTTAACTTTGACATTAGTCTTTAGAAGGTCGTTTGTTTTCGGGTCCAGGTCTACCGAAGTGTCGACATAAGATGGTTTTTAAAGCTCTTCTCGATTGTGGATAGGATGAGTTTGAGAAGGTCTTTTAACGTCTCCTTCCATTTGAAGGTTTGAGTAAGATACTCCGGTGGTAGTGGGATTATGGTTTTGGACTGTTTCTATGGTGTTTTTTTCTTTTGATGTCCGGTTATAGTGACTACTTGTATCTACGTTTTTAGGAATTGTTTTAAGATCGTTAGTCTTAGGTTGTTGTGTAATTTTCCTAGTATGTGGTACTGGTTTACCCGAAAAAGGGTCCCTACGTTCCTAAGAAGTTATAGACGTTTAGTTAGTTACATTAAGTGGTGTAATTGTTTCACTTTTTATTTTCGGTATACTAATAATTGTCTACGTCTCTTTAAGAAACTGTTTTAAGTTGTAGGTAAATACTATTTTTGAGAGATCTTTCGTTCTTATCTTCCTTGTTTGAATTAAAGAATATATTTAACATGTTGAGAAATAGTGAGACAGAAACATCCAGACAGACAGAGAGAGGGAGAGGTACAGACNATGTGGTACTGGTTTACCCGAAAAAGGGTCCCTACGTTCCTAAGAAGTTATAGACGTTTAGTTAGTTACATTAAGCGGTGTAATTGTTTCACTTTTTATTTTCGGTATACTAATAGTTGTCTACGTCTCTTTAAGAAACTGTTTTAAGTTGTAGGTAAATACTATTTTTGAGAGATCTTTCGTTCTTATCTTCCTTGTTTGAATTAAAGAATATATTTAACATGTTGAGAAATAGTGAGACAGAAACATCCAGACAGACAGAGAGAGGGAGAGGTACAGACAGAGAGAGATGGAAAACCATAAATACGAAGGAAGGTTTTTAAGAGTACTCTTCTCCGAGATGTAGTTAGTCAGTAATTCCAGAACATCGCATCCTACATATGTTCCTCCTCGTTCACACTTCTGTCACAGATGTCTTAGTGAAAAAATGAAGTAATTTACCAATTAGTATAATTAACTATAAAAGGTCTTATAACCTTATCCAAAGAACATTTAAAGTGTACTTCAATTTTGATAGATCGTAAGTATATTAAATGTCATAATGATAGTTTGTAAAATAGTTATAATAAATGTTATACGGTTCGTTGAAAGTAACAATACCGTTTCCCTCAATCTTTAACTCTCCAGGACCGGCACTTACACTGAGTAAGAAAAAGTTTAAGTAGACTCTCCCTTTTATTCTGAGACCTCAGTGTAAACGATCAAAAGTTTTTGTTTCTTCTACATCTATATCTAAAACTAACCGTTACTATCTGATCTAAGGGGTCAACGGTCTCAATAAATGTCAACTGTTAGACTGTGTTTATGTCTAATTTATCTTCGAGATTGTTGTAAGTCAAAGTTTTTTAGTAAAAAAGGAACCAAGAGTCGGTCAATCATCAGTACATTTTGGATAGATACAGTCTCTATTTTTTTTAACTTATCCCGTCGTTACTCCTCCCAATTTGAACCTATTAACGTGTTTACGTAGTTCCGGCAGGTAGTCCAGATTTACGGACGATAATAAAACCATCTAAGACTAAATAACAAACTAAGTAGTGAAAAGTTTACATCGCATTAACATCCTAAGGTTTGAAAACTGGAAATGTTTACAGTTTTCTCCCTTTTAGGAAAGATATTACGGTTATCCACCAAAGAAAGGTTTAATATATCACTAAATAAGAAATGGAATCAAGTTTTGTGAAAACTGTTGATCCAAGTGAATTTTAGTTTGTTTTGGTCTTTGTGGAGAAAAGAGTTAACCTTACTATCGAGACCCACTTCTTCTACATAAAATAGACCCCCCTTATGAAATAGTACCAAACAGACCATTTCCATACCACATACGGTCAAAGGACCGTACTACTAATTAAAGTGTGAGTTTTAACTTGGTCAAACCTACTATTTAATATACTGGTGAGATAATGGTTAAAATAACTAATTCGAAATGGTCTCTTTGTCTTACTCATCAGACATATCTATGTATTTCTATCTCCATCTCTAAACAAAGTTTCGTTTCGAAAATTCGATGATCTTCCCCAACCGTTCAAACTTTAGACATCTGTTTGTTAGACCTTTAAGAGTCTGTCTCAGACTTCGTCGGGAGGGTTCCTCCTTAAATAAGACAAAAGTCCTTTTGGAGTCAAAACAAGAATTCCGGAAACTTGACTACCGAGTCTCCAATTTCGTAGACGGACGTTACGTCCTCTGGACCCAAACTAGGGACCCAACCCTTCTAGGGGACCTCTTCTCTTTACCGTTGGGTGAGGTCATAAGAACGGACCTCTTAGGGTACCTGTCTCCTCGGACCACCCGATGTCAGGTGCCCCAGCGCTTCTCAGCCTGTGTTGTCTCGTTGAAGTGAAGTGGTTATAGGAGTTCTTGTTAGAAAAAATGAACTCCAACTGATTAACATCTACAATTCGTGTAGATGTTTTCTGGAAATATCGTTGTAGAGATCATCGCAAACTAACTTATCGACCTATGATATCTCCTTTTTACCGTGGGCCGAGGTCATATGAACAGACTTTTTGGGGTGCCTGTCTCTTCGGACCTTCCGATGTAAGACACCCTACCGTGTCTCAGTTTGTGATTACTCACTGACTGTGTATATATACGTATCGGATCGGTATACATATATGTGTTTAGTTAGACTAAATCCCTGTAAGTAAAGATATATAATTGTCACTTGTTCATGGTCTTTTATTATTTTGGTAGGACGAACATTATCGTAGTTTTTTATTTATTTATTCTCCCTATTTAAATTGGTTCTCCATTTTTTAGATGTAACGACGAACAAACCTTCCCACCATGTCTTTAATTTAAACCGGTATTTTCTCCTTTTGGAATCAGTAAAACACGATAGATAAAGAGCATAGAAGTAACCTTGGAACCTTTTGGATATAGAAAGTCGTCTCGAGTATAGGAAACCCTTTTATAGGACCGGAAGACGAATATGGAAAAGAGTCAATTTTTGATAGAACAGACTACACACGACTGTGATCTCTTCCGACTGTTGAAAACTATGTCACTAAACGACTACTCTTGTCTCAACCAGAGAGGTCATCACGTTCAGAAAGTCATCCCACGTTCATCGGACAAACGACGAACATAAAACCGAACCAACCAATAAAACGAACAACAAAATAACTAAAATAATCGTAGTATTAGGTCCGACCTTACGGACGGAGGTTTTTGTACAAGTATCGACACAGACTGAAACCACGACACCTGACCGAAGTAAGATACCAAATAAACATTGATATCAGAACACTAAGATAAACTATTATACTTAACTTTCTTCTGGAGTCCCATTTCGACACATTCTTCGACTTATATTTTGGACACATTTACGAACCGGAGGACCGAAGAAACATGAGACCCTTTGAAATTGAAACAGGGGATCCGGTAAGTTCCTTTACGAACTCTACTACTGAGTAAGTACGAATGGAAAGAAGGTCCGACCAACAAGATTCCTGTCCTTTACGTCAAATTTTTTATTTTCTTTTTTTTCTTTTCGGTGACAAGTGATCTCTTTTTTAATTTTTTTTACAACACAATGAGGAAACCTACTCCGGTCATACCTCGACGACAGAGCACACATATGACAAGAGATACTTTACGATGTGTACCTTCTTCGAAGTGATCAGACTTCGGTGGTTATATTTCTCTCAGTACCACTCTGGTATATCTCTGTCTTTCTTACCGATATCTCGGTGTCGACAAAAGTAGAAGGATCGGGTTAGTACTCTTCACAATCACTTCCTTGGAGGTTTCTTCTGGGATGGTGTTGGTGGTAAATTAACTTTAAGTTACACTAGGGTTCTAAAACAATCCATCAATCTTATCCTTTTTGCTCAGGTCTTACCGTCACCGATTTTCTGTTCCTTTTTCGGGTACTTTTATCTTGTTTTTTTCCAGACTCACTCCTGGAGTCGGTTTTTTTGTCGTGAGGACCGATCCGGTTAAATGTATACCGTCCGGGTCCCCCTCCTCTTTTTTTGTATTTTTCTCCTCGGTTTTAACCCGGTTCCGGAGAGGAGAAGGGTAGAAAACCCAGTCGTACGGGAATACGGAGTCCCTACATAAAAGAAAATGAAAGATTTATTTTGACTCGATAATGTACCTCGACATTGTGACCAGGTAGGATCCCGACATTGTGACCAGACAGGTTCCCGACATTAACATCAGGCAGTGAAGTTTAAAAACAACGTTACTCTGTCTTGGCTCCTTTAACGTTTGAGGGGGATGTAGGTACTACGACACTGAGTCTAAATTGGACCGACTCTGTTCGAGCCGTACCGGGGACGTTCCTCCTCCGGTTCGTGTCGTCCTCGGGTTGAACCATTTTCGAGGGTGTCACCTTCGACTTATACTTCTTTTGGGACACATCCCTTTCACTGTTCATCGGGTCTTATGACCTGTGACACTGTCACTTTTTATTTGAGTCGTCTTTCGAGTACTCCGAGTCAGAGTCTAAGGTCTTCTGGAGGTCAATTCCATTCTCCAGGAGTAAGGATACCGACCTTCTTGTATACAGATTGTTTTAGAATTAAGTAAATGTAAGAGGTCAAAGAACAAAGGAGTTTCGGGGGTACTTGTCCACTCGTCGTTACCCACGTTAACTCCCTGAGACCGTCACCGATGAAGAGTCACACAGGACTTCCGAGGTGATAGGAGACACAACATCATCGACAATGGGTTTGACCACCCCCAAGAAGACAGGAATTAGAAACACGGTTCCTAGTCCGGTTACCTTTGACACTCTTGACCAGTCCGTAAATCGTCTAAAAGGTCGTCCAATACTACTCCTAAGGATTCGTGCAAAAAAAGGGTGACGAAAAAGGAGGACAGGAAGTCGAGGAGAGAGGTCCTTGAACTCGGACCGGTTTTTGGTACCACGAACCGAAGTCCTGTCGGAAAAAAAAAAAAACGTAAAGAAAAGGTACCCCTACCAGAACTAGGGACAGAGGACATGTTACAGTACTTGGAGTAAGGTATCAAGTAGTCCGTAAGATAGATAGTCTAGATCCGGGAATTTAGATAAAGAGTGAAGGTGACATATTAGTATTCCCTAAACTAAATCCAGTATGGACTTACCAGATCGTCAAAAGGGATGAAAGAAGTTAAACTCAGACTTAAACCATTATTCCTCAAGTACTAGACTCGGTGTCAGTAGAGGGTCAGAACAAAAACGACTGATATATCTCGAAGAGGTAGAAACCGACGTTTCTTATATTAGTCAGACTACAGCCACAACTGGTAGACCACTACAGGTACACATCTCAGAAGAGAACACAACAACCTTCTCCCACAAACGATACTGGTCACGTAAAAGAACCGTTTTGAGATAATCAGAAACGGGGTGAAATAAGGTGTAAGGTTCCGGTTTGAACGGACAATGAGGTCCACAAAGAACTGAAGGATGAAAACGTAAGGTCAGGGGATATTACTTTTCCTGTAGAAAAAACCCACAATCAAGATTTTCCAGAACATTCAGAAGTATCTTGGCAAGTTGAAGTCGAAGAAGTCGTAATGACCAACCCCGTATCTGAACCTAATACCACTATAACTTACCAAACGGAACCTTTGCTTGTCTCTAGTAAAACAGCAAATGCTCTAACGTAGGTTCATGACGTAAACCCTGAGAAAACGACTGGTACTACCGATAAGGTAAAGAAGACTCCCTAAGGACGGGTGTCATCATCTATATTACCAGTAGACTCAATTTAAGTGGGTAAGGTCAGGTAAAGTCAAACGACTAAGGATCTTACAGTTATAAGTGAGAACGGTAGAGAACAAACTGGTGAAGGTTAAACGGAACTAAGTACCTGGACTGTAAGGTCCAAGGATCGTTATAACGAGAAATGTCGTAACCTGAAACAAAGATAGTGGTCAGTGTAGGTGTCGACCCATAACAAAAACGAAACCGAGGTAGGGAAGTAAGAAAGACCTCAATAAAGAGGTGACTAGAGGTCATTGTATAACCTATGGATAACTGGACCACTCAAGGAGTAAGTCATAGGATAGTAAAACGGAAAAGTATGACAACTACCCCAAGAGTTCCGTTCTTATGACTTCACCGAACGGTAAGGGAAGAGGTCACCTGGTGTAAGACAGTCTGAAGAGGTAGTACTGGACGGGCAGAACCTACCGGAGTGTCTGTACCGAACCAAAGTAACTCAATCTGTTCCGACACCAGGATCACACTAATCTAACTGATCGAAAGACACTCATACCAAAGTCACACAGTCGGGAGACTATGGGAGAACCTTGTGGATGGTAGAATGAACCCAAAGAGAATGGAACCCGAACCCCATAGAGAAGTGCAGACCAGGTCGTTTCGCGTCGTCGATGAGTAATGGAACCTACCTCCCATAGAGGAGTGGCGGCGGGAAGGACTGGAAGTTACATCCTATCGAGGAGATTCGGGAGGACGCGGTCGTGTCGGTGGTGAGGAACCTACCCCCAACTAGAAGGACCGACGGCGGGGACCGGAGCCCGTACCCCACCGAGGAGGTCTGGTAACGGGGACTGACACACCTAGTGTTATTTGACACCTTTTAAGACTCTCTCTACCCTTATGGTCTGGTGTACTGGGCGGAGAACTCTTTAGACATACGTCCAGTCTTTCGTCGTCAATCTTGACCTGTACCTTGCTGTCTGACCAAGGTTTATTCTTTTCCTCACGTAGTTCCGACATATAATAGTGGGACGAATAAATTGAATATACGTCTCATGTAGTACTCTTTGTGACCTGACCTTCTTTGTTTTCGACCTTAGTTCTAACGGACCTCTTTATAGTTATTGGAGTCTATACGTCTACTATGGTGGGAATACCGTCTTTCACTTCTCCTTGATTTCTCCGTCTTTCACTTCTCCTTGATTTCTCGGAGGACTACTTTCACTTTCTCCTCTCACTTTTTCAACCGAATTTCGAGTTGTAAGTCTTTTGTTTCTGGTACCGTAGGACAGGGTAGTGAAGTACCCTTTATCTACCCCTTTGTCACCTTTGTCACAGTCTGAAATAAAACCCCCCGAGGTTTTAGTGACGTCTACCACTGACGTCGGTACTTTAATTTTCTGTGAATGAGGAACCTTCTTTTCAATACTGGTTGGATCTATCGTATAAGTTTTCGTCTCTGTAATGAAACGGCTGATTCCAGGCAGATCAGTTCCGATACCAAAAAGGTCACCAGTACATACCTACACTCTCAACCTGACACTTCTTCCGACTCACGGCTTCTTGACTACGAAAGCTTGACACTACAACCTCTTCTGAGAACTCTCAGGGAACCTGACGTTCCTCTAGGTTTGTTAGGTAAGACTTTCTGTAGTCGGGACCCGAAAGAAATCTTCCTTATTACGATTTCGACTTTGAGGTCATGAAACCGGTGGAGTACGCTTCTCAACCGAGTAACCTTTTCTGAGACTACGACCCTCCCTAACCCCCGTCCTCCTCTGCCCCTACTGTCTCCTACTCTACCGACCTACCGTAGTGACTCAGCTACCTACACTCAGACTCACTTGAGACCCTCAACCACTACCTGTCCCTCTGGACCGCACGACACTAAGTACCCCAGAGTTTCTCAACCTGTGCTGACTCACTGACTTGACTTGACTTGACCGAAGTCCTGGATTACTTCGAATCCGAGACTACTGTGTAACTTTTAAAGTCAATCTATGTCACTATTCATTCTCCAGCTAAACAAGCTTAAGTCTCTCTTCGTATGTGGTGTCCCACACCCGGTAGAGTCTCCTCTTACGTCACCGGTACCTTACACTACACCGATCAAAAAAGGTCGACCCACTTAAGTATACGATTACTCACTTTCCTAGTAGCGTTGGTGACCCCTTGGTGGGTGGGGAGACACAAATCTGTCACGGAACTTTTATAGGACGGTGGAGACCCATACAGTGAATCGAACGTCTAACCCCTAGTTCCAAATCAACTTAAATTGAACAGTAAAACATGGGTAAACTAAAATTAGTCAAATACGATACGGGAACCCGATACAGTAAGAAAGTTTTCAACACGGAACGGGGGAAGAGGGGAGAAAGTACGAGGAAAGGACTCGGGACAGGTCCAGGTGTTACAACGGAGATGTTAGAAGACCTCCCTGTTGGTCTTTTATCGACCGGGAACCCTCCCTTTATAACATATTATAAGTTAGGAAGATCTATATGCCCGGAAACAAAAAACTCAAGGACGTTGTACACGTTGTCGTAGAGATTCACCTGGACGATCCCGTCCACTGTCCGTGTGTTACGGACGATCTTCAGTTAGATAGCCGTAGGGAAGTTCCCGTTAACCCGAAGGTCCCGATTACAAATGGTGAAACCCTCAATCGAGACGTCCGGTAAACCTGGGTTTGGTAATAGTGGGAAGAGGATTTCAATGTTTGTATGGGACCCTAGTTTAGAATGAGGTGAAAATACCTTGTAGACCAGACAACGGAGAGTGGTTAACAAGAATTCGGTGATTGAGGATGTTGGTCCTGGGACGGGGGAACATCCGTTGTAAAGAGGTGGAACGAATAATAATTTTATGAGATTTTCGGGGATTGACCTGGTCTATTAGGTGAGGAAACAGTAAGTAAGTCAAGTCAGTGAGTCAGCACAGGCTCAGAAACGCTAGGGTACTTAACGTCGTGTGGTCCGGAGGGACAGGTAGTGGTTGAGGCCCTCAAGTGAGTCTGAGTGTAGGTAGTTCAGTCACTACGGTAGGTCGGTAGAGTAGGAGACAGTAAGGGAAAAGGAGGACGAGTGTTAGGGAGGGTCGTAGTCTCAGAAAAGGTTACTCAGTTGAGAAGCGTACTCCACCGGTTTCATGACCTCAAAGTCGAAATCGTAGTAAGGAAGGTTTCTTTCGGGTCCCGACTAGAGAAAATCTTACCTGACCAACCTAGAGGAACGTCAGGTTCCCTGAGAGTTCTCAGAAGAGGTTGTAGTGTCAAGTTTTCGTAGTCAAGAAATCGTGAGTCGAAAGAAGTGTCAGGTTGAGAGTGTAGGTATGTACTGGTGACCTTTTTGGCATCGGAACTGATCTACCTGGAATCAGTCGTTTCATTACAGAGACAANCTAGAGAAAGTCTTACCTGACCAACCTAGAGGAACGTCAGGTTCCCTGAGAGTTCTCAGAAGAGGTTGTAGTGTCAAGTTTTCGTAGTCAAGAAATCGTGAGTCGAAAGAAGTGTCAGGTTGAGAGTGTAGGTATGTACTGGTGACCTTTTTGGCATCGGAACTGATCTACCTGGAATCAGTCGTTTCATTACAGAGACAAAAACTTATACGATACATCCTACCAGTATTGAAAAGAAGGTTCCTCATTCGCAGAAAATTAAAGTACCGACGTCAGTGATAGACGTCACTAAAACCTCGGGTTTTTTAATTTCAGATTGTGACAAAGGTGACAAAGGGGTAGATAAAGGGTACTTCACTACCCTGTCCTACGGTACTAGAAGCAAAAGACTTACAACTCGAAATTCGGTTGAAAAAGTGAGAGGAGAAAGTGAAAGTAGTTCTACGAAAAATCAAGGAGAAGTGAAAGACGGTTTTCCCACCACAGTAGACGTATAGACTCCAATAACTATAAAGAGGGTCGTTAGAACTAAGGTCGAAAACAAAGAAGGTCAGGTCGCAAAGAGTACTACATGAGACGTATCTTTAATTTATTCGTCCCACTGTTATATGTCGGAACTGCATGAGGAAAAGGATAAACCTTGGTCAGACAGCAAGGTACAGGTCAAGATTGACAACGAAGGACTGGACGTATGTCTAAAGAGTTCTCCGTCCAATCCACCAGACCATAAGGGTAAAGAAAGTATTAAAAGGTGTCAAATAACACTAGGTGTGTCAGTTTCCGAAACCGTATCAGTTATGAAGACGACAATGGATTTCACCCGGATACTGTTGTGTTACAAGTGGTAACCTCCGTGCGATTGGACGAGGATAACTCCTGATCCCCTCCTTTAGTCACTGAATGTGAGGGAATCCTGTCATTCTTCTACTCCGAATACCGACGAAGTGGTCCAAGGGTCAGAGTCCCGTGTCCGAACCTAATGAAATGTAGTACTATAGATAAGAATAGACACCACTTGTTTGACTGATACTCGATTTTAATGTTACGGAATTAGGATGGGTCGTTACCAGTATGACCTCTGGAACCCCTGTGGGTTGTAGTTAGGTCCTCGGACTCCTCCAACTAGACGGAGCTGGACGGATACCTAGAACAGGATCTTTCTAACAGTACGGAGTTGACCGAACCCCTAGACGGTCAGGTCCAGAATCTTCCAGATGTACGGAGTTGGACGGGTCCCCGGGTTAAGAGCCCTCCGGTCGTACGGAACTAGACGGAGCCCTGACCTAGAGGTACTCCGACAGTACGGAGTCGAACGGACCCCTAGACATGGGACTGGGTCCCTGTGGACCAAGAATCCAACGTTATCATGACGTATCCTATTTGAAGTTTTTCTGAGTGGGTATTCCTTCAAACGGGTACCTTTAACTTTCTCGGGATAATCAAAAAAGAAAAAAGAAAGGGAGGGACAGTAGTGATAGAAAGTCTGCCCTTTATTGGTTAGGTGAAGGGCTGTCTATGGAAACTCTACGTGGGACCTATTGACATTCGATAGACTAGGAGATTGAGATTCCTCTTCAGTGAATTTTAAGAAAACACGGTGACGTACCGGTGTGATAGGAGACCCCCTGTTCCTTGTCACCGGACTCCTACCTGCAAATTTAGTGTTATGGTAGGATGTCGATCTAAATAATACGTTTTCTGTTTCCTTTACCTGTCTCTAGGGGACACAGGTTTAAAAGAAGTTTAATTCTCTGTACTTCCTTGACACAGAATTCATACCCTAACAACATACGGGATTTTCACTCGGATGATCCGTTTACCACAAGTCGTGTCTGTTAATTCTCCTTCCCGGAGGGGAATTTCCGAGTGGAGGGTACCGAGGGTACGACCATAAGGAAGGAACATAGGTTAACACAGGGGTATAGACCTTCGCGGGGGAGGTGTCTTCGGTTGAACTCATACAGGGAATCACCTTTGATGTCCTCTTAAGCCTGGTTGGGTCCAGGTTTTCGTGAAGAGGGAGAAACTTGATTCTGTATAGTTTGTTCTGGACCTTTCGATATGTCTACTGGGTCCGTTTATATAGTTATGGAAGGTTGTGTAATGGAACCGGAAACTAAACTGTACCTTTCTGTAGTGCCAACATAAATCAGTTTGAAATAGACTGGGACTCGTACGATCTCAGAATTTCCTTCGGGTTTCCATACGATACCCCGAAGTGTACAGTTCATTATTTATAGGTCATCCCCTTTAACGTCAGGGGAGGAGTCTAGAATTAACTTTAATATTACTGGGACTAGTGTAGACCCTTTCCCTAGTAAAAGACTAGACGTATTTCCGTCCTGACTTTCGTCGGGTCGTTTTTCATTAGTCGACACGGGTCCAGAGTCGTCATTGAGTCCTCAGGTTGTTCTTGGGGTCAACGAAAAGACCTTTCCGATTTTCTCCGGGAGGTTATCAAATGGTTAGACTTGAATTTGAGAATCCTCCCTATCCACTAAAATTTCCTGTTTAAGGACAAGGTTACGAGTAGTCTACAGTCTTATTTTAACGTTGTCGATGTAGTCGTCCTGGGACGACGAAGAAATCTACTCTACCAGGTCTGTCGGTGATTATGAAAAATGTTGTTTCTTGTCTTCTCCCTCCGGTTCAAGGTCCTTTCCCTCTTTTCCTTTCTCTGTTTCGTACAGGGCTACGACCGACGGGAGGTCCCTTCGGGATACCTTTGGGGTTCAGGATCTTCCTGTTCCGTGTCCCGTTTACGGATTAGACATCTGTCCACACCGTAACCCGGTTTCTGACAGGTTTGACTGTTCAGAGGATTTTACCGAACGATGATTAAGGTAATTAACCCTGTAACCTACCATGAGACGGGAACCCTGGGTTCTCGGGGTTCCAGTTCACAGTTCGGAAGGGAGTACTACCAAGTTGTCCTTACTTCACCGGGAGAGGTCGGTCGGGTGGATAGTGTTTATTGGTAGGACCCCGACCTCGGTTCCTACGGTGACCTACACCTTTCATTCAGGTTCTTAAAGAACCAACTGTGTCCCCGATGTATGAGATAGGACTGGAGGATAAGGTATCGGAAGAGGAGGGTTTGGACATCGTAAAACCTACGATATCCTTTTTGTTAATGATTTTCTAAGTAGATTCGTGAAGAAACAACGACCCTACCTGTGTATAAAAGGGTGTTCAAAGACCACCAGGGACTCACAGGATGAGGGAATAACCCTTCTCTATATGAGTGATTTGACCTCTAGTGGAAACACTACTCTTTGAAAAGTCGGGGATCTCGGGATGTCGAAGATCAATGATGACTCCTTTGGTAATGTGGGAGAGGTTATGTCTCCCTGGATTTTGATACCTTCCTGTTTTAATTGGAGATCCACACCCTGGTCCCTTGAGGACCCTACTCGGGTGGTTCGACTTAACTAGAAGTGACAGGAGACTCTAGGGTGAATCAAAGGATTGACCTTCGCTATGGGGGAGTCTTCTCTTTGAACCCTTCCTAATGTCGGAGATTGTTTATTTAAGGAACGGACACCCGATAACCAGAGGTGGTCAATCGGTACATTGTTGGGCTATGAGAAACATTTCCTTTTCCTACCTTGGACCATTTACCAAATCCAGAGACCTAGTATTTACTTTGACATCAGAGGGAGGTAGGGTGTCATGGGATAGGGATACATTAGAACCCTCTTTTGCGCGGGTGACGGTTCACCAAATGTCAGGACCTAGAACTTCTACGTAAGAAAACGTATGGTGACCGATTTCTTAGGGTCGGAAGATCACCCTCCGAGGTCCTCTTTTTGTCGTTCTCTACTGAACCTGTCATAATGAAGTCTCCAAGTCTCTCCGGGTATATACAAACCCGTCCGAGAATCGGTCCTAGAGGATGCAGACCTGAACCCTGGATTACCCTTTTATAGTGTTATGTATCTACTGGATGATTAGACGAGAAGTCTACTCTTTTTACGGGTCGTTTTACATTAAGTCCAAGATTTGAAACCCGTCTCTCTCCTATATTTCAGAGGGTACGATTCCGTGTCTACCAGCTCTGTTTCCAGTGTATGAAACCTCAAGTCTAATGTGTACTCGGGTCTCCTAACAGGAGACTAACTCATGTTCCTTAGGAGGTCAACGGGAGGGGAGAACGTTTTTGTTAAGGCTCGAAAGGACCCCGATTGACCCATAACATCTTAGATCTATTGGTTTATACCAAATTTACGGGTCGAGAATATACTTTTAAACTTCCCTACTCTACTAAGTCAGGCTAACTACACCCCTTGAGGAGTTTTCTTCCGTCTCCCATATAATTTTGTTCGGAATTGAGTTCGTGGAAGGAACTCCAACGGTCTGGGTCTTTTTCGTAAGGTTGAAATATAAGTACTTTTTCTTCATTATCGGAACCATCACAATCGAGTTTCCAACCCTGGACTCGGGGTCGGACATTGAATGAATAGGTTCTCCGAGTTGGGTTGGTGGGTTCCGACCGGAGGGGTGGAAGTTTTAGAACGTCGATAACGTTACGACTATCTTCTACGAAATTTTAAGAGAAAAACCCCGTTTGATTGATAAAGATGAACGGTGGTTCACATTGTTGAGGTTTTACCCTCTTCGGTAAATATTTACAGACTAATTTCTTAGTAGTCTATAGTTCATCACGACTACCTTTTAGGTCCGGACTGATATATGGGACACTCCAAGAATTGGGTCGGTGGGAAGACGGATGGAGGCTCCCGAGAGAGGGGAAAGTAAGACCGGATCTTTGGAACCTGGTGACCTGTTTTGGGGTTCTCCCTAACAGTCTTCTAGGAGACTGGTTAAGACTCTTTAAAACCATGTGATACCTTCGTCGAAACAGAACCTACCTTTTCCTTCTCGGTCTATTCGTCATCAGAGGTTAAAACTCTGGTGTCTCGTATTTGAAAACGGTAGTCCATGAAGTTGGGTCAATGGAATCGAGTATCGGGACTGAGTTTGAAATCTCGAACCTTTTCCTTTTTCTCATCGATAAATGTGACTGAGGTTTATACGGAAAGACCACGATTTACATGTACGATGACAAACCTTTCTTTCTCCGGTGAACTGGTGGACTCCTGGGGGTTAGTTTATACCACTGGTTTAGGAATCCGAAAACCTCCTTTAGGTAGACGGGTGACTCCAAAGTCAGAGGGTACCGTTTCCTGTGATTTTTCCCTCCTGCTTTCACCGTGTTCCCCTGGTTTGTCAACTAGTCCGTCGATTCTCTCGTCGTAATGTCTTGTTACTGGATCATCCCCAACGGTGGAATCAAGGTGTCCGTTTAAACGGTCTTTGTGGAGGTATATGACTTCCTCTCTGAGAATTTCTACTCTCACTCCCGAAAGTTCCTCTAGCATACTCACCAAGGTTTTCCTCCCTGAGGAAAAAGACGGACCCTTGGAGGTTACCTTCAACCAATTGAGGAATGTACGGTGATGAGTAAATCCCTTTTCCGGGAGGTCTCTAATGATCTAAGGAAGTCTCCTTGTCCGGAGGTTTACTGATAATGTTCACCAGAGGAGAACAAGGTGAACGGTTAATTTGTTGGGGGTTCCTCGAACTTCTGGGGTCGACCGGGTCGGAAAGGTTGCTGTACCCTGAATGAGTTCTCTCCTGACCGTCTACCTGAAGTGGGTCTACGGTAAAGAGTTTCTATATTTATGGATAATCAGTACTATACATGTAATTGTCCTACCTAAATTCCGAAAGGGTGGACGTGACTCTTTCGACTCCTTCACCAATTTTTTTTTTTTACAAAGTACTTTAGTAAGACTCTAAACCAGACAAGTCCAGTAATGTTTCACTGTTACCCTGTAGTAAATAAAGATTCCAGTGGGTTTCTCAGAGATTTCGTAACCCGTAATGAATAATAGAGATAACACGGACCTCCAGAGTCAGAAGTCCTTATCATCTTTCTCGGTTGGTTAAGGATTTTAGTCGTTATTTTTTCTATTAGGTCCTCTGGAAGGACCATACCTTCCTCCGAAATGGTTATCGAGAAGAGACGTGGGTATAACAGGGATTCCTTGTCCAACCAGGATCAGGAATACCCTACGATATACTCTCTGGAAAACAAATACATTTACTGGAGAAGGAAATAGGTCTCCGAGTCTGGTAGGTCAGAATAGGATACCGGTAACCCGTTAAGGTTGTCCTATATGTGAACACCCCACAGTGGGTCCTGGGTTTTCTAAGATTTGTCAGTGGTGATATACGAGGTCCTTGAATTTAGGATTAATTTCGTACCTTTCTACCCAGGGGTTTCCGAGTTGAGATCGGGTGTCCGGGTATGGGACATTATGAAAGATGTGAGTGTCATCAGTTCCATGGTCCTATACTGAGGACCTAAGTGATGAATACTCAGTTCAACACCTTCTTTTGTCTTCTCCTGTGAGTTATGTGGATACTCGGGGACCTCTAGAGTCTATGGATAAGTCCTGATGTCTACTCACAGTAAGAATACTTGTGGAGATTTTAATCCAAAGACCCTTATTCTAAAAAATCCTGTCGAGATCTTTCGTTTGTGTTGAATAGTCCCCAACATTAGGTTTTATCTGTCCTCTATCTAGAGGACTAGGGACTTGTTCCTCCCCGAACTCGGTAGGACTTACTCTACACAAAAAAAAGACCGATTTCTGGAGGTCGATTCGATTCCTTTCAGAGTGTCAGGATTTCTTTTTGTAAGTATGGGATGTCCTAAAGTTTCTTGATTGACTTCTCTAGAGGAGCACCGATGTTAGAGACAAACCCCCTAAGGGGACCACTCCCCCTTAAACCTCAACCGATTACAGGGATGATCAAGAACAAAAGTGGTATAACTACGACGAATACTAAAGAGGTACATAATAGTTAACAGATTGGGTAAAACAGAGACGGGTCCAATTGTTCGATGTTATACGTCACGGTCAAGGTGTTCCTATATATTTTGATGTCGACTGGTGCCTTTTATAGTGAGTGGGAACTTACCTGTTCGATATTCCTGAGACTCCGAACTCTGATCGTTCTCTCCCTCCGAGTTAAGAGGAGTGGTAGGGTCAAGTCATCTTTCATCGGTCTTTCTTGAGATACGGGGATAAGGGTTTCTTAACCCGGAAGATAACGAACTCCCCCCTTACAATCCATAAATCTTATCCTTTTTCTTCAGGTCTTACCGTCACCCATTTTCTCTTTTCTTTTCGGGTACTTTTATCTTGTTTCCTTCCAGACTCCTGGCCTTACTCCTGGACTCCATTTTGTTTGTCGTCAGGACCGATCGGGTTAAAAGTGTCCCGTCTGGGTCCCCCTCCTCATTTTTGTATCTTTCTTCTCGGTTTTAACAAACCCCAGAGAGAAGAGAAACGCAGAAAACCCAGCCGTACGGGAGTGTGGAGTTGCCACATAAAAGGAAATGAAAGACTTATTTTGACTCGACATTGTGTCTCTACATTGTGACCAGGTTGGATACCGATATTGTGACCAGACAGTGACATTTCAAAACAATGCTACTCTCGCTAGGTTCCTTTAATGTTTGATGGGGGTGTTAAACTATATGTTTTATCTATTGTTCTTAATCTTCGGTTTATTTTTGTTTCTTTTAATTCCATCACCATTAACTCCCGCTAGGTTCTCTCGTGTGAGTGTAATAATTCTTCCTTCTAGGTAGGTATATATCAGGATTCCAGTTTTTTGTGTGGGTCGGAACCTCAGTTGGTCAGAGTAGATGAATAAAACACCTAATGTCACGTAAATTTTTCAGTTTAATTTTTTTTTAATTTAGGAAACAAACTTAAGGTTTAAGTATTTCGATTATATCGTTTCCCAAAATTCATCGACTTAAAGATCAATGACATTAAGGAGTAACCTCTGACTGTACTACTGTATCGTCCAGGTACTTAGTTCCGTTTGACCTTTACCTGCTTGTCCTCTACCGTTCTCACTTGCAACTGTAAGATCCTTAGTCACTTGATTTTACCTGACCTTACCCACTTAAGTTGAGTCTACTGGTAATATAAATGATAACACCCGTTCTTAGGAAATCTTCTTTACCTCATCGGTAGTATTAGTTGTTTTCTCAGACTTTACGTCATGAACCTATGTAAGATTTTTTACTGTCTTACTAGCGACAACCGAAGTTTCCGTTTGATAGGTTATAGTGTTATTAAGTTCAGATATGGGACCAGTTATTACAACTTCTTCGACTTCATTTTACTAAGATACTTCTGGATGTTCTGGAAGTTCTCGATTATGGGGGTTTTCTACTGGAAAAGTAATATCCCCTGACCTTACGTTTTCATCCTGCAGTTCTTTGTAGACTTTATTGTCCATTTAAACCGTAACTTCATGTCCTACTTCGTCCGGTTTCCGATTGTCATAACGGTTCTCTTGTGTGGTCAGTATCGTTTGTGGGAAAAGATTTTTGTGTTCTCTTCTGAGATGTTTCCCTCTAGTGGTCTACCAGTTATGACTTTAGTCTAACTAATATAATAAACGTCGGTTTCTACCTCTTCGGGGATATGTCAGTCGTTTTTGTTCGGCTCCTCGACTGACACCGAGTCTAGTACTTGAAGAATAACGATTTAGGTCTAAGTTTAACTTCTGTCATCCCTTTTGGTGATCAGGTAAGTCCTTACTGGATTTAGTTTAGGGAATGCTGATATGTCACCTTCACTGTTTGTCTAAGTTCCCAATCTAGACTATCTCACGGACTTCTTGATGCCTACCTCAAACCACTGTAACATGTCCTCGGTCACTAGTTCTAGTGGGTTTTCTTTTTCTTTACGTTTTTCCATTTTACCAACAGACTCCTCCAGAATGTTTGTCGACACTTTTCTTCTCTTCCCTTTCCGTTTTCCCTTTTCCTTTCTATATGCGTAAACTTACGTCTCAAGGTTTCTTATCGTTCCTCTCTATTCGGAAGGAGTCACTAGTTACGTTTCTTTATCTCCTTTTGTTATGTTACCCTTTCTAATCTCCAGAGAAGGCCTTTTAAACTCTATGGTTCCTTTTAAAAATATGTTTCTCCCCGTGTTATTTCCTGTCTTTACTGTTCCCGGATTGTCTTCGTCTTCTATAATTCTTCTCCACCGTTCTTATGTGTCTTCTTGACATGTTCTTTCTAGAAGTGGTGGGTCTATTAGTGCTACCACACTAATGAGTGGATCTCGGTCTGTAGGACCTTACACTTCAGTTTACCCGGAATCCTTCGTAGTGATACTCGTTTCGATCACCTCCACTACATTAAGGTCAACTCGATAAAGTTTAGGATTTTCTACTACAACACTTTCAAAACGTGAGTTATACGGTTGTTTAAACCTGTTGAGTCGTCACCGGTGTCCTGACCTTTTCCAGTCAAAAGTAAGGTTAGGGTTTCTTTCCGTTCCGGTTTCTTACGAGTTTGATGGAGTGTTAATATGAGTGGAGTGTCTGATCGTTTCGTTTCGAGTTTTAAGAGGTTCGGTCCGAAATTGTCATACTATTCACAATTTACCATTAGGTCTACAAGTTCGACCTAAATCTTTTCCGTCTCCTTGGCTTCTAGTTTAACGGTTGTAGACGACATAGTAGCTTTTTCGTTCACTCAAGGTCTTTTTGTAGATGAAGACGAAACAACTGATACGGTTTCTGAAACTGACACACCTAGTGTTGTTTGACACATTTTAAGAATTTCTCTACCCTTATGGTCTTGTAGACTGGACGGAAGACTGTTTACACGTACGTTCAGTTCTTCTTTGACAATCTTAGTCTGTACCTGGTTGTCTTGCCAAGGTTTGGACCTCTCCTCATGTAGTTCCGACATATAACAGTGGAAGAATAAATCGAATATTCGTCTCATATAGTACTCTTTAGGACCCGACCTACTTCGTGTTCAACCTTTGTTCAAACGACTTTCTTTATAGTTATTGGAGTATATACGTCTACTGTGGTGGGAATACCGTCTTTCGTTTCTTGATTTCTCGGAGAACTACTTTCAGTTTTTCCTCTCACCTTATCAACCGAATTTGATTCCAGTACCGTAGACCAGGGTAGAGAAGTACCGTTTATCTACCCCTTTGTAACCTTTGTTACTGTCTGAAATAAAAAAATCCGAGGTTTTAGTGACGTCTACCACTGACATCGGTACTGTAATTTTGTGAAAACGAGGAACCTTCTTTTCAATACTGGTTGGATCTATCGTATAACTTTTCGTCTCTGTGATGAAACGGTTATTTCTAGGTAGATCAGTTTCGATACCAAAAAGGTCATCAGTACATACCTACACTTTCAACCTGATATTTCTTTCGACTCGTGGTTTCTTAACTACGAAAACTTGACACCAGAACCTCTTCTAAGAACTCTCAGGGAACCTGTCGTTCCTCTAAGTTGGTCAGGTAGGATTTCCTTTATCCAGGACTTATAAGTGACCTTCCTGACTACGACTTCAACTTTGAGGTTGTGAAAGCGGTGGATGACACTTCTTGACTGAGTAAATATTTCTGGGACTACCACCATTTCTAACTTCCGTCCTCCTCTGCCCCTACTGTCTCCTATTCTACCAACCTACCGTAGTGACTGAGTTAGCTGTACTCAACCTCATTTGAGGCCCTCAACCAGTACCTGTCCCTCCGGACAGTAAGGATCAGGTATCGTAGTGTTTCTCAACTTGTATTGACTCACTGACTTGACTTGACTTGATTGTATCATCCTAGGACGTGACTTTTTAATTCGGATACAACACTTGAGCTTGAGAATTATTTAAGATTATTAATTAACCTTTTATATTTGTCATAAAAAAATAATATAATCTTATTCTTGGTATTAATACTCATTTCTAACAAGAAGGAAATTTTTATCATACCGTTTGAGATCACAACCTTGAACCGGGTGGAATTTTAGATTTCTGTGACTTCACTATTTCACTATGGTAATTTTGCTCTATCAGTATATAAGTGTCCCGTCCCAATTTCTGTAGGTTTGTTTAGATAACCTTTACTTTTATAACTGTAGTGAAAAATGAACGTTAGATTCGATTAATATTTAAAACTGATCATACGTCCTACTGACTTCACTGAATCGTCGTCGTAGTCGTCATCCGTAAAAAAAACCATTTCTTGACTCTTGATCCCCTGAAGGGACCGTCAAGTGACCAATTTCGAGACGAAAGGGGTATGTCCCCCGTGTCCAACCTAGGGACCAGTTTCTTGATTCTGGGGTGTTCGACGTACCATACGGTTTTTCTTAATCATTATGCTCACCAATAAAGAACCACTCTACAATAATATCCAAAAAAGATGAAAGGGGTAAAAATACAAAGGTATGAAAGACTATAACAATTTGTTAAAAGGTGTTAATTAAAACAGTTATGAAATTTTTTATCTAACGATGAAAATATAATTTGTTTCTCTTAACTTTTGATACTTTTTCGGGGAAGGACAGAAATGTGAATAGAAATGTGAAACAAAGTATAGGGATCTAAAGTACAAGACTAAAGTTTTAAACGTTTTTTGGGGGTCTTTGACCGAATAATATAGTTTAACAAAATCAAATGGTTTTTCCTCTTTCAACTTTGTTCATAAAAACAAAGACAGGAGAAACTTTTATAAAATAAACGGAGTACTTCCTTCATACTTTTAGTCGTAAACTGGTATTAAACACTTAGTCATAGAGACGTAAACTTGTATCATCTTAAACCTGTCTTAGTCAATTTTGATCATGAATCAAAGGAACAGGACGATAAAGAAGAGAGAAGACTTTAATGGGGAAGATTGTACTAAGTTTTATATAGATTTCTTTTAGAATTTTGATAAGTTTCAGGTGATAATAATGTTCGGATTTTAGTTTAAACTCTAATAGTCTAATTCTGTTAAGTGTAAGAGTTGGTTCGAACACTCTAAACGGATGAAGGTTTACGTTATGAAAATGAACTCAAAGATAACAAAAGGATACGGGTTACCAGGATCGACAAGTCTATCGGAAGGTAAAATAGATGTGTCGTTACTTTTTAACTCAGAAAGAAATGGAACTCTATACATCCAAAGACTTTAAATATATTTATTTTAGGTTTACTCTGTGATGAAAACTTTGTCTGTAAGATCAGACTATAAACACGAACCTCAAATATCTTTCGTACCTCTCTAGACAATGATGAAATCCGTCTGTCATGTCAAATAAAGATATTACTCCACAAAAGAAGTGAAAATCATATCGAGAACGACACACTATAGATTAAATATAAGTAAAAGATAACAGAGACTGTATTTATGGAAAATATTTAGAATTAAAGAAACTAGTAAAAAAGAGTCTTTTTATCGTATCCCCCTTTAATTCCTAAAAGAGACAGTCATACACTTGAGTCATTGACTAAGTCTATCTGTTGGAACCTAACGTTAGTCACAAGGTCTTGAGAGTCTCTAGGACCTGTACTCTACATATCCTCAAGTCAATGTTCTCCTAGTTTACGAACACGACGTGAAACTTAAATATTCCCTTTCACTTTACCCAACAGTGAAGAAATTATGGATAACCAAATCTTAAGGAAGTATTGGAGAGATGTTATATTAGATTTCATCACGGTAGAGATTGAAACACAGAAACGTTAAATCAAACGGGAATTTTAACGTTAACAAAAACTAATTTTTTTTTTTTTTTTGAACAGATGAACTGTTGGAGTCATCTTTTTTCTTTTATCTTTTGTCTCTATTCTTTCTGTTTCCTTTTTTCTCAGTCCTTTTCGTTTCCCTGATTACATTTTAAATCTTAAACATCTGAATCGGATGTTCAAGGGGATTCATGGTTAATTTGATTTATTATATATAAATATTAAGTTTGATGTAAACGTTTGGTATCTAAAGTAAGAAAGACTCTTATAGTCATCAGTAATAATTGTTCTATATTTATTATTCGATTCTAAAAAGAAACAAAAACTTATTCGGTTTCCGATCTAAAAATTCAATCCAATTATACACAAACCTATATAAAGGGAGACGTTTCTAAAAAGAGAAAAAAACCACCCCGCTAACCTTTCGTCTGTATCCTTTTTGTGTCTTTTCCATTATTTCCAGTCTTTCCCTCAACCAGTCATATTCAGAGTAAGATGTGTCGATGGAAGATTAATTCATAACCTCAAGTCAAGTCAAGTCAAGTCAGTGAGTCAGTACAGGTTGAGAAACGCTGGGGTACTTAGCGTCGTGCGATCCGGAGGGACAGGTAGTGGTTGAGGGTCTCAAGTGAGTCTGAGTGCAGGTAGCTCAGGCACTACGGTAGGTCGGTAGAGTAGGAGCCAGCAGGGGAAGAGGAGGACGGGGGTTAGGGAGGGTCGTAGTCTCAGAAAAGGTTACTCAGTTGAGAAACGTACTCCACCGGTTTCATGACCTCAAAGTCGAAATCGTAGTAAGGAAGGTTTCTTTAGGGTCCCGACTAGAGGAAGTCTTACCTGACCAACCTAGAGGAACGTCAGGTTCCCTGAGAGTTCTCAGAAGAGGTTGTGGTGTCAAGTTTTCGTAGTTAAGAAGCCGTGAGTCGGAAGAAGTGTCAGGTTGAGAGTGTAGGTATGTACTGGTGACCTTTTTGGTATCGGAACTGATCTGACTGGAATCAACCGTTTCATTACAGAGACGAAAACTTATACGGTAGATCCAACCAGTATTGAAAAGAAGGTTCCTCGTTCGCAGAAAAATAAAGTACCGACGTCAGTGGTAGGTGTCACTAAAACCTCGGGGGGTTTTATTTCAGACTGTGACAAAGATGACAAAGGGGCAGATAAAGGGTACTTCACTACCCTGACCTACGGTACTAGAAGAAAGGACTTGCAACTCGAAATCCGGTTGAAAAAGTGAGAGGTGAAAGAGAAAGTAGTTCTCCTAAAAATCGAGGAGAAGTGAAAGACGGTATTTCCACCACAGTAGACGTATAGACTCCAATAACTATAAAGAGGACCGTTAGAACTAAGGTCGAAAACAAAGATGGTCGGGTCACAAAGAGTACTACATGAGACGTATATTCAATTTATTCGTCCCACTACTATATGTCGGAACTATATGAGGAAAAGGATAAACATTGGTCAGACAACAAGGTACAAGTCAAGATTGACGACGAAGGACTGGACGTATGTCTAAAGAGTTCTCCGTCCAGTCTACCAGATCATAAAGGTAGAGAAAGTCTTAGAAAGTGTCAAATAACACTAGGTGTGACAGTTTCCAAAACCGTATCAGTTATTTCGTCTTTATCTACAAAAAGACCTTGAGAGAACTAAAAAGGTACTAGGTCACCTACAAAAATAGAGGACAAATTAGACCTAAAACCATAAGATGAAGAGTGAACTTATGAAACGGTGGAAGAAATTAAAGGACTGAGGAAGATGTAATAAAGAAATACAACACGACAATTTGAGAAATCGAGCTAATAGTGATATATTAAGAAGGATTTCAGACGAAATCAGTTCACCAGAACACTAGACTTTCGACATTACTTAGACACATGAGTCAAGTGAGTCACCACAAGACGAGAAACCGAGGAAACAGGTACCTTAAGAGGTCTGTTCTTATGACCTCACCTAACGGTAAAGAAAGAGGTCCCCTAGTAGGGTTTGGTTTCTAGTTTGGGAGAAGAGAACGTGAAGGACGTAACTGTCCGTGTAAGAAATGGAAATCACAGTGGACTCGTCGAGTTAAAAATGAGATGGTCATTTTATTTCTGAGGAGATGACCCGTAGAAAGAAGTACACTTTCGGGGATTGAGTGTCCGGGGTATAAATCGTATTCGGGAGGAAAGACAAAGTCGATAGAAGTCTCGGGAGGAAAGACAAAGTCGATAGAAGTCTCGACCTGATTGTCGAATTATAGTGGATACTTGTAAAATCCTTACCTTTACGTCTCTAGGGTGAGGTCTGTACAACTCATTCTGTGGGACCGTGTCCCGGATCATTAGACGGTCTTCGGTCGTGTTCCTCAGGGAGGGTACCGTTTCCAGTACTCCAATTCCCCAGGCTCTCCGTTTCCACTCAGACCGGAATTCCCTCGGAGCGACATTAAAGAGCTCGTAGATTGGGATTTTGGTCTCAGACGAACGGCATGACGTAATTCGAAAAGCGAATACGAAGACTGTAATTGTCCCCGACTGGGGGTAGTGGAAGGAGATTTTTCCTTAATTGAATCTCGAGGTCAATTATTCAGAGGACCCGCATTTTTCTTACAGAACCCAATTGGGAGAGACTATCGAAAGATTGAATGGACTGGTCAGACAGGCCTAAAAATGTTGATACGTACACTTAACGAATGCCCGGGGGTTGGCACTCTCCGTGCTTCGAATTTCGTAGAATTTCTATATCTCGAGAAAAGATCTTTCGATTTTTAATATAACCACTACCCAAAGTGACAACTCAGTTATTGACGACGGTCTGGAGGTATCAGAAGTAGAAAATCCGGGGACCTCGTATAATTAGTTACATTAACACTATATCTTTTTCTTTATATCATCAAAACTACAATAGTTGTGATCTGAAAAGTCAATGACTTGAAAGACAAACAATATTTAGTGACATGAGGAGAAAGAAACAATATTTGACAACACAGGAACGATACATTCTTACATTGGAATTAATCACGAAAGACTCTCACCGTGGTCTGAAACCTTTCTTGTTGTGAAAATTCCGTTTATTCAAAAGACAAACTGTCTGGGAATAGTCTTTTCCCGACATTTTACAATTATCCGGAGGACCGGTCTTCTACTACATTTAATGGATTCTGAACACATATGTCGATCCATACGTCTCTCTTTCGGACCAGAGCTATTCTCAGTCCCGACAACTGCGACGTATTGAAACATAATAGGTAACTAAAGATACATGTTGGTTTTCATATTTTTCGAAAGGACCTGTTATTTCCTACCCGGTCAAAGAGTCTGGTCGAAGAGCTTGACCAAAGAACCTTTAGACCGAGGAGGGTACAACTGAGAGAGAGAAAGAGGGAGAAGGAGGGAGAGGAAAAGTCCGACTAGGGAACCTTCCTCCTCCGAGCGGCTCAGATGAATAAACGGGACCGAAGATCCTGGGTACGTTCTCCCTCGGGTTTCGTCCCGTGGGAGACGATAATTCGCCCGCGACCACCGGATACATCTGCCACGTTCAAGGAACAGAACCTTGAAATAACCAAAAGGTGAATTTGGTTCAATAAGTCGGAGAAAAGAGGAGATTTAAAGGATGATGTGATAAGAAAGGATTAGAGAGAAAAGATTAATTTATTAAGAAAAGATTCTACTTAAGGGACCTAGGTGGCCTCGACCTGGGGTCGTCATTAGTCACAAATTGTGTAATTTTTAAAAAAAAATTTAACCTCATATGTACTAAATATTACAACACAAACGAAGTCCACATGACGTTTCAATTACGCAATATGTATATAATTATGTGTATAGGTAAGAAAAGAAAAAATCTAATAAAAGGGTATGTCCGGTAATGTCTATAACTCATCTTAAGGGACACGAAAACAATCAATAATAAAATATATGTCATCACCCATATACAGTTAGAGTTAGAGGGTTAAATTTGGAAAGAAATAGGGAATCATAGGTATTTAAACAAAAGATGTAGACACTGAGATGAAGACAAAACTCAATTAAACATGGAAAAAGAGTATAAGGTGTATATTCGTTACAGTACGTAAACAGAAGCAGACTGAATGTATGAAGTGGATCATACTGTCAAAGATCCAGGTAGGTACAACGACGTTTACCGTAATAAACTGTACAGAAAGTCCACTAAGATTATTCGTAAATTCACGATTTCAGACTCTTGGTGACGACGAGATTGAGGTATCTCTGTATGTACATACAATACATACAGTATGTCTGTATTGTACACGCAGTGTGTATGACTGTATTTGTATACGGTACACGAGACTGACTTCATTACAGGAGAAGGATGGAGTAGGTAGTAGAATTAAATAGTGGTCGACGTTTTAAAGGATTTGAAGTAACGAAAAAGTATATAAAAGGTACAGGGATAATGTGAACAGAATATTATAAGACAAAAATTTTAAACAAGTATAAAATCCTTTTGCATGTAGTGTGAATAAAATTTTACTTTGACGTAGTCATTATCATAATTTTAATCATCAAGATTAATATTTATTTTACATTAAAACTTTTATTTTTATACTATAGGTCCCGAAAGCCTACATCTCCACCCCAACCTTTCTCCACTCACGTGAAAACTTTCCCATTTTTACTTCTTGAGAAATTAAACTTTCTTGACAAGACATAGAACTGATGTCACCATCTATACATTTAGATGTGTACACTATTGTAACGTATCTTGACTTACGTGAACACGTGTGTGTCCTCACGTTCATTTTGTCCTTTAAAAAGTCCTTCTATCCATTGAACGTAGTTACAGTCCTAGGACCAGTACTCACTCTTAAGATAATATTAAAAATGTTTTCAAACGGTACTCCCTTTAACTCACTTCCAATACACCTAGAGACATAATAATAGTAATCTTATTGACCGATAAAGTCTCTGTAATGGCGAAATAGTCATTACACGTACACACACCCACGTACGATTTGACGAAGTGACCACATACCGAGACACTCTGGGAACCCTCATCGGGGGGTCCGAGAGGAGAGGTATCCTAAAAGGTCCGTTCTTATGACTTCATCCAACGGTAAAGGAGAAGGTCCCCTAGAACGGCTGGGACTCTAGTTTGGTCACAGAGAATACAGGGGTTGTAACCGTCCACCCAAGAACTGGTGATCGTTGTGGATGGTCACAATATATTTTTACGAACTTAGATGTCTGGAACTTTTCAGAGTTTATTCCCTCTCGGAAACCCATCTGTCTTCACCTAATGTATCTCCTAAGGTTGTGTACATGCGTGTACGCACGTAGAGTCGTAAAAACACAAGTCGTCTCTTTTTACTAGTTTAGATTAATTCCCACCTTTCATGTTAACTATGACTCGTCACACAAACGATTAATAGAAAAGAGAGGGAACTCATGTCACTTGTTTCTACCTCACTCGGTAGGATTACCGTATACCGATATCGGATTATTTTTCCCTTTTATTCCAGTGTACATAACATAAAATACATAAAATCTGACGTGTCTCTCCGTAAGGGAACTGATAAATTTTAGACTACCCTTTTGTAAGTAACTAGAGACAGGAGACCTTCCCAATATCTGCACCTCTCACATCTCCCACTCCCTTGATATGTTTCGTGTCTCAGAGACACACAAAGATCGAGACCGACGACACTTTTACGACCACCCTCGGGGGTGTTTACGACGGTCCTTTCTTTCGTCGTATCAGAAAAGATTAATTTTCTTGGGGAACAAAATCCTTCGTATAGTTACTTCGGGAACCAAATTTAAGCTAAACTTGTTGATGGAACATTAAACCTTACGAGTAGTCCTTGATACACAGTAATTCGTTGTGTTACACTGAAACATTTCCTAGGTAAAATCTTTAATGTAAGATAAGAGAGGAACAGAAAAGGCTCTCCTCTTGGGTTATCAATTCCCCCTAATGAAATGAGGAACGTAAGACGAGGACATAAATAACAATCACACTCATGTTCAAAGGAAAGGACTATAAAACGGAAAAATTCTTCTAAACCTTTATGTAAAATTTTTAAGGATCTATCTGACTTATTATAAAATCACAACATAAAGTTCAGTTGTAAACGGTCAACCCTTTTCTTACTAAATTTACCTTAGTCCTTGAATCTCTTTACGACGAAATTAATAGATAATAGAGATTCATTTTGTACTGTGTACTGTATGAGTACATCGGTATAAACTGTGTGAGAGAGTGTGTGTGTGTGTAAGTATAGGTACGAAAACAAGAGTGTGAGTTTTAATCCCAAAAAAAGGTAAACGAACACAAAGGGAAAAAGCTAGTTTAATTGTTTATCGTTACAGGAGAGAACGTTGGTATTTTATTACAACAGGTGGAACGACAAGATGTTCTTAAGGCAGTAATCCGTGACATCAACGACTGACTGTCACGAGGGAACCTTTAAGTCATACTCGACGAGACCCAAAACCCTTTTTTCTTTCGGGAATCCATCAACCTATATATCGTATCCTTCTTAAAATTACTTGGGGTAATGACGCAGAAAGGTTTGTCTTTGTGTGTGTGTGTGTGTGTGTGTGTGTGCCTCCATTGATGAGAAACACTGATTTTCACTTTCACAATCAGTAAGTCAACTCAGACTGAGAAGTACTGGGGTACCTGATACCAAGGAGTCCACGGAGACAGGTACCTTAAGAAGTTCGTCCTCATAACCTCACCCACCGGTAAGGGAAGAGATTCCCTAACTTGAGTTCAGAGGATGTAACGTCCGTCTAAGAAATGGAAGACTCGGTGGGGAGGAACTAGGGACCCACCCCTTCTAGGGGACCTCTTCCCTTACTGTTGGGTGAGGTCATGAGAACGGACCTCTTAGGGTACCTGTCTCCTCGGACCTGATGTCAGGTGACCCAACGTTTCTCAACCTGTACTGACTCACTGAGTGTGTATGTGTACGAACTCCCTCTCATAAGGGATCGGTCTAGTATATGTAGGTCGAAGCGGGGGATGGAGGTACCTCGTCGGGGAAGTCTCGATGACTCTTCGACAAAGGACCCAAGATCAGGAATGATTCTGGGACTTATTTTAAATTTGAGAATATAACACGTAAGAAGAAATTCAGTTGTGTCGGAAAAGGATTCTCTTGAGTCTTTGACTGTTTTGTTGTCAAAAGTTGGTGTCAGTAATGAAACAATGACTGGATCCGTAGGTTGAAATAAAAACTAATGGATTTAAGGATGAGGTCACGTTAGTACACGACTTTTAGTCTTAAATCATACATATAAATCATAATAATTCGATATCGCAAAATTATAAAAAGGTTTTATTCTTACCTTATCACACTTATACTTTTTTTATTTTATAAACGGGAGTTTTATCAGAAGTAAGATTCTTTGTCCAGATTGACGGAATAACATTACGATCCATTATCATCTCTCTTCTTCCCTCGTCTGTGTGTACGGAAGGAAACAATTTATGAGTCACGTCACGAGACTACAGTGTATCCTTGATCGAGAAGAAGGTAAGTTGAATAATTTAAGAAATATGTAGTGTTTATATTATTGACACTTTTACGGGGTTCTTACAACGATAACAACAAATCAGTGAGTCAACACAGACTGAGAAACACTAGGGTACCTGACATTGGGTAATTTGAAGAGACGGGTACCCTAAAGGGTCCGTTCTTATGGTCTAACCCAACGGTACAGGAAGAAATCCTAGAAAGACTTAATCTCTGACTTGGACACAGGAGACGGAACCGTCCGTCTAAGAAATGGGGGCTCGGTAGTCCCTTCGGACGGGGTTCTTATGATCAACATTTTTTCTGACTAGAATGAGAAATCGTCCTTTTTTATTAAAGGGGATTTTGGACTTAGAGTCCTTTGACAAAATTTCTCAACAATGAATCTATATATCTTTTATTTTACGTAGAAGAACTAAGGTAATTTATATAGGTATTCATTAAAAAAGTAAGTCTCATGTTGAAGGAACTTTTAAGAGTTTAGACAGAAACTGTAAAGACCTTGTTGTTTCATTACATAGTAGACGTCTATTTTTGTCTCGTGTTCCTTTTTATTCGGTAAACAATATGTGCACCTTATAAAACTATTTTAATTATTGATCAAATGATAAAGGACTGGATATACTTTTCGGATTCCCGTTTGTTTACGTCGTCGTTACTGATACATAGAACTAATCGAGTTGTTGTCAACAGTATTCTTATATTAATATAAGACGAAAATAAAGAGATAAAGGGTGAGATCCAATTTCTTAGGAATAAGTAGGAAAGATCCAATTCACTTGTCATCCATGACACATAAATACGAAAATATGATATTTAAGAAGAAGTCCGTAACACCCGAATGGAGAGAAACCCCGTCCTTCTCCTACCGTACGAGTTTAGAGTTACAATGTATAAATTTATTATTATATGAGTTACATTAATAACATATATTTTGTTTGTAATCTTTTATTTCGAATTTTTCATTTATACGATTTCATCTTAATCTTTATAATGTCTGTCATATCTAATCAGTCAGTTTATGTTTGGATACTATAACTATACTTACTCATATCTATACTATCAAAATACATAATTATATATAGTTTGGTTTCCACATGTCACATATTTGTTATACACATTACACGATTTTATATATTACATGATCTCGTTTTACTTTCATTTATCGTACTTTCTTACATTCTAAGTCCAATTCTTACCAAAATTAGGTCTTTACAAGACTTTTCTCTCGGATCTCATTGTCGTTATGACAAATCAGTATTGGTTGACTTTATCTCTTACCCTTTTTTCCTAATATAATTATTATGCTTCAAAGGATTTTGTTGTTAAGTTTTATTCTAAAGTACTGAATCCTTTCTTTAGTTTTACACTATTCCGTCTACATAGTTCCGTTTTTTATTTCCTGTAATCTTTGACGTCGGTGATGGAGAGAGGGTGAGGGAGAGATATGGGTGAGGACTTTTTTGTGTTTGTTTGTTTGTTTGTTTGTTTTTGATACCAGATTTGTACTTCGTTTACTAAGTTTAGCTTTACCATTCTGTTTGTTCTTCCTACAAATGAAGACGAAGTCAGCAACCCCACACACTCAATCTTGCAAGTGATGAAGTTTAGCACATTCTATCGAGAGTACCCTCGTGTTTCAAAGTCAATCTTATCCAGTAACTTTATCTGTAAGTCTTTTACTCACTGAATGAAGTGAGACATACTGTCACAGATCCAGTTAGGTACAGAGGTGTTACTGAGTTAAAGTAAAGACAATTACTGACTCAGTATAAAGTAACACATATACATAGCTCAGAAGAAATAGGGAAGTAGACAGTCACCTGAAAATCCAACGAAAAAACAAGACCGAAAACATTTATCATGACATCACTTGTAACCCCATGTACACAGAAAAAACTTAACACCAAAAGAGTCGTCGTCTTCGATTGTGTTATAACATTTCGTTGATATGGGGTTAATTTTATTCTTTTGTTATATTGAATGTTCACGGTGTATTTTTTTTCTCACTCCTATAAAAGGATACCTATCTAGTAGTCAAGAGTTTAAGAGTGGTCTTTACACCCCCTCGTTCTACATATTCTAATCCATTCTTAGCTCTTACTTTAAACCCGTCTTCTCCTTACTAACCCCTCTGAAATCCAAGAAAGCAACGGACTCTGTCCTTACATTCGGGACTACCCTACTAATGAATTCGACTAATACCACGACTATGACACTTACAAGTACCATTTACTACCTCACCATAACGAGGTTATCCACGTCAAGAAGTAGAAGGATACAATAGAATGACTATTACTACAACAAGAGTTCCTAGGAGGACAAGGGTAGAGGAGGAAAGGAAAGGTAGAAGTAGTGAAAAGGTAGGGAAGAAAGACAGTAAGAGGAGGAGGAGGGGAGAAGAGAAGAAGATTTAGTGAATTATCAAATTTGAAAGTTAAAAGTGAGGTTTAAGTACTCCAATTATGGTCATACACCTGTAAGAGTGTTGAGGTATGAGATAATACTAAGGAATACATTATACGTAATCAACTATTCCACACAGACTGAGAAACGTTTGGGTACCTGACGTTGGACGGTCTAAGGAAACAGGTACCTTAGGAGGTCCGTTCTTATGACTTCACTCATCGATAAGGGAAGAGGTCCCCTAGAAGGGTTGGGTCCCTAACTTGGATCCAGAGGGTGTAACGTCCGTCTAGGGAATGACAGACTCGGTGGTCCCTTCGACAGGGTTTTTTCACAATCAGTGAGTCAACAAAGGTTGAGAAACGCTGGGATACCTGACGTCGGAGACAGGTACCTTAAGAGGTCCGTTCTTATGACCTCACCCAACGGTAAGGGATAAGGTCCCCCGGAAGGATTGGGTCCCTAGCCCGTCACAAAGACGTAACCGTCCGTCTAAGAAGTGGTACCTCGGCGGTCCCTTCTATTCTATTGGATTCTATTGAGGAATCCATGTAATACTAAAAATTTAAAATTACTTATAAAATCTAAACGTTTTTTTAACGTTCTAATATGGTCTTTCTAGGGATGTATACAGGTCTGATGAGTTAAAAATTACAGAGTCTTGTGGAACTAATGACTTTTAAGAGATCTGAGACTCTTCAGATCCTACCTGAGTCCACTCGATTCTTCTCTGCTTGTCCTGAAACTTCCTTTCAAAAGTAGACGGAGTACAAATTTACATTTAAAATCCCGTGGTAAAGGATCCGGTCCATAGATACGGACAATATTTTAAAAACGGAGTACTCTCAACAGAGTCACTTTATAAGAACTGTGATTGTCACTACAGAAGACAGAACCACGGTCTTACGAAAGACCGGGACTTTTTAGAACTATAAGAACAAAGTCAGAACAGACTGACCATATACATGGACTCGAGACTTACAAAGACCAAAGACAAACAAGTAACGAAGACAAAGAAGAGTGGGAACTGTACAAGAAAAACAAAAGTCAAACTATCGCCGAAAACAACGTCCGTTTTATTACGGGGAAATTTCTATAGGTGTTCGAAGGGACCACCGAGTCTGTCATTTCTTAGACAGACGGTTACGTCCTCTGGATCCAAGTTAGGGACCCAGTTCTTCTAGGCAACCTCTTCCCTTACCGTCGGATGAAGTCATAATAACGGATCTCTTAGGGTCCCTGTCTCCTCGGACTGTCCGATGTCGGGTACCCCAGTGTTTCTCACCCGGTACTGTCTTGTTGAAAGAGAAAAAGCTCAAAGGTCCACCGAGTCACCTATTTCATAGACAGACGGTCATGCACTCTGTACCCTCTGTATCCAAGTTAGTGTCCAGTCCTTCTAGGGGACCTCCTCCTTTACCGTTGAGTGAGGTTATAAGAACGGACCTTTTGGGGTACCTGTTTCCTCGGACCATCCGATGTCAGGTACCCCAACACCTCTCAATCTGTGTTGATTTGTTGACTCATGTGTGTTTCTACAGGTATAGGATTCGGAGTCTTGGACTTATACAATGGAATGTACCAAATGACCCAACTTATCACAGCGGGGTCAAAATACAGATGGATCTTCGAATCTTACTTTGAAGAAACCTTTAACCCATTAAAGTCTATATTGATTAATTTACTCTAGTATGATCTAATTGTACCCGTGACTAGGTTACTTACCATAGGAATGTTCTTCTCTTTTGTCTCTGTGTTTACGTACATCTGTCTACTACCGTTACCCTTATACATATAATTATACAGTATATACGTATACTGTACCTCCTACAGTATACTTTACTACCGTCTCTAACTTCACTCTGTAGATGCTCCGTTTCTTGTGGTTTCTAAAGATCGTTGATGGTCCTCATACTCTCTCCGTGTCGTACCTATGAGGGAATAGCGGAACTTTTTCTTGGCTGAGACGGTTTTGGAACTAAAGTCTGAAGATTAAAGGTATTGAAATGTTTTTAGTCACGAAATTCAGTAGACGAAATACCACTAAACAAAAGTGTCGGGATCCTTTAATTATCTGTACGTATTTCTCTAAAAAGTCTACACTAATTAAATGTCTAGAACCTTACCATTCTCCTAGGACCTATAGACTCACCCGATTACACTGGTATTCCAAGAAATATCCCTTCTTCCCCTTCGTTCTCTTAGTTTGTTCCTCTACACCACTACACTCGTCTTAAAATCATTACACTGGTATTAGATTCCTTACGTCCGACGGAGGACTTGAACGTTTTCCGTTCCGTGTCTAAAAAGAGATCTCCAAGATCTTTCTTGCGTCGAAACGTGTATGGTACTAAAACTGGATTATTTTAGGTAAAACCTGAAACATACTATTGAAAACATAACCAAATTCAGTGGTCACACACAATCAGTGAGTTAGCACAGACTAAGACACTGGGGTATCTGACATCGGGTGGTCTGAGGAGACAGGTACCTTAAGAGTTCCGTTCTTATGACCTCACCCAATGGTACGATAAGAGACCCCCTAAAAGGGTTGGGTCCCGAGTTTGGGTCCAGAGGAAGTAACGTCCGTCTAAAAAACGAGAGACTTGGTGGTCCTTTCGGGGAATTTAATGACAAACACTGCTAACAACTGTGGTCGTTTTCTTCCGTTTATGTCTGAAAAGACCTGGATAGGGAAATAGACAGTGGTGGGTAAGTTTAAGACAATGGGTTCTTTATAGATCAATCTGTTGATCGGAAAATACGAACGATTTAATTTATACTTTACTATTAAATTTGAGACTCAAAATGAGTATCCGTCGTCTCTTCGATCTTTGTATCCATAAAGAGTCCTATATTTATAGTCCCTTTACCAAAACGAATATCTTGTCTTGACACACTTTCACAACCGTTGAAAAAAAGGGAATAGAGAAACACTTCGGTGAGGAAAAGAATGTATAAGTAATCACGTTATTTTTATTAGTTAATTAATAAACCGTACAGATTATATATAGTTCATAACACACTTCGTAACCCTTTTGTTTCTGTTAATTACATGTAAAGAAGGGGACCAGTCCTTAAAGATCACACCACACCCTCTTCGACCATTAAATGTCTCTCCGTTTGAAGTTGATATTTTACGTCACTACTCGTTACAGTATCTCTGTAGTGTATTCACGACTCTTCGTGCTCCCTCCAGGTGAATTGGATTCACGTGATTTCGAGTCTTTAACATATTCCTATAGACCGTGAACAAGTTTTTATTACTATCTGTGATCGGTTCACATTTGAATTCCTTTCTCGTTATGCAGTTCTTCAAATTCAATCTTTTTTCGGATCGTATCATCCTCCTGACTTCCGTTAAAACATATTGGGTTCAAAACATAGTTCCTCCCCGTCTCATTTTCTGCTTGAACTTGTGAATATCCTTCGTCTTATACTTCCTAAGACGAACAGTACAATACTCAATCACTTCTTTTACTCTTTGACAACTTACTAAAATAGACCCTTCTCCGTCGGTCTAAATACGAAATCTTTCTAATTAGATCAACGTAAGATTAGACATGACGACCGAGTGAGATCAAGGACGGTTTGAGTCGTAGGAGTAGAGTACATCAAAAGGAAAAACAATAGAATTGGAGGTCGAGTGTGACAAGTAATATTTCGAGGACTTAACGTAGTTCGAGTAATAACGAAATTCCAAACATTGTATAACAAGGGAGACGAATATCGTGACAATGGAGTAGAGTGGGGTTTTAGGAACTGTGTTTGTAGTAGTAAGTACTTCTCCAGAACAATCTCAAGTCCTATTCGGAGGGGTGCTATATAGTTAAATCGTACGATTCTTAACAATAAAAATTGTAAAAACGAAAATTAAATAAATAAAAATTAACCTCCTATTAACGGGATGTTATCACAGAACCAAAGACGGTATGCAGTTGTCCTTAGTTGGTACACACGATACGAATCAGAAAGTCAACACAGACCGAGCAACACTGGGGTACCAGATATCGGACGGTCCGAGGAGACAGGTACCCCTAAGACGTCAGTTCTTATGACCTCACCCAACGGTACTGGAGGAGGTCCTCTAGGAGGGTTGGGTCCCTAACTTGAGTCCAGAGGTCGTAACTACCACGTAAGTAATAGTAGACTCGGTGGTCCCTTCGGGTTTAGTCGATATATGGGATATATGGGGAGGGAGAGCTAGGAGGGATGGTGGAGGGTGAGGTAGGATTGGGAGATCTAACAGGCTCTCGTTTCCTAAACTCGAGGGACGTAGTATGTCATTTCAGGGTGACCGATGAATTAAAATGTATACCATTACATATACAAAGTTACGATGAGAGAGTTAAACAGGGTGGGAGAGGAAAGGGGTGACATGGGTGTTCAGACATTAGATACAGACACAGTTTATAGTATATAATTACGTATATATACTTTAGATCTTTCTCCATTACTACTTGGATAAACGTCCAATCGTTACCCTTAATAAAACTCGATTTCTATTAGTTCTGGGACATTCAAGTTCTCTTTGTTGACGGGAAGGGAATTGATGGATCTTATTAAATTTAACTCCGAAAGAAGGGTCTTTTCTTAAGAATGATCCCTATTTAAACTAGATACACTGGGGTACCTATACCCCTTTACATAGGGGTATGCAGATCAATGGTCTTGTATAGTAAAATAATAATAAAACACTTACCAGGAGGATAGGAATCTTCAGGCTCTCCAAGTAGGGTAAGGAATTGAGTCCCACCGTATGCGTAGAGTAAGATGAAAAGAAAGAGACAAAGAGAGAGATGTGCGGATCAAGTATCATATTGGTAGATATCCTTCTCAAGGAAAGGACCTTTTCAAGAAGATAGTGTAAGGAATACACCAATCCCCCTTCCAATTTAAAAGAAGACCTCGTAAAACCCGGACTTTTTATTTGTCGGATTTAATTAGAAGTAGGGTTTCTGTCACCCTATCGTTTAAAACGAGACGTTATCTGGATTGTCCGAAGGGTCCAACACGATCATCATTTTTTGGGAGGACGGTCACGTCCTCTGTATTCTCTTCGTCCAAGGTAGAGACCTAGTCTTTCTAGGGGATCTCCTCCTGTACCGTTGGGTGAGGTCATAAGAACGGACCTTGTAGGGTACCTTTCTCCTCGGACTGTCTGTTGTCAGGACGCCCAACGTTTCTCAGTCTGAAGTGACTTAACTGAACCGTTCGTTCGTGTATCTGGATTGTGGATCGTTTTAAGAACTGTGTACCAGACGTAAAGTAAATCTAAATAAATGACAACAACAACTTATTTCTTTTCATATCCGACCCCCTACAAACACTGACCCTTCGTCCCTAAAATTTTTCCGATTATTTTCTATTACAACGTAATAACAAGACCTTCCTTTACCTTACTATTACCTCATTCGAAAGTCTTTCCTATCACTTAAATCCTCGATAGTCCCATAATCTGGATTACTGACTACTTTGACCACCATTTTCTCTTCAACCTCAGTTCCTCTTCAAACGGGAATCTAAAGACAGACTCCTTGACCGACCGACCGTCGTTATTTTACATTGGAATCCTTTCGATTTCTCTTTTCGTTCGACTGAGACGATGACCTCTACGTTCGATCTAATTAGGTTCATTTGTTCGAAGTCCGAGTCACCATTAGTAGTCGTAAAGGTTAAAGTCTGGAGTCCTTTGTCTTCTCAACAGACTATAATAGTGTAATCGGATAAAAAAACGTAAATTAAGTACCATGACAATTAGAAAATGAAAATTTGACTCAGTAAAGTAGTAAGTCACACATTCAACATCTCTGGTATACCAACTTAACGTAGAAAAGTAGTTAGTATTTTATAAAGAACAAAGGATAAGTATCCATACATAAATTTATTTACACTCCATAAGAAGTAATTATATAAGGTGAATAAAATTCAAGAAAAAAAGTTAACGGAACGATAAAATAAAAAGATATGGAGAAAATGATTAATATTATATATTAAAGTTCATTTTAAGAATTTAAAGGTAAATAACTTACGTTATTTATTTACGTTAAGTAAATAACTTACGTTTATTCTTCGTCATACTGTGGGACTGATTTCAAAGTTTGAGAAACTAAAAACAAAGACCTAAGTTTAGGATAGATGAGTGAAACTTCGATAAGTTGAATTCCTTCTGGACATTTGAGTCATTGAAGAGAGTAAATGTTTTAACCCTATCATCATCATGTACTACGAACAACTTACAAACAACATTCGTGGGTTAAGACACGGAGCTAAAGAACACCCCTATATGGTCGTAATACAGTGTTCTACTTAAAATGGAAAAAAAGTTAAACCAATAGTGAACTCGTGTAGTAAATACACTGTTATGAAAGAGATATAAGAAAACAATTAACTTATAAGTGATTGATGACGGATGATTTGGATAGTATAAATTGAAATTTTATTATGATGAGTATGCTTTAGTATTACGATTTAGTAATAAGAGTTAAATATTTATACTTTTAATTCTTAGTCACCAATTCAATCAACAGGTTTTAATGTGTTGGTGATTATTTGTTTTCTGAGTCAAAATTCTGGGTCTAGAGGGATCGTGGTTTGAAAACTAGAAAGGAAAACAGAATAAATAAAACTTTTAATAACCATTGATCGTCTCAAGGAGTCTCTTCCGTTACCGTGAGGTGAGATCGTGAGAACGGACCTTTTAGGGTACCTACCTCCTCGGACCATCCGACGTAGGGGGACCCCAGGGATTCTCAGTCTGAGTTGACTCGCTGAAGTGAAAGTGAAAAGTGAAAGTACGTAACCTCTTCCTTTACCGTTAGGTGAGGTCACAAGAACGGATCTCTTAGGGTCCCTGTCCTCTCGGACCACCCGACACCAGATACCCTAACGTGTCTTAGCCTGTACTGACTTCACTGAATCGTCGTCGTCTCAAGGATTCCGGACCTAGGAGAGATGTAGTGTATAGTATTTGACAGACTTCCATCCTAATAAAATGGGAGAAGAAACTAATACATGAAGGAACGGAGATGTCACGATTAGGTTATTCTCTTTTATTTACTGGGAGTCTGTTTACTTCAACTTTTTATAAATAAATACTGATAATAAATAAAACTTCCAATTACTACGAAAAATGAGGGACTTTTCTTTTGGGATTACGTGTAGAAGATTTTCTATAGATACGTCTATAATTTTAAACGGTGTATAATATTTGAACTTTAAGTTATAACGGAAGTTTACCTAAAATTTTTCCAATTTAAACCGTGGTACTAACGTCGGTACTTTAATTTTCTGCGAATGAGGAACTTTCCTTTCAATACTGGTTGGATCTGTCGTATAACTTTTCGTCTCTGTACTGAAACGGTTGTTTCCAGGTAGATCAGTTCAGATACCAAAAAGGTCACCAGTACATTCTTACACTCTCAACCTGACACTTCTTTCGACTCGTGTCTTCTAAACTACGAAAACTTTACACCACAACCTCTTCTGAGAACTCTCAGGGAACCTGACGTTCCTCTAGGTTGGGCAGGTAAGATTTCCTCTAGTCAGGACCCACAAGAAAGATTCCTTACTACGATTTCGACTTTGAGGTCATGAAACTGGTGGACTACGTTTCTCGACTGAGTAAACTTTTCTGGGATAACGACCCTCCCTAATCCCCGTCCTCCCTTTCCCCTGCTGTTTCCTACTCTACCGACCTACCGTAGTGGTTGAGCGACCTGTACTAAGACTCACTTGAGGCCCTCAACCACTACCCGTCCCTCCGGACCGCACGACACTAAGTACCTCAGTGTTTCTCAGTCTGTGTTGACTTGCTGACTTGACTTGACTTGACTTGACTCTTCCATTAAAACCTCCATTCATTCACTCCAACACTTGACAAATATGTCCCATTAATAAAACGGTTTTATAGTTACAAGGAATCTTGAAGTAAGGATTGAGACGTTTATAAGAAAATTAAAAACTGATAGGTTAAAAAAGATCAGGATATGTATCTCATTACGAAGATTTCCGTTCTGTCACACTGATGTACAATATACGTCTAATTACTGAAGAAAGAATGACTAGTTTAGAGAATGTTTTTACCCTAAGTTCCTAATAAAAGTATAAATTTCATTTGATTCGGGTAAAATAAACGTTGGTACTATTATTGTGTTTAGAGTAACTTGTATTATACTTTAGAGTTTTAAAATAGAATAATTAACTTTTGGTTTTAGCGAATTTCTTCTCTAAATTCCTAATTAAAAATTTAGTCAAAAATTAGACGATAAAGTAAAAAGTAATGTTACGTTACTTTTAAATATTACTTTTTGTATCAAGAATTGGAAATTATTAAAAATAAAGTTATATAAATTAGGATTCTTTCGTTTCCATGATACATGGTCTTTTTGTCTGGTCCTATGTTTTTTAATCACGGATGATCTATAATTTAGTATGTAATTTGTTAATTTAAAGATTTTATATAATTTAACTTCTGTTATCATAAATGTATTAACACGTTACTACGTAATAAAACCTCCATTAATTCACTCCAACATTTTAAACGTGATCTATACTTACTCTAAAATTAAACTCTGAACTGAGTCAGATGAATCACATACATATTTTACGTGTTCAGTTTGATGTATAAACCATCACTACGAAGTATGAGAATTTAAAGACAATACAATCTTCTTATCAACTGTATCTTGTATTTATGTGAATAAGGTTTCAGGAGTAAAATAGGAGTAAACCGATCATGAAAACCTTTGACAAGTTGACTTCATCCATCATTAGTCAAATTACATTTAAGTTTGTGACAGAATTTGAACTATACAGATTTGATTGAATCTTGGTTCTTGATTGGTTCTAGGATTTTTAATTACATTTTAGTTCTAACGGTCCTCTTTATAATTATTGGAGTCTATACGTATACTACGGTGGGAATACCGTCTTTCACTTCTTCTTGGTTTCTCGGAGAACTTTCACTTTCTCCTCTCACTTTTACAACCAAATTTCGAGTTGTAAGTCTTTTGATTGTAGTACCTTAGACCGGGGTAATGAAGTACCGTTTATCTACCCCTTTGTCACCTTTGTCACCGACTGATAAAAAAAGTCGAGGTTTTAGTGACCTCTACCACTAACGTCGGTACTTTAATTTTCTACGAATGAGGAACCTTTCTTTCAATACTGGTTGGATCTGTCGTATAATTTTTCGTCTCTGTAATGAAACGGTTGTTTCGAGGTAGATCAGTTCCGATACCAAAACGGACACCAGTACATACCTACACTCTCAACCTGATATTTCTTTTGACTCGTGTCTTCTTAACTAGAAAACTCGACACCACAACCTCTTCTGAGAACTCTCAGGGAACCTGACGTTCTTCCAGGTTAGTCAGGTAGGATTTCCTCTAGTCAGGACCCACAAGTAACCTTCCTGACTGCAACTTCGACTTTGAGGTCATGAAACCGGTGGACTACGTTTCTCGACTGAGTAAACTTTTCTGGGACTACGACCCTTCCGTTACCGTGGGGTGATGTCATAAGAACCGACCTTTTAGGGTACCTACCTCCTCCGACCATCCGACGTCAGGTACCCCAGCCATTCTCAGCCTGTACTGACTTCGTAGAATCGTCGTCGTCGACCCTTTCTAACATCCGTCCTCCTCTTCCCCTCCTGTCTCCTACTCTACCAACCTACCGTAGTGGCTGAGTTACCTGTACCCAAACCCACCTGAGGTCCTCAACCACTACCTGTCCCTTAGGACCGCAGACGTCAGATACCCCCAACGTTTCTCATCCTGTTCTGACTAACTGACTTGACTTGACTTGAATCTTAGACCATTCAATTATCATTGTTTAACTGTATTGGTTGGTAACGAACGTTGGTTGACTTTGATTACTCCAACCATAGTTTTACCGTTGTATTCTCTTCTATTCGGACAAAGACTTTCGAAAAGTTGATAAAGGATGATTCTAATAGACGATCAGGTACTCTTAATCCGGTGACTACTTTTAGTTTAATTCTACAACGAAAGGGGTAAGTCCGACAACAAAGTTCACCGAAGGACCATGGTAATAATGGTACCTCCACCCCCGTCGCCCCGTCTTTACTCGTCTAGTGTTTCTTTTATTATACCATAATCCCGAATTTATATAAGGACTAACTCTTGTAAACTGACAACCATAAACGTACACCTAGACTTCTCCCCCGCCCCCACCAACCCCTCAGAAGGAAGATTTCTTTAAAACTTCTTTTAATGTTCCAACCGGAAATTTTCACTTAAGATGTGTATTTAGAGAAAGAACTGAATTCCACTCAAGACCGTACTGAGTCAGATTCTCTTTGTACGTCCATTTGTTTCCCATATGAGAGTCCTCGGTTGGCGACGATACAGGTATCTCCCACTCACTATGTCCTTTTGAGACGTATTTATTTCGATTCCGAATGTCACCTTTTACTTATTTCTTTAAGGAAGTTTTCACGACATGGTTCCTGACGGTCTAGTCGGATGATCTCTGGAGTAAGATAAGGGTCTTGTCCTTTAGTAGAATTTGTAGTAGGTTTCTTACAGTAATAATAACAAATAGTCCGTAAGGACACAAATGGTCAAAAGGAAAAAGACTTATACTTAAAAAATAACAAATAAAATAAAGACGAGGTACCAACATAGGTCCTTACTATCCGTGTCTGTTTCACGAGAATAAAATATCAAAAGATCCAGTACTCTTATCGCAAGTATGGACCATTTCTCTTGACATATAGTGGGACTACACACTCACACATACACACACACACACACACACACACACACACACACAAGTACGAGTCAGTACAGAGAAACGCTGAGATACCTGACATCGGTCGGTCCGAAAAGACAGGTACCCTAAGAGGTCCGTTCTCATGACCTCACTCAACGGTAAAGGAAGAGGTCTCTTAGAAGGGTTCGACCCCTAGTCTTATCTGTCACAGAGGACACAGAGGACGTAATCGTCCGTCTAAGAAATGGTGGTTCGGTGCATCCTTCGAGTATAATGGGATCTGACGTTACCTCCTAAACCCCATCCATCCGAAGTCAGGTACTCCAGCGTTTCTCAACCTGTGGTGGTTCCCTCAAGTGAAAGTGAAAAGTTATATTTACGTCAGTGATTTCTTCGAACGCACCATCAAAGGAGTCATTTCCTTTCGTCCCACTCCCGAGAGACACGTATTTCTGTGAGTAAACTTATAAGACTATTAGGTTCCTATGTCTTACTGTCTCTTTCAGTCAGTACAGGGTTTAAAAGAGGACAAGAGAAAGTATCCTTCTTTTTGGAACTAAAAATCGACTTGTGTACCAAAGGTTCTTATTTCCGAGAAAGGTGACAGGAAACGTCGATCCACAGTGATTATTGGATTCAAGGACACTTACTTTACATTCCTATTTAAGTGAATACAATCGGTTCGTTTTTTGTCCGTTTCATTGAGGGAAGGAAGAAAAAGGTAAAACACCGTCGTAAGTTTACAACTCTTCAGGTGTTAAATCCTTAGAGGTAGATGTCGACTTAAGTACTTGTTCTCAAAGACATGATAGTGGTTTGACCATCCCCGAAAGGAGTATCGAGTCAGCCATTTCTTAGACGGACGTTACGTCCTCTGACCTCAAGTTAAGAACCCAACCCTTCTAGGAGATCTCTTCCTTTACCATTGGGTGAGGTCACAAGAAAGAGTCTTTTAGGGGACCTGTCTCCGTGGACTGTTCGATGTCAGGTACGTTCGCAACCTGTACTGAATCGCTGATTTGGTGGTGGTGGTGGCTTGACCATTCTAATCAAAATTGGAATAAATCGAACTAGAGAGAAAACTAGACAGGAACAACTTTTCAGATATGGGGTAGATTACGTGATCCATTTCCCTCTTACTCAGTTCGTTATTTATTTATTTATTACATAAATCTCTTTCACCGTTAACATCATACACTTTAATTTTTTTTCTGTATCACGTAAACCCTTACAAACCTCATTTAACGGTACTGTCATAGTTCTTTTTCTTTTGTTTGGATCGTACCTACTTAATCCCTCAAGTTTCGTAAAACTCCCCTACTCCACGTCCTACTCAGTATTAACGAAGTTCGGACTCTTTTTCGACCCACAAACTAAAATGAGAATCTTGGTTCTTTTAACTAGTCTACGAATATCCATTCTCTTTTTAGGTAATGATTGTTGTTTTCATCTAAGTTATAGACCTTTGGAGTCGTTCAAAAAGAAAAGAATGAATGACTTTGTAAAAAGGTTCATAGAGGTACCATCAGAGTCTACAACAATATAAAAGACGAAATTGTTTTTATATTACATCAATCAATAAACCTCCTCATTAAGAGTGTAAATTGAAAGTCTGAAAGGGTCCATCTGAATAGGAGGAGAGTTGAAGGGTTTGAAGGGTCAGAATTATTTGAGTACCTAGATACGAGTACATAGGTGTGGATGAGTAAGAACTTTTTAATTAAAAAGAAAGACTACTTAGTGTCTCCATTCGAAGATGTTTGACTCACGATTTCTGTCATACAACACATATAAACAGATCCAAAGACAGAGACACTCTAGGATTTCCGTTTCTGTTAAAAATTAAGAAACGACTAAGTTGTGATGAATCTTTTTACGGTGTATATGACAGTATAGTTAACACGTAAAACCAAAATTTCCGATTAAACATAAGGATTTTTCTGGAGTAATAAGAGTATTTAGAAATCTGATAACGTCTTTAAGTTTGTAAACAAGTAGGTTATCATGTAGAGGGTTTGACTGAGACTATGTACATGACTGAGTATTATGATGAAAAGTCTTTTATTTAGAGTCAAAACCAAACAATTTATGGTACGTGCGTTCCATGTGTTACCTTCGTAAAGGTTTACTATAACTTACTTACCTTTTATCCGATGACTTCGTTAAAGACCTTGGACTAAAAGGAATTCAATGGGAAGAAAGTTTGAAACCAATTATATATGTGAATAACTTTAACATAATTATGAAATACATAACAACGAAGTTGAAGGGGTGATAAGTAAATAAGAAACTTAACAACATTAAACCACCGATGGAAATTATAAGATGACTTTGGAAAGAGTTTTTCAGTCCTTATTAAACGGTTTGTGACAGTAATAATTTGTTGACTTTTATAAAGTAGTGTAACATTTTTACAGAAAAGGAAACCTAGAGACATAGGAGTTTCTAGAAAAGATAAAGAGACTGTATAAGAAGAGGAAAAGAGAACGGTTTATAAGAAGAAAAAGAAGATACATTGAAATGAGGTTGACGACTTGTGAGCTCAAAAACAAACAAACAAACAAAAATTGGAATGAAAGAAGAATTCTTTCAAAACCATTAAATACAGAAAGTTCCTTAGACAGTTAAAGTGATCTTAACAGTTTAAATAATCGTCCTTCAACACGTAGAAAAGAATAGTAGGAAAATTATATACACTCTAATACTTTACAGAAAGAAGAGTAAGGACTGTGACTATAATAAATAGAAAAAAAAGAGAGAGAGAGAGAAAAAAAAAAAAAAAGGACCGATGTCAAAGGGAGTTGATACTCCTTTCCCGACCCACTTATTTATGATGACAAACGAGTAAGATTCACCCTGTTATGACCCCACATAAGATGTCAACGAGTCTCAAAGAGACTGTTTTAACTCAGGTCAACGAGTCAGGAGGAGCACGTATAAAACGACCGGGGAGAAAAGACAAAGTGGAAGAGGTGATGGAGTGACCACGAACATGTATCAACAGAAGATTTCTTAGTCTTTATTCTCTCTAAACTTTCGGTCATAGTTCTCTTACATCTAGAATTTATTATAATCTGTTTTGACCTCTTTTATGGTAAGGGGTTTATGACTTTTATCGTTTTGTTATAATAAATGTTTTAAAAATGGTATAATATATGACACAGGTTCCCACTGTTTCCGTAAAGAGGGTTCTTGTTTGTGACATGATATTTTTATACTTTGTAGTCCGTCTTAATTAATATCCTTATGAAATCAGAATGTTTGAAACTAAGACAATACATGATGTCACACGAGTTATCACTAAAACGAAGTTTTTATAACATAAGAGGATTACCACACGACGTCAGTTACCCCAGCGTCTCCCAGTCTGTTCTGACTTGCTGACTTGTTCTTTAAGAAGATTACTGTGACAGAGATCCAGTACATAAAAGATACTTTCAAACACTATGTACTTTAAATTAACGATGTATTAAGTGTCAAAATTTACAATCAAGCAGGTAAAACGGAAACTCCTGTGACACCGGGTCTCTTCAAAACATTGAGTAGGTATAAGTAGACATTAGGTAGATGTTTATTGTCTCTTGATCCTTATACTGACCCTTACCCTAAGTATTCAAGATTAAAAGTTCAGTTTAATAAGGATGAAATAATATATTATAGAGAAAATATCACTAGTTCCATCGAGTTATAAAATATAGGAGGTTTCTTACCCAAGTGTATATCAAATGAAACTCTCGTAGTCTTAAATATGTATTAAATGTTCATATTTCGTCCGAAGGGTCCATCGGGTCACCATTTTCTTAGACCCACGGTTACGTCCTCGGAGTCCTCTGCGACCAAGTTAGGGACCCAGTCCTTCCAGGGGACCTTTTCCTTTACCGTTCATAAGAACGGACGTCTTAAGGTACGTGTCTCCTCGAATCACCCAGGGTCAGGTGTCCTAACGTTTATCAGTCTGCCCTGATTCACTGACTCGTGTGTGTGTAATTCATATCTCGCATCACCATCTGCGATCCTTCCACATAAAATTAAATTTTCTTATTAGGGTATCATCATCCACTTAACCAAGTGGATTCGAAAATGATGAAGAAAAAAACGATTTCCTAAAAAAAAAAAAAATGAGTTGTTTTACATTTAATGGCTTAAGTTTCTTGTAATACTAATTTATCAACTCCAATCCCTTTTCACTTATATTACTAACCTATTGTTCCACTCTTTTCGAATAAACACATTTTGTTATTGTTCATAGTACTTTAATAACTTTTTTTTTACACAACACAGAGGAACCCTTTTTCGAATGAGCTTGTCATTCTTTTTCCTCTATTTATTGAATAAAAATTTTTTAATTGGTTAATCTAGGGAAGAAAAAAAATTTGAAAAATAAAATATTACCTCATATCGACTTGAATGTAAAAGTAAAAATGGTATTACATATTAAGATCGAAGGACCCCTATAACCAAAGATGGTTGAAGATAAAAGAATAATTTTACAGTTCCCCCTTTTTGTGACGTCCTTGTTAAAACTAATAGAATATTGAATGAATTTAAAAACGAATGTTAAACATCCTTAGACAGAAAACCAAGTAAGACCTAAACAAAATTAAAATCTCTTCGTTACAACTATAATTTGATCGAGGTTTTATCAAAACTATTGAACATCCTAATACAAAACTTCACTCTACACGAGTCAGGGATCACTATTAGAGTTCTACTTTGTTGTGTGTCAGTATTTTGTCTCATTCGACAAGGTCAAATAACTATGGAACGTAAAAAAAAAAAAATGTCTTCTTTCAGAATTGAAAAGAAGGGAATCTGACAGAAGTTTTGGTTTCTTCGAGTTTTCTTGTTCAAGTAGAGGTATTTAACACCAAATATTCGTCCGGTGTTAGATAAGTCTACAACAACGTAAGAAATTTATTCATCTCTTTCGTTCTGCTATTACTATACTTAAACGATGGTAACGTCTAATGTTATGGTCTGGTTTAATGTACTTCCTTCCCTATTTGTCAATTATAGACCTAAAGACACTGAATATATTACGTATTACTCTAGTAAGTTAAAGTTTAAAGATTCTTTCTGGACAGGTCGACCATGAGTGAACACGAAACCTCTGTGAGGTTTCACATATTATAAAACGATAAGTTTTATAATATCTAAATTTATATGTATATTGTGTGTGTGTGTGTGTATACATTTATACACGTAAAGGACTGGGAAGGTACTCTTTATAGTTTAAAAGTTGTTAGTTTCTCATTATTTGAGTAACTCAATAGACATAGTATTAGAGATTTATGTTAAGAGGTAAGTTTATAAAGTCTCAAGGAACAATTTTTTTTTTTTTTCTCATCGTAAAACGTTATTTTATTATCTGTTTTTTTTAAGACTTCACTTTTGACATCCTACTCCGACCCTGTACGAAAACTTAACACCACAACCTCTTCTGAGAACTCTCAGGGAACCTAACGCTCCTCTGAGTTGGTCAGGTAGGATTTCATTTAGTCAGGACTTAACCTTCCTGACTACGACTTCGACTTCGAGGTTATGAATCCGGTGGACTACACTTCTCGACTGAGTAAACTTTTATGGGACTACGACCCTTTCTAACTTCCGTCCTCCTCTTCCCCTCCTGTCTCCTACTCTACCAACCTACCGAACTCAAACTCATTTAAGGTCCTCAACCACTACCTGTTCCTCCGGACTGCACGACGTCAGATACCCCAGTGTTTCTCAGTCTGTGCTGACTCTCTGACTTAACTTGTCTTACTTGACTTTCATTCCTTTGATGGATTATGATTAGTATCGGTTATACGGTTTTCATGTCTTTTCGGTAACACTTCCCAAAGAGTACCTGGTTACTATCCTGTTAAACTAGTAGTATTTCTTATTACTTACGTCGACTAAAAGTCTGGTAATCATATATTTTGATTACTTATATTAATATTAAGAATTTTTTACCTTTCAGTTTTGTGAGTGGAGACAAACTAATGGTAATTGTAATTGATCTAGAAGTTCAGCAAAGAGTCTTTTAGTCGTTAATTTTCCTTTTTAATTAGTACATGAAAACATAAAGAGATACTTAAGGTAAAGTCACATCGTCGGTTTATCGTGGTTATCTGTCTATGTCGATATTAAACTCCTTAGGTCACGTTTCACTTTTACGTCCTGGGGAACAAGTTTATAATCGTGAAGTTTTACTGTTGGAGTCTTCCAATTCGGTTCGTTCCCTAAGAAACATTGGGGTATCCAACATACGGGTATTTTGACCGAGACGATCAACTAAAAATTTGTTGTTTGTTCGTTTGTTTTTTTCTGATTTCGTTTTGTCTTCTTAAAAAATTTTTGTACCTTTCTTACTGTCTTATTATATTTAACGGTCAATTGTTATATGTACGTCTACTGTGGTGGGAATACCGTCTTTCACTTCTCCTTGACTTTTCGGAGAACTTTCACTTCCTCCTCTCACTTTTTCAACCGAATTTCAACTTGTAAGTCTTTTGATTCTAGTACCGTAGATCAGGGTAGTGAAGTACCCTTTATTTACCCCTTCGTCACCTTTGTCACAGTCTGATAGAAAAACCCGAGGTTTTAGTGACGTCTACTACTAACGTCGATACTTTAATTTTCTACGAATGAGGAACCTTCCTTCAATACTGGTTGGATCTGTCGTATAAGTTTTCGTCTCTGTAATGAAACAGTTGTTTCCAGACAGATCAGTTCCGATACCAAAAAGGTCACCAGCACATACCTACACTCTCAACCTGACACTTCTTCTGACTCGTGACTTCTTAACTACGAAAACTTGACACCACAACCTCTTCTGAGAACTCTCAGGGAACCTGACGTTCCTCTAGGTTGGTCAGGTACGATTTCCTCTAGTCGGGACCCTAAAGAAACCTTCCTTACTACGATTTCGACTTTGAGGTCATGAAACCGGTGGAGTACGCTTCTCAACTGAGTAACCTTTTCTGAGACTACGACCCTCCCTAACCCCCGTCCTCCTCTTCCCCTACTGGCTCCTACTCTACCGACCTACCGTAGTGACTGAGCGACCTGCACTCAAACTCACTTGAGACCCTCTACCACTACCTGTCCCTCCGGACCGTACGACACTAAGTACCCCAGTGTTTCTCAACCTGTGCTAACTCGCTGACTTGACTTGACTTGACTTGTTACTTATATAAGACCGTCATTAATATTCAAATTGTGTTTTTCTATTTTACAATTACTTTCACTTTCAGCTTCAGCGAGTCAGCACAGATTAAGAAACGTTGGGGTACCTGATATGTCAGGTACCTTAATAAGTCCGGTTTTATGACCTTACCCATCGGCAAAGGAAGAAGTTCCCTAAAAGGGTTGGGTCACTAGTTTGGGTCCAGAGGACGTAACGTCCATCTAAGAAATGGTCGACTCGGTGGTCCCTTCGGGCTTTACAACTACCACTCAGGTTATCTCTCGAGTCCGATAGTATTGGATGAAGCTGACTAATTAGAATCATAGAGTTTTCCTTCCCTGTGTCCACAGAACACAGAGGACTACACCACGTTATCCTTCGTGTTTCGTAAATGTACTCGTTGGTGACTGGACTATTATAGAAGTTCTTCACTTTGTCTACTATTTTCTTTCGACAAAGAAAAAATTCACACACACACACACACACACACACACACGTGGTCCAGACGTAAAATACAAAACTCTCGTATTCTTATAACACTAAATCTCTAACCAATATTAGATTTTATTTTAATCCTACGTTATAATTTGAACCGGAATTATTTATAAACAAGGGGGGTGACAATTATATCAGTAGTTTTAAAATAATAGTAGATGATATCCGAGAGACACCATCTAAAATTTAGATCTTTCTATTGTTCCTTTTTTTTACCTACCCGTCTATTCGGTTCTTCTTTTTGTTAAAGTTATTTTGTATTTTAAGAAGTGTTTTTCATCTTTTTGTCTAAAGTGTTTTGTAAGAAGTGTTTGTTTATCTTTTGATCTATTATAAAATAACGTAAGAACTTCAAACGACTCTCTCCTACCGAATTCACAAGAGTGGTGTTTTTATATCTCTTATCGATACACTCCATTACCTATACAATTAGGCGTACTAAGACTACCAAAGTGTTACAAATACATATAGTTTTGTGGTTCGACATATGCTGTATATGTGTGAATAAACGGTCAAAATGGAGTCAATTCGACGCCTTTTTATCTCTTCACCTTCCGTCAAGGAGATCTAAGTCTATATGAATTCTTTATCTAATTGGTTTTCATTGAATGAACAAAGAATAAACTTTATTTTTAGTAATTTTTGGTTCTTTTTACAATTATAGCTAGATCGTATTAAGGTTCTATAGAAATATTTATAATATTTTATCCTGTCAATACTACCAATACATTCTTTTAAAGTATATTAAATATCTAGAACCATATATGAAATTTTATCATGGTTTTTTATAAATTCTCTTCTGATGAGGACGACGACGACGATTCAGCGAAGTCAACACAGACTGAGACACGCTGGGGTCTCTGCCGTCGGGTGGTCCGAGGGGGCAGGGACCCTAAGAGGTCCGTTCTTGTGACCTCACCCAACGGTAAAAGAAGAAGTCACGTACTTTTACTTTTCACTTTCACTTCAGCGAGTCAACACAGGCTGAAAATCACTGGGGTACCTGACGTCGGGTGGTCCGAGGAGGTAGGTACCCTATAAGGTCCGTTCTTTCTCATGACCTCACCCCACGGTAACGGAAGAGGTTCTCTTCGTATTCGATACCAATTTCGTTCGTACCTTTATAGAATAATGAACGACTTTAGTCCGTTCCAATATACACCAATGTACTCCTAAAAATCTTGATAAGATAAAAATACATAATTATAAAAATATTTTAAACATTTCTTTGTATATTCTTTCGATCATATGAATATCAATTAAATCATCGTATATACATACATTTATAAAAAATTCGTAGACTTTAGTAGTGAGGGACCTCTTCCATTTTGGCTTTCCCGGAAACAAATTTTGACAAATGGAGTTTACACACTCACAGTATTCTTTGATCTTTACAAGAGACTTTACTGGACTCTAAAAACCGATGTCTCTCTGCTTTATTACCCTCAGTATACCATTTTAAATTTTTCAATATTTACAACTTAATTCTCACTTAAAGTGTTTATCGACTTTTACACTAAATCCCCGGGGGAATGAAGAAGACAAAACGTATAATAAATATTATCTCCTCACTAAGTATACACTTGTTTGTCCAAAGGATTTCATTTATTACAACTTCGAGTAATTATTATATTAAAGAATCTGGATGTTACAAATGTCCTAAGACCCTAACTTAGACCGTGACGAAGGAATTTGATACACAGATTTAATAAATAGTCATTTCCCGAGTACTTTACTATTTGTGGTATTGTCCACCCCAATATTCAAATCATTTAAGAGGCAAAGTCTCTATTACGCCTGAAAATCTCCATCTCATTACGGTTCCGTCCTTTTAGATTTACATTAACCGTCACTGACCGTAGGTGTACTTGACAATTTAAATAAAAATGTCGGTTGGTACCATGAATTTTCCCACTCTTTATTAAGGGAATGCAAATTTGTGTCCGTGTAGGTTAGATAGAAAATAATAAAATAAAAAAAATTTTCAATGTGATTATAGACGTACGATGTATATATATGTATCTATATCTATGTATACACACATATATATGTGTGTACGTGTATGTACGTGTGTGTAACACAGATGTCAACCCCTCTATACACATATATATACGAAGGGTTGTATATAACTGGTACAGTATAAACTACAATTAGTTGATTGAGAAATTCACTAATTAGTTTTCCGACTTAAAGGAGTGAATATTTTCATATAGGAGTCTCAAATGACTGTTACTCGAATTCCGAGTTATGAATAATGTATTTTTAATTACTTCATTAGAAGATAATATTTTTTTATTTATGCAATAATATCATACCCTTGTATTTCCGATTAAAAGTATAATTTATAGTTATGAAATATATATATATATGTGTGTATGAAGACACACGTATATTTATATGTGTATTTATGTATGGTATTTATATGTATACATATATACATTAACACCTTTCTTGTAAATTTTAATATCGATAGGAGAATTGTGTAAAAATTTTCAATTCATCCGTGCCACGACATGTCGTCTAGAGATTTTACATAAGTAAACATATTAAGTCTAAAATGTAGACAACTTATCGTTGAGGGTAAAGTGGTAGAGTATCAAGGTATACTGGTGGTAAGAGAAGAAACGAAGACAGAATTTTGGTAATAGTTAATGACGGAACGGACAATACTTATAAAGTGTGCAAAAAACCTAAGGGATCGTAGACTTGGTAGAAGTACATAAATCCCCCTAAAGAGGGTTGAATGTCCAAAACTTGTATAGTTCCTAACTGAAACAATCCAAGATAACGTCGATCCGACTCCATTTGTGAGGAGAGTAGTCTACATGGACCGATAACCAGTATCCCTAAAACTCCTTAAGGGACCACGTTCACCGTTACCTCCTGACTCAAAAAACCCATTGACTCCACACCAAGGCAACTACTTTGACATCACATGGTAGTCAGGTAGTAGCCTACCCTGGTCTACACTTTCACTGTGGAGGCGTCTAAATAAGACTTCGTCTCAACCTCTGTAGTAATAAATGATAGACACACGTACGTACGATTCAGGGAAATCAGCACAGACTAAGAAACACTGACATACCCGACATCGGGTGGTCTGAGACAGGTACGACTAAGAGGTCCGTTCTTATGACCTCACCCAATGGTACGGGAGGAGGTCCCCTAGAAAGACTGGGTCCCTAACTTGGGTGTAGAGAATACAGAGGACGTAACCATCCACCCAAGAAATAGTGATAGTGGTGGACCCTTTGAGACAATTAATAGACGTATCAAGATTTAGGTTGGGTAACGGCCTCATCCTGGTATTTCTTTCGACTCACGACTTCTTAACTACGAAAACTTGACACTACAACCTCTTCTGAGAACTCTCAGGGAACCTGACGTTCCTCTGGTTGGTCAGTTAGGATTTCCTTTAGTTAGGACTTATAAGTAACCTTCCTGACTACGACCCTTTCTATCTCCTGTTTGTCTCTTCCCAGTTTTCTCCTACTCTACCAACCTACCGGTTGAGAACTTAGGTATGTACTGATGACCTTTTTGGTATCGAAACTGTTCTGTCTGGAGACAACCGTTTCATTACAGAGACGAAAAATTATACGACAGATTCAAACAGTAACAAAAGGAAGGTTCCTCATTCGTAGAGAATTAAAGTACCGACTTCAGTGGTAGACGTCACTAAAACCTAGGGGTTTTTTATTTCGGTCGGTGACAAAGGTGACAAAGAGGTAAAGGGTACTTCACCACCCTGGTCTACGGTACTAGAAGTAAAAGACTTACAACTTAAAATTCGGTCGAAAAAGTGAGAGGAGAAATAGGAAGTAGTTCTCTGAGAAATTCGGGAGAAACGAAAGACGGTCATCCCAATAAAGTAGACGTATAGATTCCAATAACTATAAAGAGGTTCGTTAGAACTTAGGTCGAAACAATAAGTAGGTCTGGTCGTAAAGAGTACTACATGAGACGTATGTTCAATTTATCCGTCCCACTGTTATATGTCGGAACTGTATGAGGAAAGGGTTAAACCTTGGTCAGACAACAAGGTACAAACCGAGATTGACAACGAAATACTGGACACATGTCTATAGAGTCCTACGTCCAGTCCACCAGACCATAAGGGTGGAGAAATTCTTAAAAGGTGTTAAACGACACTAGGTGGTTCAGTTTCCGAAACCGTATCAGTTATTTCGTCTTCATATACGGTTTCTTTCTTCATCTTCAATAATTAAAGATGTATAAATATTGACTCGAAAAGAAAAGACAGATCTTTAGAGTTTTAATTCACCGAGAATGTATTTATAAATATAGTTTCGAATATAAACAAAAATATCCATTTTATTTTAACCTTTAACTTCGTAGTGAGTAATTAAGTCTAATGTTTAATAAAAAAAATCTTCAATATGAAAGAAATCTTAAATGGGTTAAGAAAAGTAATCTTAAATAGGTGATAAGATCTTAACAACGTTTTCTCTGTAAAGTAAACCGATACCCTCTTTTTTGAGTTGTACTCTTTTAATCGAGAAAAATACTGACCGTACTTGAATAAAATCCACTAAAGTAAAAGAATAAAAGTCAAGTCAAGTCATCGAGTCAGTATAGCTGAGAAACACTGGGGTACTTAGCGTCATGTGGTCCGAAGGGACAGGTAGTGGTGAGGGTCTCAAGTGAGTTTGAGTAGAGGTAACTCAGTTACTACGGTGGGTCTGTAGAATAGGAGACAGCAGGGGAAGGTGGTAGTCTCAGAAAAGGTTACTCAGTTGAGAAGTGTACTCCACCGGTTTCACGACCTCAAAGTCGATATCGTAGTAAGGGAGGTTTCTTTAGGGTCCCGACTAGAAGTCTTACCTGACCAACCTAGAGGAACGTCAGGTTCCCTGAGAGTTCTCAGAAGATGTTGTGGTGTCATGTTTGCGTAGTTAAGAAGTCGCGAGTCGAAAGAAGTGTCAAGTTGAGAGTGTAGGTATGTACTGGTGTCCTTTTTGGTATCGGAACTGATCTGTCTGGAAACAACCGTTTCATTACAGAGACGAAAAGTTATATGATAGATCCAACCAGTATTGAAAGGAAGGTTCCTCGTTCACAGGAAGTTAAAACACCGATGTCAGTGGTAGACGTCACTAAACCTCGGGGGTTTTATTACAGACTGTGACAAAGGTGACAAAGGGGTAGATAAAGGGTACTTCACTACCCTGGTCTACGGTACTAGAAGTAAAAGACTTACAACTCGAAAGTCGGTTGATAAAGTGAGAGGTGAAAGTGAAAGTAGTTCTCCGAAAAATCAAGGAGAAGTGAAAGACGGTATTCCCACCACAGTAGACGTATAGACTCCAATAACTGTAAAGAGTACCGTTAGAATTAAGGTCTAACACGAAGAAGGTCGGGTCGAAAAGAGTACTACATGAGACGTATTTTCAACTTATTCGTCCCACTGTCATATGTCGGAACTATATGAGGAAAAGGATAAACCTTGGTCAGACAACAAGGTACAGCTCAAGATTGACAACGAAGGACTGGACGTACATCCAAATAGTTCTCCGTCTAGTCCACCAGACCATAAGGGTAGTGAAAGTCTTAAAAGGTGTCAAATAACACTAGGTGTGTCAGTTTCCGAAACCGTGTCAGTTCTTTCGTCTTTATCTACAGAGAGACCTTGAGAGAACGAAAAAGCTACTAGGTAGTCTACAACCGTTAAACTAGAGACCAAGGAGACGGAAAAGATTTTGGTCGAACTTGTAGACCTTCAAGTACCAAGTGCATAACGACTTCGGACCGAACCTCTTAAAACTCGTAATGAAATGATCGTACACTCTACTCACGTTAACACGCCATCAAACTCGTAAGAAACCGTGACGGAAAGAAACCTTAAACTTACTTTTGACTGGAAAAGGTCAGGACACCGGTGACGACTCAAAAGGTTTAAACGACCGTATAACTCACGTTGTGAAGATGTCGTAGTAGAAAATCCTAAACTTTATCGAGTTGACCTTAATGTAGTGGAGGTGATCGAAACAAACATCACTACGAAAGATTCCGGGTGAACTGAAGTGTAAGGTCCTACAGACAGAGATCTACTAACTAGTGTGGTAGCACTAATAGAACCAGAACTTCTAGAAAAAACATGTCAAGAAGGCACATAATAACGGTGGAGAAGAATTATATAAGACGAAGACAATCCAGGTATGGTAAAGACAGGAAATAACTCGGGTAGAAACATACTTTACAAAGGAACCACAGAGATTAAAAGAACTTCGCTAGAGATCACAAAGGGTAAGACAAGAAAAGGAGATAAAGAAAGGTAACTAACGACTGCTGTCGAAAGAATAGAGAGGAACGATGAAAACCTTGAGACGTAAGTCTACGAATATAGAAAAGAAAAGAGGAAACGAAAACCGAAGAGAAGTGTCGATAAACATTCCGGAAGAGTCTGTCGGTAAAACGAAAAAACGTAAAGAAAAGGTACCCCTACCAGAACTAGGGACAGAGGACATGTTACANNAAAAAAAAAAAAAAAAGAAAAAAGGGTGTTTACCACTAATTTCAAGTGATACCTCGGATTCTTTCTTAGTACGTACAATTGTATGAAAAATTGATATAGACACTTTATCAAAAAGTTTCTTGGATAACTCGGATACCGATCCGGTTTACATATACGCTCAACTTAAGGTCTGACACAAACATTCAATCTATATTTCTTAAACTGTTGAAAGGTATCTTTCTTACTCTATATTGTAATAATTATGAGATCCAATCGAAGTTATTTCTATTCTCACTCCCTGAAAGGACCATCAGGTTACTAATTCTGATGTGAATATTACCTTTCACGAGTCCACACTAGCGACCAACCCCTTGATTCTAGGGTGTACGGTGTACTGTATCCGTTTTCTAATTTCTATTCTCATCTAAACTCAGTTGACTTTCTCGTCCCTCTAAAGAGAGAAAGATCGTTATATATTAGTTGACCTATCAAACCCTTTAAGAAGGTGATATTTTATGTACTATTGTCTATTTTGTTAATGGTAAGTACATTTATGAATCGAAATGGATTTCCTTACATTTCTTTCCGTTACGGTTTCTTACAAGTTTGATGACGTTTTGACGTGAGTAGAGTGTACGATTGTTTCATTACGAGTTTTAAGAGGTTCGGTCCGAAGTTGCCATCCACTTGACACTTGAAGGTCTACAAGTTCGCCCAATCTTTTCCGTCTCCTTGGTCTCTAGTTTAACGGTTGTAGACAATTTAGTAGTTTTTTCGTTCTCTCAAGGTCTTTTTGTAGATGAAGACGAAATGACTGATTTGGTTTCGGAAACACACCTACTGTTGTTTGACCTTTTAAGACTCTCTACCCTTATGGTCTGGTGAACTGGACGGGGGACTCTTAAGACATAAGTCCATGTCTTCGTTGACAATCATGACCTGTACCTTGTTGTCTGACCAAGGTTTAGCCCTTTCCTCATGTAGTTCCGACATATAACCGTGGGACGAATAAATTTAATATACGTCTCATGTAGTACGTTTTACGACCCAATCTACTACGTGTCCGACTTTAGTTCTAACGGCCCTCTTTATAGTTACTGGAGTCTATACGTCTACTGTAGTGGGAATATCGTCTTTCGTTTTTATTTGATTTCTTTCAACCACTTTCACTTTCTCTTCTCACCTTTTCAACCGAATTTTGAGTTGTAAGTCTTTTGATTCTAGTACCGTAGACTAGGGTGGTGAAGTGTCCTTTATCTACCCCTCTGTCACCTTTGCTACTGTCTGAAGTAAAAAAACCCGAGGTCTTAGTGACGTTTAACACTGACATTGGTACTTTAATTTTCTACGAATGAGGAACCTTCTTTTCCATACTTATGAGATCTGTCGTATAATTTTTCGTCTCTGTAATGAAAGACTGTTTCCAGGGACATCAGCTTCAATACCAAAAAGGTCCTCAGTACATACCTATACTCTCAACCTGATATTTCTTTTGACTCGTGACTTCTTAACTACGAAAACTTGACACAACAACCTCTTCTGAGAACTCTTAGGGAACCTGACGTTCCTCTAGTTTGGTCAGTTAGGATTTCGTTTACTTAGGACTTATAAGTAACCTTCCTGACTACGACTTTGAAGTTATGGGACCGGTGGCTTACGTTTCTTGACTGAGTAACCTTTTCTGGGACTACACCCTTTCTAACTTAAGTCCTCCTCTTCCCCTACTGTCTCCTACTCTACCAACCTACAGTAGTACACAGTTACCTGTACTCAAACTCGTTTGAGGTCCCCAACCACTACCTGTTCCTTTGGACCACACGACGTCAGGTACCCCACCGTTTTTCAACTTGTACGGACTCACTGACTTGACTCGACCACCAAATTTTTCTCCATTTGGGTCGTAATTGACATACCATCCTTCTGAACCACCATCTTTCCATTAAGTTTCCTCTATAAAGACAGTCGTTTAATACGACCTTGTAAACACAAAGTCTACGTTTTGTTATTTGTCACAAGTCAATGATTTTTAACATACGGTTTTCATTGAGTTTTAGTATGTTCGTGTTTAAATTTTTGGTGTTTAGAAGACCTAAAATTGTATCCTTTTTTCAGAAACACTATAACTCAACTTTAAAAAAGTCTACACGGTACCTTACATCGGAAGTATCTTATTTTTCAACTACTTAATTTTAACTCTCTTTAATTGTCAAAAGGAATTTTAATAAAACATCATGTTGTTTTAATAAAATAAGTATTACTTGAGTTTTTTGAGTTAATATTATTATGATACTAGTTTATGTATTTTAATAAATATATTAAAATATAATACTAAATTAATAAAGATATGAAAAAAGTAAAAGTCGTACGAAACTTCCTGACTAATAATACATATATGTCATTACTAGTTTTAGAAAATATGACAAATTTACTCAGTCTTTGAATACTTGGGACAAATAAATTAATGTCAACTGGGAACTTGTTGTATTCAAATTTGACGTACCCAGGTACATGTTATATAGAACTAAAAAAAGTTATCATTTATAATATCTCGATGGGTTATACGGTAACCGAGTTAGACGTTTACACCTGGATGTTTAAGTCTTCTTCTTGTCTATGTTTCCCGTTTGATAATCAATGTACGTTCAAAAACTGCCACCCAATCCCAGGGACCGGGAACGTAACTAGTTCCAATAGACATAAATCATAACCCTCAACTCAAGAAAAATTCAATTTAATTTAAGTCTATACGTCTACTGTGGTGGGAATTCCGTCTTTTACTTCTCCTTGATTTTTCGGAGAACTACTTTCACTTTCTCCTCTCACTTTTTCAACCGAATTTCGAGTTGTAAGTCTTTTGCTTCTAGTACCGTAGACCAGGGTAGTGAAGTACCCTTTATCTATCCCTTTGTCATCTTTGTCACAGTCTGAAATTAAAAAACCCGAGGTTTAGTGTCGTCTACCACTGACGTCGGTACTTTAATTTTCTGCGAATGAGGAACCTTCCTTTCAATACTGGTTGGATCTATCGTATAAGTTTTCGTCTCTAATGAAACGGTTGTTTCCAGACAGATCAGTTCCGATACCAAAAAGGTCACCAGTACACACCTACACTCTCAACCTGACACTTCTTTCGACTTACAGCTTCTTGACTACGAAAATATGACACCACAACATCTTCTGAGAACTCTCAGGGAACCTGACGTTCCTCTAGGTTGGTCAGGTAAGATTTCCTCTAGTCAGGACCCACAAGAAAGGTTCCTTACTACGATTTCGACTTTGAGGTCATAAAACCGGTGGAGTACACTTCTCAACTGAGTAACCTTTTGTGAGACTACGACCCTCCCTAACCCCCGTCCTCCTCTGCCCCTACTGTCTCCTACTCTACCAACCTACCGTAGCGGTTGAACTACCTGTACTCAAACTCCCTTGAGGCCCTCAACAACTACCTGTCCCTCCGGACCGCGCGACGTCAAGTACCCCAGCGTTTCTGAGCCTGTGTCGACTCGTTGACTTGACTTGACTTTGAACTAAATTGAATTTATTTAAAGGGTTGAAAGAACTCCATACCAACTGTCTATTTATAATATATATAAATACCACATTTTCCGTTACTACAATATGTGTGTGTAACACGTCACTAACGGTGGTAATCGACACTTGAGTATAAGCGAAATACTCCCTAGATTAAAGGACTGGTCCTTAGTTTGGGTCCGGGTGTCGAAACCCTCGAGTCTCAGAATCGGTGACTAGGTGGTATCTTCAAGGACCTTAATTTGGTCAATTGTAAAAATAGACATATGTCAATGAGAAAATAACACTCACAACACTCTTGTCTTTAGATAAGTGCATCGATTAAGGTTCATATGTTTTGTAATAATAATTAATGTCAGTAGTACGACATGAAAAATAGAGGTCTTAAATAAATAGAAGATTGACTTTTAAATGGAAACTGGTTGAAGAGGGACAAAGGTGGTGTGAAGTTGAGGACCATTAACTACAAGATCTCAGACAAAGATACTCAAACTGACAAAGCCTAAAGTGTTTTTTCACTCTAGTACGTTATTAAAAAAGGAAACCGAATAAAATAAATCACATTATTACACGAGGTCCAACTAAAATCAAATACCGATTTCGTTTAAGGTAATACATACATATATATATAGAGTGTAAAGAGTTAGGTAAGTAGAGAACTTCCAACAAATGTGTAAAACAGAAACGACAACACTTATTCTGACATTACTTACAACCTCACGTCTACAGAAAAACTCTATGACCAAAGTAAAGGAAACCTAGATATAGGTCTTCACCCATACCCCCTAATGTACATCAACATAAAAATTAAAAAACTCCTTGGAGGATACAAAAGATATTATTGGAATGGTTAAATTTGAATCTGTTATATGTTTCCACAAAAAAACAAAAAAAAGAGGTGTAGGAGTGGTCATAAACAATAGAAAAAAGAAAAACTATCATCTGTAGGATTGTTCACACTCTACCGTTGAGTAGTACCAAAACAAACGTAAAGGGACTCCTAATCACCATAACTTGTAAAGTTAAGTTTCCTTTTTTCCTTTTAAATTTCTCTTCTAACTCTATAAAACTTACCAAATTCACACTTATAACTATATTTGATCAGTCTAATTGTGTTTTATATACTTTTTGATCTCAATTTTTCTTTATCTTTTCAGTTTAACGTACAAGAAACCCATTTATAAAATGAAAATTTCATAAAATCTTTATCATTTTATTTTTAAATCAGACAAATACGAAAGTGAGATAGTTATAAAAATATATTAAACTTTATAAAATATACCAGTAGAAAATTTTACATATCCTGTATTTTTACGTATAACGTACAAAAAATTAAAAGTAAAATACTATAATATATTCGTTAGTATATGTCTATTTATATAATTGTAAATTACTGAGCAAAACTTTGTCTTATTTTATATTTTTTATATATAGGGGACCTTAGGAACATATAAGGAGGGTTTAAAACCTAATACAAATAGGTTCTTCTTTATTTTTTGGATTTGAGTAATCTAGACCACATAATGTAAATTTAGTCAGTTTGGGTTCCTTTGTGTAAATAACTTTCAAACTTCACACCTCTATTTTATTCTTGTTTTATTACGCTTCTTTATTTCCCGGGTATTACTTGCGAAATTTTTTATTTTACTATCAATTTTTTCAATTAAAAAAACTTTTCAGTATAATTACTAATATAAACAGTTTTAATGCTAATAGTACCTAAGAAAATTGAAATAAGGAGTTATTTCGAAAAGGGTTCCCTCACACAATGTCCCAGGGGTTATTGTTAAAACAGGTCTTCACAAGATTAATTGACACGGTCTCCGAGACGACACGACAGATCAATTACGAAAGATAGACCAAGGAACGACCGGTAGTACATAGTAACAAGTCGTTTACTGTCGTCAGTCCAATAATTTCCACATCTATAATTTAATTGTTGTCATCATTTGTAACATCGACATGAAGTGTAGAGTCGTCTTGGTTACTTCACCCACTGTGACTTAGGTACGAGTATACGACCTTACTGTCTACCCGTAGTAAATTGTGTTATGTAGTCACCCGTTGGGTGCATGGTGTCGACAGGAGGTGATTTACTTAATCTAGTCCCATTAATTAGATTCCGTCTTTCATAATGATTTGACCTAGGATTCGTCTTAATCTCTTGTTACTTTGTAGGACGAGTTTTTAACTTTCCCTAAACACGAAATTGTCAAGCTCACGACTGTTTTCCCAAAGGTCCTCAATAAAGTAAAGACTTTGATTTTTAATATTTGTAGAAGGGCCTGAAAACCTGAGTCTCCCTCTCCCTCTTCCACCCTACTAAACCCTCTTACCGTAAGATTGTACATATGATAGTACATTCTTAACTTAGCGGTCAGATACAGACTGCGTCCTATGTCGTACGAACCCCGACCACGTACCCCTACTGGGTCTCTCTACAATACCCCTCCCTTCACCCTCCCCTCAAGTACAAACCCTTGTGTACATTCTTAATTTCTAAAATTTTAATTTTTTTTTTTTAATTTTTTATTTTTTGATTTTTTTTTTTTTAATTTTTTTTTATTTATAGAAGGGAAAAGAAACTCTTTGTTTNTAATTTTTTTTTTTTTAATTTTTTATTTTTTGATTTTTTTTTTTTTTTAATTTTTTTTTATTTGTAGAAGGGAAAAGAAACTCTTTGTTTGAGTGGTAAACCCCAATTTTACTTACTACCGATAATGAAATGAGAATAGGATTTTTATATACGACGACTCTCTACTTCGAGTCGGATCAACATACATACCTATTTAAGAAATTTAATTTTGTTTTAAGTAATAGAAAGAAGTATATACAAACGAGGTCTATATTACCAGATTTCTGATCATAAATGTGACTATTATTAAGTGGATAATTCGAGAGTAAAACCTCTTCCACTACCGTGGGGTGAGGTCATGAGAACGGACCTTTTATGGTCCCTGTCTCCTCGGACCATCCGACGCCAGGTACCCCAACGCTTCCCAGTCTGTGTTGACTCGCTAAAGGGAAAGTGAAAAGTGAAAGTACGTAACCTCTTCCTTTACCGCTGGGTGAGGTCACAAGAACGGACCTCTTAGGGTCCCTACCCCCTCGGACCACCCGACGGTAGATACCCCAGTGTGTCTCAACCTGTGCTGACTTCACTGAATCGTCGTCGTCGTCGTTCGAGAGTAAAATCTATCTACAATATGTCTCTTTACTTACTTACCGATCTGTTTACTATCTAATATCTAAGAAAAAGAAAGACTGAAGTTAAAGGACAGTCTGATTTCTAATAAATCTAAACGCCAATCAGAACGTTTTATAGTCCGTGTCCAAGAATTGTTAAACCTCCTTGAAGAATTTATAGAGTAAGTAAAGTTCATAGATGAATTCGATATTATTAAATTATAATGAGAAAATAAGTAAATATTATTAAACGTAAATTCCGGTTTTATGAATGTCAAATTATATTTTTAAGGAAGAATTTTACCGACAAATTTAACAAAACTATTCGAATTTCATGTCTAAACACTTCATATAGAAATTTTTTTACAAGACCTACAATATAAAACTTTAAATATTATCTAGATTGGGTACTAAACCTGTTCTCAGTCTTTGATACAAATTTTAATAGTTTATTTGTTTACGTAAAAGAGATTACAAATCGTAATTTAGTTACACACGGATTGACATGAATAGAAAACAATTTCTAGAGTCTTGACTCTGTAATTAAAGATTGAGTACTTACGGAATACCTAAATTGAAGTTTATAAAGTGACATGTTTCAAGACTTTAGAAGGATACTTTGTATAAACACTGTTAACCTCGGTAACTAGTTCGTCGAACAGTAGACGAGTTAACAATTTCAAAAATGAAAGAAAGAGAAAAGAAGGGTCTCCAAGGAAAGAACATGGAGAGTACCCTTCTACGTCTTTTAGATGACGATTAATGACGTCAATTTAAAAAATTGTGTCGTCCTCTATAGGTTTGTGTTAGGAAAAAAATTTTTCTTAAACGAGAGAAGAACAATTCAATCACTGAGAATCATCCTCCGGACGTTGTTAGTGTAGTTTGATAACACACAAATAATAACATCTTCGAACCGTTCGACGTCCATCTTCTTCGATGGTGTACGTGCCATAGACTAAAAATTTAAAATAAGAGAATTAGTAGTAAACACTAATTTAACACCTGATTGACGACCAGTGTAAATTCATAATCTTAACTTTTATACAAACTTCCCGTCTTTTTATATTTTTTTTGGAGAAGCTTCTATAAATTAGAGAGAGATTTAAGAGTTTTAATCTTTTACGGGTGTACTCAATATATTAGAAGTTTTAGAATGTACATAAAAATTGATTTACACATTTACTAATTTATACTTCTCTTTCCCTGATATTATAAATTAACTTGATATAATTTATTTTTGGTATAATTGAATTTAATTCGGACTTTATAAAGAAACAGAACTACTTTTATAAGATAAACACAATAAAAATTCTATAATTATTCCGAGTTAAAATCACCCAAACTTGAAAAAAAGACTAACTTGTTGACAGACCTTATAATAATACTCAAGAAGTAGAACTTACCAACCAGTGACTCGTCCTTGGTAAGTTTCTGGTTAAAATCAACAACGTATTGATTACTATAAAACGTAATATAAGTCTTCGAGAAATAGACGATTGTAGAAGACACAGAAGTATATCAAATTTAAGATATGAGAATATATACTTGTTATTATTTTATGACGATATTTGATTAAAATAAAGACATTGGGTACTATACTGTAATGTCTCACTATCGGTATAGTATAACAGGAACGTACGTTTCGACTGTAATGACTCAGTGGTTATAATGTTCCATATAAAAATCAGTATGAGTGTAGGACTGAAAAGATGAATCCTCGAAGACAAAAAATGGAACTCTTATAATAAAATTCATAGACTTTAACTCAAAAGAATAAAGATTTTACTCTTCTTATTGGAACGTAAAACAACCCTGAGTTGTCTTTCTCTTGTCTAAAGGTATAAATTATGAAATTAACAAATATAGTCAGACCGTTTATAAAATGTCATGAATTACATTTCTTGACCACATTTCATAAATTATTTACCAAAACTGTATCTTTTTGTGTGTGTACATAAATATTCTGGTCTCAAAGAAACACGTTTCGACGAAAAAAACCACTTTTGTCTTCGGAAGAATTTTCTATCAGAACCCGTGACTGATCTACTTTCGATATTTGGTTTTTGAGTTCAGACGAAGCTTTTTTAAGGATGGATAACGGTATAATGAGGTTCCTGGTTACCAACCTAAAATATAAGGTTTTCATGACTATATACAAAAGAAATACTTATTGTCAGTAATTTTACTTCGAGTTCGTATTTCTGAATACTTACCTCAGAGTAATATTATACTAAAAGATTCCTTATCACAAGTACTAAGTCGTTAACTTGAAGTTCAATGGTTCCATACTTTTTCTGACAAACGTTATGTCCTCTGGGACTAAGTTAGGGACCCAGTCCTTCTAGGGAGTCTCTTCCCTTACCGTTAGGTAAGGTTATAAGAACGGACCTCTTAGGGTACCTGTCTCCTCGGACCGTCCGATGTCAGGTACCATAGAGTTTCTCAGTCTGTGCTGAACTCTGATTGTGTGTTTCAGACTAACCCTCCCAATGTCTCTTCAATGGATCAAAATTATTTATATACTATATGTCTTAATAAGATATACAAATACTTACTTCAACATCCTATAATCGAGGTACACCTCCGGAATCTTTATCTAATTGAATAAGTCTATTTCTTAATGTCTTGTATCTCTTTATTCCTGGTTTAAAACTTAGGCGACACGATCTAATCACTCCTACTTTTATTAACACTCACATACACACGTGTATGTACATCCACATGAAACCAACCCTTCTACTCATTTTTAACCTCAGTACTTCTCCTCTTTATCAACCAGAAAACCCTAACATCTTTATCTTTTCATTATAATTATCTCGGGAATTTGTAAGTTAAATCTCTTCTTTTAAAGTGTTACGCTGTATCCTCTAATTATCTGTTGACTTAGATTCTTAGACTTCCCTGCAATGACTCTAATCTCCGATTATCTCCTTTATTACCCTATCCCTCATGTCGCCTCACTGGTCCTGTGTGTTTTCTGAGGGAGATGCCTCTATACTCTCACCTTACCTCATGTCCTGTCTACCAAGGTCTACATGCTACCCAGCTCTTACTAAAAGACTACAACGTTTCGACGTTTTCAGTATACCTAAGTCATCTTTGATATGAAGTAGAAACTCAAAACTAGAAAAGGGGTCCGATCACTATATACCATACTATGGTATGAGAGAAACATTACACACCGTCACCGTCACTCGACGTTGAGTGTCATTCGGTACGTTAGTACTCTTATTTGTTGGTTTGTCGACTATGTAAATGTTAGTGAGATATGGGTGTGTTGGTAAGACGAAAAGTGAAAACATACCATAAGTTATTTAATGTATTTTATAAATTGTGACATAATAGTTTATCGGAAACATAATCCACTAATACGAGTTGACATCCGATTATGTTCATAAGACTCGTGTGACTTCTGTCCTATCCGATTCGATACGACAAGAGATCCAGTCCACATAATTTAAGTAAAGTTGAATACTATAACTACAAATGTTAAATACTACCCGAATAGTCCAACATTGATAGTATAGAACTTCTTCAAATTATATTATTTGAATTAAATAACTCCTTTCATTCTGTTACTGGATATATAAAAGGTCGTTAAAATTACTACTTTACCTCCGACATCTTTTTTTACCAAATAGTTTTGATCCTATACGCAATGAGGTCACTTGGGCTTTATTTCGAATCTTCCTCTGAACACGTTAAAATTCCGATTTTTCTCGATAAGGTCAACAATTATCTAAAGTAGGTTCGATTAAAAAATTACAAATTCTTTAAAGTCAGTGGGTGACCAAGGTTATTTACACGAAAGTCGAGATCAACTTGATCACCTATAATTAATAACGTACAGATAATACATTATCTGTATGAACTTACGGTTTTTTGGACGTAAATGTAAAATCGAAATGATAAAGGTCAAAATGATATAAATAATGTACGGTAAAGACATAGGTATTTCATAGGTAAAATAGTGTGAACAAGACAAAGGAGTAACAGTTTACATAAACTAAATACAGTAATGAAATATTTTTTATTTATATTAATATATATATTACGGAGATCGTATTACGAAACTCGTGTATAACCCACGTGATATTTTCAATTAAGAAAAAAGAAAACAAGAAAGAGATTCACCATCATTTTTACGTTTACGAGAAATTAGGAATTATTGTGTCAAGGTTTATCTTTAACTCGAAATTTACAATAACCACGACTATAACACTAGAAACCAATAGTCTTTACACCAGAAATATTAGTAATTTCTTTAAAAGTCCGTTAAGATTAAAGGTTATATATACTGAAGATTGACAATATTACTTTGTAACTAGGATAATCCTTGACAGGACAAACTGAAGACTAGATGATTAAAACTAATTAAACTAACCTAGGGGAGTCTTATCTATGATAGACTAATGAGTAACGACCTAATTCCAAGTTAGTGTATCCATTTCGAGTAATTTAGAAAAAGTTATTTTTCCATAATACAGGGATAGGTTTTTAGTACCATTTTTCGAATAAAAGATAAAGACAACGTCGAGATAGGTCTTTTTTTTGTTTCACAAAATTTAGACAACATACCATAATAAAATATATGTATACAATTACCTTTTTTAATCAAGACTACGAAAATAAGAACTTACTAACAATTAATTTTAATTAACTCTTACATGACCAGTGGGAACATACGAACTGTCCGTCATCCAGGAACTGAAACTCACAGGGAGTTACATGTAAAATTGACGTTGATATTACAATTGTTTAAATGATGGAATTTAATCCATCTATAGATAAAAAGGTTAATTTTATTTATTTAAATTTAATTTTTTATTTATTTTATTTTTAAATTTTTTTTAAAATTTTTTTCTAAAAAAATGTGAGACTTTCTCTTGTAACTATCTTTTAATCGCATTGAGTACTCAGTACTTGTGTGTTTCTAGATAGTACATTCATAAATTAAGAAAAGAAGATTCCATTGGATTTCCGTGATATTAAAATGTCTCTCTAATTGAACAAACTCTTTTCTTCGATAATTAGAGAGGGTCTTGTCCGACGACTTAGTAAGAGTAGTAAGACAGTTACAGTAAGATGTTGACTCAAAGTCTGTTAAAAACGTTCTTATTCTACATATCCATAAGTTTTTAATATTATAAGAATCAACTCACAAGGATTAATACAGAAGTCAAATATAAACGAATTCCGAAAATACAAGGTTATTAAGGGAGAAGTCAAAGAAGGAAAAAATAACATAGTGTGAACCGATCACGATCTTTCTACCGTAAGAAACCAACTATAAAAGATGAATGAAACGTATTACCCTACGAAGTCACTTTACACAATTTCTTTAATCTCTAGTTTCATTTTCACTTTAAGTGAGTCAGTACAGACTGAGAAACGTTGGGTACCTGATATGTCAGGTACCTTAAGAAGTCCGGTCTAATGACCTCACCCATTGGAAAGGGAAGAAGTCCCCTAGAAGGGTTGGGTCCCTGACTTGAGCCCAGAGGGAGTAACGTCCACCTAAGAAATGGTCGACTCGGTGTTCCCTTCGGGATCACTAGTTTTTCATCTATTTTTGTCCAATAAATAAGTAACAAGACTTGATATTTGTCAATGAACTTATCTAATTATAAAAAAGAGACTTTGTGTTACGTTTAGGTTCAAGATTTTCTCCTTTCCTTACGACTAATAAAATGGTCCGGTACACCTGATAGGTACACTTGAGGAACCTTCTTTTCGATACAGGTTTGATCTATCGTATAATTTTTCACCTCTGTAATGAAACGACTGTTTCCATGAAGATCAGTTCCGATACCAAAAAAAGTCATCAGTACATACCTACACTCTCAACCTGACATTTCCTTCGACTCGTGGTTTCTTGACTACGAAAACTTGACACCACAACCTCTTCTGAGAACTCTCAGGGAACCTGACGTTCCTCTAGGTTGGTCAGGTAAGACTTCCTCTAGTCTGGACTTATAAGTAACCTTCCTGACTACAACTTCACGTTTGAGGTTATGAAACCGGTGGACTATATTTCTTGACTGAGTAACCCTTTCTGAGACTACGACCCTTTCTAACTTCCGTCCTCCTCTGTCCCTACTGTCACCTACTCTACCAACCTACCGTAGTGACTGAGTTATTGTACTCAAACTCGTTTGAGGTCCTCAACCTGTCCCTTCGGACCACACGACGGCAGGTATCCCACCGTTTCTTAGTCTGTGCTGACTAAGACTTGGTTCGCCGACTTGACTGACTGACTACACCTAATATCTATGGAGGTGTACTTGTACGAAGACTCACCGAAGAGTAAAGACAAGGAGGAAAAAATGGTAAAACTAAAATACCTCTTATTATACAAAGTTCTAAAACTCAGAAAGGTCCACCGTGATCACCATTTCTTGGGTGAACGGTCACAACCTCTGTGTTCTCTAAACCCAAACTAGGGACCCAGCCCTTCTAGGTGACCTCCTCCCGTACCTTTGAGTGAGGTCATAAGATCGGACCTCTTAGAGTCTTTGTCTCCTCCGACCCCCCGATATCAGGTACCCCAGTGTTTCTTAGTCTGTTTTTACTTCACTGAATCTTGTGTACGTTCTAAAAATTACCTTTTCCATAGAATGGTAAGTCTTACAATTTAATAATAAAGTTTATATGTACAGTTACGATGAGAGAGTCAAGTAGGAGGGGTGATGAAGGGGGTGAGATAGGTGTTAAGTAAGAGATATAGACACGGAGATAAGGATGGCGTTTATTCCAAGTAGTAATAGTAAAAAGAATAAGACATATCAACTCGATAAAGTATAGGACTTTCAACTACGACACTTTCACGACGTGAGTTATACGGTCGTTTAAACCTTTTGAGTCGTCACCGGTGTCCTGACCTTTTCCAGTCAAAAGTAAGGTTAGTGTTTCCTTCCGTTACGGTTTCTTACGAGTTTGATGGTGTGTTAACGTGAGTAGAGTGTACGATCATTTGATTACGAGTTTAAAGAGGTTCGGTCCGAAGTCGTTATACACTTGGCACTTGAAGGACTACAAGTTCGACCAAAATCTTTTCCGTCTCCTTGGTCTCTAGTTCAACGGTTGTAGGCGGCCTACTACCTTTTTCGTTCTCTCAAGGTCTTTTGGTAGATAAAGACGGAATAACTGAGACGGTTTCGGAAACTGACACACCTAGTGTTATTCGACACCTTTTAAGACTTTCTCTACCCTTATGGTCTGGTGGACTAGACGGAGAACTCTTTAGCCATACGTCCAGTCCTTCGTCGTCAATCTTGACCTGTACCTTGTTGTCTGACAAAGGTTTATCCTTTTCGTCATGCAGTTCCGACATATTAAAGTGGGACGAATAAGTTGAATATACGTCTCATGTAGTACTCTTTACGACCCGACATTCTTTGTGTTCGACCTCAGTTCTAACGACCCTCTTTATAGTTATTGGAGTCTATACGTCAACTGTGGTGGGAATACCGTCTTTCACTTCTCCTCAATTTTTCGGAGAACTACTTTCACTTTCACCTCTCACTTTTTCAACCGAATTTCGAGTCGTAAGTCTTTTACTTCTAGTACCGTAGGTCAGGGTAGTGAAGTACCCTTTATCTACCCCTTTGTCACCTTTGTCACAGTCTGAAATAATAAACCCCGAGGTTTTAGTGACGTCTACCACTGACGTCGGTACTTTAATTTTCTGTGAACGAAGAACCTTCTTTTTAATACTGGTTGGATGTATCGTATAAGTTTTCGTCTCTGTAATGAAACGGTTGTTTCCAGACAGATCAGTTCCGATACCAAAAAGGTCATCAGTACATACCTACACTCTTAACCTGACACTTCTTCCGACTCGCGGCTTCTTAACTACGAAAACTTGACACCACAACCTCTTCTGAGAACTCTCAGGGAACCTGACGTTCCTCTAGGTTGGTCAGGTAAGATTTCCTCTAGTCAGGACCCACAAGAAAGATTCCTTACTACGATTTCGACTTTGAGGTCATGAAACCGGTGGAGTACTCTTCCCAACTGAGTAACCTTTTCTGAGACTACGACTCTCCCTAACTCCCGTCCTCCTCTTCCCTCGCTGTCTCCTACTCTACCGACCTACCGTAGTGACTGAGTTACCTACACTTAGACTCACTTGAGGTCCTCAACTACTACCTGTCTCTACGGACCGCACGACGCTAAGTACCCCAGCGTTTCTCAGTCTGCGCTGACTCGCTGGTTTGACTTGACTTGACTTGATACACAATTGTATATTATAAACAAAAAACCGATTGACTAAAGTTAGACATACTGTCCGAGATCTAATTAAGTGGAGTGACGTTGACTGAGTCAAAGTAAGGAAAAATACTACTTACAAGGTAATATATCGACATAGTGTAGAAGAAATAAGTAAGAGACAGCTATCTGTAGACCAAACAAACGTACAGAACCGATAACATTTACCACGACGTTACTTACTATCCCATGTACACGGAAAGACTTAATACCAAAAGAGTCTCAAACACTGGGTGTCCCCCTAAAGACCCAGTATAGATGAAGATACAAATCACAGAATCAAGTCAAGTCAGTGAATCAGTACAGGTTGAGAAACACTGGGGTATTTGGAGTCGTACGGTCCGGAGGGACAGGTAGTGGTTGAGGACCTCAAATGGGTTTGAATACAGGTAACTTAGCCACTACCGTAGGTTGATAGAGTAGGAGACAGCAGGGGAAGAGGAGGACGGGAGTCAGAAAGGGTCGTAGTCCCAGAAAAGTTTACTCAGTCGAGAAGTGTAGTCCACCGGTTTCATAACCTCAAAGTCGAAGTTGCAGTCAGGAAGGTTACTTGTGGGTCCTGACTAGAGGAAATTCTACCTGACCGACCTAGAGGAACGTCAGGTTCCCCGAGAGTTCTAAGAAGAGGTTGTGGTGTCAAGTTTGCGTAGTTAAGAAACCAACAGTCGAAAGAAATATCAGGTTGAGAGTGTAAGTATGTGCTCATGATCTTTTTGGTATCGGAACTGATCTGTCTGGGACAACTGTTTCAATACAGAGACGAAAAATTATAGGACAGATCCAACCAGTACTGAAAGAAAGGTTCCTCATTCACAGAAAATTAAAGTACCGACGTTAGTTGTAGACGGCTCTAAAACCTCTGGGGGTTTTATTTCAGACTGTGACAAAGGTGACAAAGGGGTAGATAGACGGTGCTTGACTACCCTGACCTACGGTACTATAATCAAAAGACTTACAACTCGAAATTCGGTTGAAAAAGTGAGAGGAGAAAGTGAAAGTAGTTCTCCGAGAAATCAAGAAGAAGTGAAAGACGGTATTCCCACCATAGTAGACGTATAGACTCCAATAACTATAAAGACAGTCGTTATAATCACAGCATTCCTTGAAGGTATGACAACAGGTGTCACTGACATAGTTAAATATAAGGCTGGTTGACACATTCTCCCAAGACAAAAGAGGTGTGAAAGAGGACGTAAATGACAAACATTTAAAAAATTTTTACTACGGTAAGACCGACCACACTCTACTATAGAGTAACATCAAAACTAAACGTAAAGAGATTATTAATTACGATAACTCGTAGAAAAGTACACGAAGAACCGGTAGCCATACAGAAGAAACCTTACTAAAGATAAATCCAGAAGATAGTTAAAAAACTACCTATCAAACGAAGAAAATTTTAACTCGAGGTACTCGACAAACATATGAAACCTCTCATTAGGAAAGAGTCAACGAAGTAAACGTTTATAAGAGAGGGTAAAACTCCCGATAGAAAAGTAGAACAACCAAAAGACAAAACCCTTTCGAAAATTCAAATTAATCTAGGTGTAAAAGTAAAAATAAAAGTAACAAAGTCTTCCACCCAGTTTCTTCTAGTACGATAAATACAACTTCTCATCAAAAGGACACCTCCAAATAACACAGGTCGGAATGTAAATCCAGAAATTAAGTAAAACTTAATAAAAACACATTCCACAATCCACCACAAGATTAAAGTAAGAAAATATACATTGAAAGGTCTAAAGGGTCGTGGAAATAAATTCTCCGACAGAAAACATATCAGAACGGAAGAAACAGTAGTTGATGTACTGGTATCCTCGTTTCCAAATAGAGATCCGAAAGATAGGACAAGTCGACTAGACATGAAGACAAAAACACGGTCACGGTATGACAAAACTAATGTATGACAAAGCAAAACGTAAATGGTGACGTTACTTTTCTTATTTTATGGATCCTTTTTGAATACCTTTCCTGAACATGAGTCTTTTTGATCTTTTATGACTACTTTCTTTAGATTCTCCTGTATTTGTCTACTTCTTTATATGGTACAAGAACCTAACCTTCTTATATAACTTATATTACTTGTACTTATATAATGGGTTTCGTCAGATGTCAAAGTTACGTTAAGGTTCGTTTATTTGTTACTGTAAGAAGTGTCTTAATTCCGTTTTTAAAAATGTGAAACATACGTTTGCTTTTTTTGGACTTATCGGTTTAATTAGAACTCTTTCTTTTTGTCTCGTTCTTCTTACTCCGATAAACAAAAAATGTCTGTAAAATATAAAATCTTTTTTAGAAATAAATAAATTTTTACAACGATGCTAGTACGTCTATTAAGGTTATAGAGGGAGTGGGTCATAGAAACAATAATTACAGATGTACTCCTATAAGATAAACAGTGTTTATTACTTAGATAAACTAGGTAACAATAATTGATTTTTGGTATGAAATAAGTATATAGAAATTAAAATGAATGACAAGAAAAATACGAGGTTCTAGGGAAAGTCTCATGATATAGTGGACCAAAAGTACAAAGGAATCCGAAGGGATCCGGAGACGTTAAAAGAGTGTGAAAGGAACGATACTTAAACTATCGGACTCCTTTTGTTTAGTCTATAAAACCTCTTACAAGAAGTCGACTCTAAACAAATTACAAAAGAAGTACTCATTTGTTTTTAATAACCAAAAACTCTCTTTTGGGTATTTTCGTTTTACGGTAAGAGTTATGTGACATACTTCCCATGTCTACGAGTTATAATAAATAAAGATAACTAAATTAAAATTAGAACACCGACTATTTCACAAACAGTCCGAAGTGATGACATTTCAATAAGAAAGGGGAAGGAAGGTATTTAATTAGAAACCTTTCTTTCCTGATACAAGTAGTCTATAAATTCCTCACCTCTCAATACGAAGTAGAAGATGTCCCACCGTATAGATGTTCTTAACCTAAGAAAAGACACACCACCACACAGATAAGAAAGAGATGAATAAATAACATTAGTAATAAAATTAGTCATATATGAGTACACATAAATAGAATATCAAACCCAACATTTGACGATATATATATAAAACAAGTCCAATCAAGTCGAAACTGGAAACCCTTAAGAAAGTCAACTGAGGGTCCAAGGAAACTGTATGTAAGTAGAAAAAAAAAAAAAAAAAAAACAAATTCACCAAGAAATAAAAGACTGTGATTTTGTATCGGACCTAAGTGTCTTAATCAGTAAAGAAGTTCCTCTAAAACAAAGACAATAATCTCTAAAATTAATATTTGATTCCAGATTCGTGATCCATACGAGTAACGAGAACCTCGCAGTAACAAAGATCCGAGAGATCCGACTGTTTCTTTCGTTTATATACACATATACGACTGATCACACATATACGTATAGAACTCCGTAAATACAACATACATAACGGATCTATCTATCTCTATTATATAATGTCAATAAGTATAGTATACAAAGTGTATATTATACATAATAAATAAAATTCAATTTGTACTCAAACATGACTATAGAGGTTTAAATCAGATAGGGTACCCTTAGTAAGAACGAAAGAGAGAAACTGACATACATTGGAGGGAAAGGTTACTGCTTTGTACAGAGAGTGGTAGTTAGTAGATAAGATAGGTAACTAGTTTAGGTCATACGTACGTGTAAAAAAGTCTCAACAATTGACATAGAGATAACCTTTACTAAACTAGTAGATCTCATGTGGAGTTTAAGAGGTACTCCTTTTCGACAAAACAAGTAACGACATAAAAGTCACATATTGGATATCGGACCTTGTAACTCTCCTGAGGTCTTTATGAACACACATTTATTTCTATTCTATACTAATACTGAGTCTGGTCTTAGTATCCATGGTATTACAATTGAACTCCTTAAATCTTGGTAATACATCATTTAGTCTTTCAAAATCGATATAATACGATCCCTAATTATTTTTTATTTATTGTATTTCTACTAAAAATCTTCTTTAACACACCATCATCTTACTACTTTTTTAATAAAAAATAAAAATAATGTAAAAAAAAAGGAAATAATTGTAAAGGAAAACTAATAAAGGATACAAAATTCAGAGGGAAAAAGGGGTGTCGGGTTGGAGACCATTGATAGTAAGATCAGAGACAATGATACTCAATCTGAACTTAGAAAGAATATTTAAGTCAGAAACACGAATTTAATAGGTAGACTAGAATCGACAAGAGACGAAAAAGGTAATATTGGGAATTGTATAGTTAGTATCAATAAAAATTAATGAACACACTATCAAAGTTGTAGACAGACTAAGAATACGAGTCAAGAGAAGTTTGACACTTAAAAAAAATTATGTAGAATATTAAAAAAACAACTTTCGAATTGAACAGATTATCTTTGACTCCATGTATCCCGAAATAACACTCTTAAAGACAATTAGACCGATAACACGAAAATTTTTATAAAAGACGATGATATCCATGGTCTCCAAAGTACAAAGAACTCATTGGAACTAAAACAGGAGGGGATAAATGAAACCGGGAGGGAAACATAAGGAGGAGACTCTTTCAGATGTAAAACGTTAAGAAACTCCACAAGGGTTACAACTTTGTGACGGAGAGACCACGACACTACTATTTCACATACATATATAACCCCCACTTATAGTAAGACATTAGAGGGTTAATTCAGAGTACACGAACAGAGTACTGGAGAATCATATCAAGAGGGGATGGGGACTCACTTTATCCCCTTGATCTCCTCCTACCTTACTTTGATAACGGGAATAGGTATGGAGACTCTGTTTTAAAAGTACTAAAACGTGACCTCTTATATAAAAACAATACGTCTTACGAAATCCACAGAAAGTGTTATTAATGGAATAGAGAGGAGGACGGTCTCTGTGATACTTTAGAAAGAACCTCTTACACGAAATGTCTTATAAATTAGTGTATATTCTCCCACTTCGTTTTATATTGGAAAAAGACTTCTAGTTTTCTGGAAAACTTTGAACCTAGATAAGAGACTGTAAATTCTCACCATTTGTCTTTGAAACGATTTAATATTACTCACGAAAGTTCAATTTTATATGACTACCTAATCATAGTACTAGGTGCCTCCTTTGTATACACCGTTTTAAGAGGAAAGTAGTCATAATAGAATCTAAGGAAATAGAAAAGTAAAATAGAAGGAACTTCTAATACGAAAATAGTTTTGTCCTTATAGTGTAAGGGAAAGTTTATCTAGAAAAATATTTAAAAAAATTATCTTCCACTTTTACTTCGAATATTATTGACAGTACAAGAAAAAATTAAAACCCTTCTTATAATACATTTAATACTTGATACGGTCATATATTTAATAACAGTTTAGTTAAACTCTTAAAAGTTTCCATTACTTATTCATACGATCGAGTGTTCAAAGATTCTTGTGTCTCTTACTATGGTGTCGTCTTTTTAGATAAAAAATTTTAACTATCCTATGTCTATTTCGTCGTGAGTCTCCCTTTAAATATCGAAATTTACGAATACAATTATTCCTTTATCAAATTTTAGTTATAGGTTTCAAAGGTGGATTTCAGTCGTCTTTTTCTCCGTCTTTCATACATCTTGTTTTCTTTATTATTTTCAGTCTGACTTCTAGTTTCTGGATTTTTCGTCTTTTTATTTGATTTTCAATCGAGAAACATTTCTATTTTTCATTATTTGAAAATCAATTTAACTAATATCTTTTTATTTATAACTACAGAATTAAAACCTTAATTCTTGTTTTGTTCCTTGTAGTGATTAATGGATTTATTAAAATTTATTGATCCTCCCTTGTAATACTTATTAAAGTACAGTGATATAATCTATTTAGTTTATGTGTTAAGGGTGTTTATATGTTGAACCGGGTCCTTCTTTTTCTTTAGAATTAAATGGTTACTATCCATCTCGGTAATTTAATTATGAATTTTATAAAGATATTTCCTTTTGGGTTCGAATTTATTGAAATAACCTCTTAAATAGTTCGTAACTTTTTCTTTTTTCCCTTCTCATATGATTAACGTAGTGTATCTCGTTTAGTTGAATCAAGTGTACGAGTGTTAGACAGATGTGTTTATAAGTTGACGTTAAAATAATTTTGGTATTTGAGTTCTGTAAAACGAATAGTTTAATCTTTTGAAGTGTTTAATGGTTACTCTAAAGACCCCAGACTTTATATTTCCTTACCTGTGTCGTTTCCAGGACGAACGACGTTTTAATGTATAGAAATGATTGTTTTAAAATAACATGAAGGTAAAGAGTCCTTTATTCTTTTAGTAGATTTTACAGAAAAATGTAGAAGTTACAGTCTTTTTAAACATTTTTATACATATTTTAAGTTACGCATTTACAGATTAAAGTACTTCTTAAAATTGTGATTGTATTCATCGTTTTATTCTATTTATCGTTTCTTTTTTCATTTCAATGTTTCGAAGGTATTTAAAGGTGAATAAATCTTTTAAATTTTCGGTTTGAATACTTATTGAGGTCCCAGTTCTTTCTTAAATATTATCTTCATTTGTTAAGTGATCTGAACTTACTGTAAAATATATTATGTACATTTTGAAGGTTTTATATTTATTTCATTCGTATTTAAATTACGAATATAATATTTTAGTAAACTACGACTAAACACTCGACACAAGGTAAATACTACAATGATTTTTTATTTGTCTTATTTGGGTTTATTCTGTCCATATCATTCTATTTTTGTAGTGAATTATTTTCTCTTTTGTTTTTACTGTATCTCTTTATATGTTTCCTCTTTTTAGAACCAACTTTGACTTCTTCTTTTACTCTCTTTCGTACTTATGTAATCCTTAAACTTTTCTCTATGTGTAAGTCTAAGGTAAATGTGATTTTTATGGTAGTCTTATGATAGTAGTAGAATACCCCTATTTGAATTATTGGAATGTGTTTTTGTTCATTTTTATGATACAGACATCAAAAGACAAACTGAGAACTTACATATGAGAAGTATTGTAACATTAACATAGTATAGTAAACCTATATTAAAGAAAGTCTAGAAATAGAAGTATACATAGACATATAGTGGTTACAGACTTTTATCATGTGGTTTTGGAGTCGTCAGACATCAGTTACTTCTCACGGAACATGTACATATATTAATATTTATTATATCTACACTTATTCACGATACACTTAATACAAGTCTATAAAGTATATATTCTTGTTAGTGGGAACTTAAATCCCAATCTCACCCTTACTCCACTCTTGATCTTTTCGCATTTACTTTATCGACCATAACCCTCTTTTTTTTAGGTAATTTTTTTGGATAGAGTTTACCTATCTAATTCGTTCTCGTTCTTCTATTCATTTACGAGGTCCTAATCGAATAGTTCTTAACAAATTATTCCACAAAGACCTTTCCATCTCTGTTTCTGAAACCTAGTTTAAATAAATATAAGATACTAATATTTGACCCTCTAGAGGACAAGGTACTCCAGGAAATCCCATCATTTCCACTTCTACAGAGAGACGGGAAAGACCTCTATAAACTAACGTAAGTTTCTATAGTTTATATTACGAAGAAAGATTCCCCTCCTTTTTGTCCAAACGGTCGTAGAGGTTACTCCATAGTTCCAAAGGATTAGAGTCCCAAAGAGAAAAAATTTGTGTAGATATCGTACACGTCTGTCATGGACTCGGAATAGAACAATGAGATACCCTTAATCCCTAGTCCCTTTACTATGGTTACTAATGACAACGACATTCATTATCTCGACAGATTTAGGTAAACATGAGTAAAGAGAAACGTTCATCTAATGTACCTTCACATTGTTCTGTTCGGTTGGATTGTCGACGGTGGTACGACGAGAAATCCTTGTTACGTAGACCAACCTTAATCCAACTAAAAATGTTTGAGACCCTCAATGAATTAACTACACCTCGACCCTTCTCTTTACGTCCATTCGTGAGGATTTTATATTAAACGGTCGTTATAACGTGACATATAAATACAGTATATATGATTGTTAATTTAAATTTGAGACAAAATCAAGAAGGATTTTCAGGGTAACATATCTTTCGTATTCTTGAAACTATAGTCATTTTTAGCGTGTTTTCTAAATACAATGTGCAATTTTAATACCGAAAGGAATGGAAGTAAAAGGATGTCCCACAGTTGAAATTTTGATAATTCGTTTAAAAATGTTTCTATACCTTTTATCCACCTAGTCAAACCGAAATTCCAATACATCTATAACAACAGAATGTCAAAGTTTTCCTAAAGAGACTATCGAGTTAACCATTTCTTAGACGGACGTTACGTCCTCTGGGACCAAGCTAGGGACTCAACTCTTCTAGGGGACCTCTTCCCTTTCCGATGGGTGAGGTCATAAGACCGGACCCCTTAAGGTTCCTCACACGTTTCTCAACTTTTACTGACTCGATGAAAGTGAAAGTGAAAATTATCGAAGTTTTATAGTCTATTCTAAAACTAACGAATACTGTAGTAAAATCAGGTAAACACTTACTCTAAATTTAAAAAGTATAGTTTTAAAAGAGTATTTACATAGGTTTTAGTCATTAGATATCTAATGGTATATGGAATATACATGAATTTTAAAATTTCAGATATTATTACACTTACACCAATTCATATCAAGAGAACAAAGTAGTTTATTAATATAAAGTGTGTAAAAATATCTAAAAGTTCTGTAGGAAATACAAAATAGAGAATTTCTAAAAGTTTTCAAATCGAGACGAAAAACCCATTTCCTGCTCTTCCTTTTCATTTAAAGTTCTTTCCATGTGGACGTTTTGTCCAACACTTAATTTTAGAAAAATAAACTATTCTAAAATTGAAATTGTAATACATTAGTGATATGTCTTCATTCTCTTTTTATTTATCGTCAGATTAATTATTAACCTTCTATATCTAAGTTTAATTATCGACGATCACACTTTAGACCCTGAGACCTACAAGATTAGATTGTATTCGTAAGTAAAATTTATCGTTAATATTTTAAAGTTACTTCGAATGACGATTAGTCTTAGTATTTTGGTTTAAGAAAGTGGACGGTTCGTATGTGTAAGTGTGTCTCCCGGTGTAGAAATCTTTGATGACGATGACGTTACAAAAAGATTTATCTGTGTTTACCACTTTTAGTTTTATATACTTATATAAGACTCGTCTACAACACCCGAATATAACACGACTTCATCTTTGGATTACACCATACACAAATTTTATTCCGAAGTCAAAACTCCACCAACAATCTTATCAACTAGGTTAGGAATACTTAGTTATCAAATATTATATTATTTCCTACCTTGGACTTTCAGAACCTACATCCGGGTCACAATGAGAAGTGTCAAAAGCTATAGTACAGAATACTAAATACTTATCTGTATACTTTCTCTAACAGTACAGAATACTAAGAAAACTAATACAGAATATAAACCAACTTAACACGTTTGAGATAGTATACCCTCGATTTTTGAGTCAGTACATAAATAAGGAAGTTGTTTAAATTACAGATGAGTCATAGTCTTTGACAAATACACCCACTCTAAAGTCATCATATCCTTTACCGTTTCAGAGACGAAAGTATCTTATAAGTAATGAAATATTTCATCCAACTTTGACAATTCCCCGTCTACTTGTTTATGAAATACAGTCCCCTACCGTTTACGACACGTCTTTTTGTCTCACCTTATTTATCTACACTATTACTTTAGTTACAATTATTCGAGTTTGGGTGGTACAAAAAAAGACAGAATTTATATGTTGAGGGTTGACGATATTTAAGTCACAATAACAGTCACTTTATGATAGTGTATAAGTAAGTAGTCCCGTAAGACCCTATAAATTATGTTTGAATAATACACACTTTATAATATCGTCAGTAATAAAAATAGACTCACCACAGTTAATGAGTTATACCTTATCTAAAACTTAATTACTAATGAACTGAAATATTGTTGTATAAACCTAATATATATAGTCTCCCTACCATGTCCCTCCCTTCACCCTCTCCCCAAGTCCTACCCCTTGTGCACATATGGGCACCGCCTAAGGACAACTACATACCGTTTTGGTTATGTTATAATATTTCATTAATCGTAGGTTAATGTTATTTATTTAAATATAATTTTTATAAAACAATACATAGTACGTGAAGCAACGTTAACACGGTAATACAGTATTCACCTTTTTTTATATTTCCCATCACGTGTCGTCTTTCATTAGAGAAAGTATACAGATAAGTATGAATTTTCCAAAGAAAATACTCAACAATATATCACCATAATCAATGTTTAACATTTACTACTGGTATTATTATGAAAACGTTAAGTACATATGAATTTTCAACTGACAGTCAAACGAAAATATAGCCCGAAGGGACCACCGAGACTACCATTTCTTAGAAGGACGTTACGTCCTCTGGACCTAAACTTGGAACCCAGTCCTTCTAGGGGACCTCTTCTTTGACCGATGGGTGAGGTCATAAGAACGGACCCCTTAAGGTACCTGTCTTCTTGGACCACCCGATGTCAGGTACTCCAGTGGATCTCAACCTATGTGACTCGTTGATTGTGAAAGTGAACCAAAAACACAGTTATCGTATGTGATAAGTAGTGATCCGAGAAGGGAGGATCGAGTCAGTCATTTCTTAGATGGACGTTAAGTCCAAGATAGGGAGTAAACCCTTCTAGAGGTCCTCCTCCCATATCGTTGGGTGAGATCATAAGAACGGACCGTCCGATGTCAGATACCCCAGTGTTCTAGTGTTGTAAGTAGTGATTGATTATATAATGAAGTAGATCTCACTCTGGATTTAAATTGACTATGAAGGAAATCGTCTTCTTGTCAAAGAAAGTTTTTATGACTATGTACAAATCTCATAGGCTTTAGATTACTAAAATTATGACACCTATCGGAGGTTTCAATATAAAGAAACTATGATGCCTATTATTTAAAATCCACGTATATAATTATAAGTCACTGACATCTCCGTTTAGATCTGGAGACAGACGTGTCTCCTTTACGAGTTGTTTATATATAGATTAGTCATTATAAATACCCACTTAATAAAAATACCGTGTTGAGTCTTTAAAAACGGAGACAAACTTCGTAACAAACATACTTATTTAATTAAGGAATGATGACTAAATAGTTAAAACTCAATTTATATTAGTGTCTGATTTCAGTCAGAAAGTCATTCACCGTTCATTCTTACTATAGTATTACGTTTTTGTAGGGTGACTTTAGCATCTGTATAGTCGTTATTCTTCCCCTTCTTCCTTCGACAATAGTCACCTACAAACATGGACACTGAACCCAACGGACTCATCTCGTAAGTTATCGAAAACTTATTACGTTCATATACAGTACCCGTAAAATATGTAGTATCTGTATAAACCCCAACCTCTTACCCCAAGATCTAACCACTTATGTTTTACCGTAAATTTTTACAATTACTAGACAGAGGACGGATATCCGAAGAAAGGATGAATATAAAGACACCATGGTTTAAATACATAAATGGGTTTACTTCGAATACTGTAGTACTGAAAAACGGAACACACTATGTACAGAAGATAGCGAGTAACAGCACTTGATAAATAGGTATTTTTTGAGTCGATGACACAGACGAAGAAACTATTTCTGAAGGAACTAGGATAAGAGGTTTTCTCAATTGTGAAAAGAATAGAAACACCGTAAATGTACAAACTATAATAAAGAGTAATATGAGTAGTTTGATATACTATTCGTGCCAGTCTACAAAAAGAGGAGTTCGGTACACGAATAACCAGAAAATCACACCAACTTCATATACTTTGATGGTAAAAAAAGAATTTAGTCAAAGTACAAAGTTAGATTATTGTATTAATCCTTGTTAATACTATATATGAATCATTTCTTTATGTATATGAAACATATTACATATGTTTATGAAGGGACCACCAAGTGTCCCATTTCACAGACGGACGTTACGTCCTCTGGACCCAAGTTAGGGACCGAGTCCTTCTAGGGGACCTCTTCCTTTACCGTTGGGTGAGGTCATGAGAACGAACCTTTTAGGGTACCTGTCTCTTCGGACCATCTGATGCCAGGTACCCTAGCGTTTCTCAGTCTGTACTGACTCGTTGAAGTGAGTAAAGTGAACATATTACATATCTATTTAATATAGGTAAATACATTATATATTTACCTATAATACTAAATATTATAAGACATATTAATTAAAAATTACATTTCCATTATAACGAAGGTCGTAGTCGAGATCTTGGATTCCTTCAGAGACCGTGTATCACACACGCACACACGAATCAGCGAGTCAACGCAGACTGAGAAACACTGGGGAAGCTAACATCGGGTGGTGTGAGAAGACAGAAACCCTAAGAGGTCCTTTCTTATTGACATCACCCAACGGTAAAGGTGAAGGTCGCTTAGAAGGGTTTAGTCCCTAGTTTGGGTGTAGAAGACGTAACGACCGTATAAGGAAATGGGCGACTCAGTAGTCCCTTCGGAAGTGTGTATCATACATGAGTAATTTATAAAGATTAATATTATTACCACAACGTTAATTAGAGTTTATTACTTTGTTGACACTGAAAAGGACTTAAACCTTTAACTTCGTCCAAAAAATAAGGTTAAGACGTTCTTTATAGTCACTAAGACCGTAATCTGTGGTGGAACAAAAATAAGGTCCTTCTTGTAGTCTCACACTTTACTTCACTGTTATCAAAGAAAGGATTTAGATACTTATAACATTAAAAATCGGATAAATTCCTAACGATATTCAACGATATTCAGAATGAGTTTTCCGGTCAGATCTTAGATCCAGAATTTCTTACAAGTAGATATAGAACCCAAGTGATATGAATAAATATAAAACTGACTAACCCCGAAATCTCAGATGTGTACAGGACCCGTCGTGTTCACTCCAAAAAGACTAATATCATCTATAACCAACTATCTTTTATAATCTTTTATGTGTTATTATCTACACATCATTGTGGGGTACAACTCCTCGGCACCGACGTGCCCACGTCCTCCCGGCTGTCCTCGATGAGGTACAAGTTCCAGTCCTCCCCGCCGACACTTCTCTATGGGGAGTAGGTTCCATTCCTCGTCACCGTCGCGAAACGTCCTCGTCGGTACTTCTCTATTGGGTGTAGGTTCCATTCTCTTTGGTTTCATTCTGCCATTACAACGCTCTCTCATAGTCTCCCCTCTGTGTGACTTTGGTATTAGTGTCTTTTTGATCGGTTAGACTAGTATACCTGGTGCCGGAACAGATTGAGTTACTTTGATTCGGTACGACCCACCCCGGTGGGTCCTGTCCGTCCGGTACCACCTCTCCAGACTGTCTTACACCAGGTGACCTCTTCCCACATAACAACGGAACTCTTGGGGTGCTTGTTATACTTTTCCGTTTTACTATTCTATGACTTTCTCCTTGAGGGGCCCAACCATCCACGGTTTATACGATGACCTCTAGTCAACTCTTTATGAGGTCTTTCTTACTTCCCTACTTCGGTTTCGTTTTGTTATGGGACAACACCTACACTGACCACTATCTTCGTTCCAGGCTACAACATTTCTCGTTATAACGTATCCTTGGACCTTACATTCCTGGTACTTAGTTCCCTTTAACCTTCAACAGTTTGTCCTCTTACGTTCTCACTTAACTCGTAAGTGTAAGATCCTTAGTCATTTGATTTTACCTGTCCTTACCCAATTAAATTGACTCTACTGGTAATATAGATGATGACACCCTCCCTTAGGGAATCTTCTTTACCTCATCGGTAGTACCAGTTGTTTTCTCAGACTTTACATCATGAACCTACGTTAGAGTTTTTGTTGTCTTACTAGAGACAAGTAAAGGTTCCGTTTGGTAAGTTACAGTGTCATTAGGTTCAGATACGGGGTTGGTCATTGCGACTTCTTCGACTTCAACTTACCAAGAAACTTGTGGATGTTCTGGAAAATCTTGATTGTGGGTTTTTTTCTACAGGAAAAGTAATATCCCCTGATCTTACGTTTTCATCCTTCATTTCTTTGTGGACTTCTTTGTCCGTTTAAACCGGAACCTCATACCTTACTTCGTCCCGTTTCCGATTATCTCAAAACGGTTCTCTTGTGTGACCAGTATCGTTTGTGGGAGAAGGTTGTTGTGTTCTCTTCTGAGATGTGTACCTGTAGTGGTCTACCAGTTGTGGCTGTAGTCTAACTAATATAACGACCGTCGGTTTCTACCTCTTCGAGATATGTCAGTCGTTTTTATTCTGGTCCTCGACTGACACCGAGTCTAGTACTTGAGGAATCGGTTTTAACTCTTCATTAAACTACTTTCATCCCTTTTGGTGATCTGGTAAGTGCATACTGGATTTAGTTTAGGGAATACTAATATGTCACCTTCACTCTTTATCTAAATTCCCTGATCTAGTCTATCTGCATCACGGACTACTTGATACCTACCTCCAAGCACTGTAACATGTCCTCTGTTCCTAGTTCTGGTAGGGGTACCTTTTCTTTACGTTTTTTCGTTTTACCGACAGACTCCTCCGGAATGTTTATCGACTCTTTTCTTCTCTTCACTTTTCGTTTCCTCTTTTCCTTTCTATATTTGTAGATTTACGTCTCAAGGTTTCTTATCGTTACTCTCTATTCTTTTGGAAGGAGTCTCTAGTTACGTTTCTTTATCTCCTTTTGTTGTTTTACACTTCTGATCTCTAAAGAAGTTTCTTTTAACCTCTATGGTTCCCTTGTAAAGTACGTTTCTACCCAAACTATTTCCTGTCTTTACCAGACCTGGATTGTCTTCGTCTTCTATAATTCTTCTCCACCGTTCTTATGTGTCTTGACCTGTTTTTCTAGAAGTACTGGGTCTGTCAGTACTACCACACTAGTGATCTCGGTCTGTAGGACCTTACACTTCAGTTCACCCTCATCTTTCGTAGTGATACTTGTTTCGATCACCTCCACTACCTTAAGGTCACCTCGATGAAGTTTAGGACTTTCTACTACGACACTTTCACAACGTGAGTTATACGGTCGTTCAAACCTTTTGAGTCGTCACCGGTGTTCTGACCTTTTCCAGTCAAAAGTAAGGTTAGGGTTTCTTTCCGTTATGGTCTTTTACGAGTTTGATGACGTGTTAACGTGAGTAGAGTGTACGATCATTTTATTACGAGTTTTAAGAGGTTCTGTCTGAAGTCGTTATACACTTGGCACTTGAAGGACTACAAGTTCGACCAAAATCTTTTCCGTCTCTTTGGTCTCTAGTTTAACGACTGTAGGTGACCTAGTAACTTTTTCCTTCTCTCAAGGTCTCTTTGTAGATAAAGACTAAATAACTGATACGGTTTCGGAAACTGACACACCTAGTGTTATTTGACACCTTTTAAGACTTTCTCTACCCTTATGGTCTGGTGGACTGGACGGAGAACTCTTTAGATATACGTCCAGTCCTTCGTTGTCAATCTTGACCTGTACCTTGTTGTTTGACCAAGGTTTATCCTTTTCCTCATGCAGTGCCGACATATAACAGTGGGACGAATAAATTGAATATGTGTCTCATGTAGTACTCTTTACGACCAGACCTTCTTTGTGTTCGACCTTAGTTCTAAAGGTCCTCTTTATAGTTATTGGAATCTATACGTCTACTATTGTGGGATTCCGTCTTTCACTTCTCCTTGATTTTTCGCACTACTTTCACTTTCTCGTCTCACTTTTTCAAATGAATTTCGAGTTGTAAGTCTTTTACTTCTAGTACCGTAGACCAGGGTAGTGAAGTACCCTTTATCTACCCCTTTGTCACCTTTGTCACAGTCTGAAATAAAAACCCCGAGGTTTTAGTGACGTCTACCACTAACGTCGATACTTTAATTTTCTACGAGTGAAGAACCTTCCTTTCAATACTGGTTGGATCTAACGTATAACTTTTCGTCTCTGTAATGAAACGGTTGTTTCCACACAGATCAGTTCCGATACCAAAAAGGTCACCAGTACACACCTACACTCTTAACCTGACACTTCTTTCGACTCGCGGTTTCTTAACTACGAAAACTTGACACCACAACCTGTTCTGAGAACTCTCAGGAAACCTGACCTTCCTCCAGATTAGCCAGGAAGGATTTCCTCTAGTCAGGACACACAAGTAACCTTCCTGAATACGGTTTCGACTTTAAGGTAATGAAACCGGTGGTCTACGCTTCTCAACTGAATAACCTTTTCTGGGACTACGACCCTCCCTAACCCCCCGTCCTCCTCTTCCCCTGCTCTCTCTTACTCTACCGACCTACCGTAGTGACTGAGTTACCTGTACTCAAACTCACTTGAAGCCCTCAACCACTACCTGTCCCTCCGGACCGTACGACGTTAAGTACCCCAGCGTTTCTCAGCCTGTACTGATTCACTGACTTGACTGGCTGACTGACTCGTTGTCAAATGTCTTTTTTTAAGAAATCACTGGAAAGGGAGAGAGGTAGATGAAAGATGATCTGTCCAGTGTTGTCCCAATGTTAAGATGAAATATATAGTATTATTTATAGACACTTGTAGTATATACGGAATACCTTTTATCGTAAGAAATATCTAATGTCACTATAACTTTTTTAATATTTTAGGACTTTAATAATTCTCTTTAAAATTGAATTTTAAAATAGTTTTTTAAAAACTCATTCTACATATAAAAGTATTGTTCGAAAACCATGAAGAAACAGTTATAACGAATAGGAATAAAAAACTGTGTTCTTCCATCATTTATAGGGTAGTAGACATGTTAGTCACTAGTGACTCTTAGAGTCGGAATTTTCGTAATATGTCGTAATGTCTTCTTTCGTTTTGAATTTTGTTCTAAACACAAACATGGAAAGTCGACGAAAATAATATTCCTATCAGTCATAACAACTATATCCTCGATAGTTTTTTATTGGCCAAGGAAGAGTGAAACATACTCAGCAGTAAAAAATTTTTTTCTTGAGACTAATGATCCATGAATTAAAGAATAAGTAAGTAAAAAATTTGTAGCAAATAACCACTAGAAAAAGAAGGACACTACTTAATTGTTTCCAGTCTATAAGGGAGAGTCGACTTCGATAGTTTTTGACCTTTGTTACACACTTGTTTATCAAAAGTTATGTGTACTGTAGTACGTAAAGAAGGTTAAACTATGAACTTAGGTATTAACTTTAAGGGGTTAGTTTTCAAGTGATGTTATTATACAGACTTCTGGTCTTTATGTAATCGATACTTGGTATTGATCACGAACCGTCGTCGGATGTTAATTTTCGAAATCGTGATCCTCTTTCTCAATTTCTTCCGTTTTCTCGACCTTTTATTCGTAATCAAAATGGTTTTCGGTTCAAATTTTGGTAATGGTAAAACCGTCGAATAAGAATCAACCTGAGGAAAAAATTGCACTCATCAACCTTAAGAAACCTCGTAAGGAAAACCATTGAGACTTAAGAAATAGGAAAACGGTGTTCCTACACTAAAACCGTTTTATTTTATTTATTTATTTATTTACGAAAATGAAATCTCTGTTTTCGATAAAATTTTATGTACTCTAACAATAACTGATCAACTACCACTGTGACGTCGTCGATACTTGACTCCCACAAAATTTACAGGATGACTCACTGAGTACAACGTTAGTGTTCCCTGTTGTTAATATGTCATTTTCTTTTGAGGTCACGTGAAAGAGGAGACCGAGTCAGAATCATAAAACACCTTCGACTATTTCTTAGGTCTTAGTTTTCTTTCTACTGAACCTCGAATAAAACATATGTCCTTACCAAATGATCTACGAATCTTACCCTATGTCACCGGACACAATTCGGGTTATCAATTCCGTAGTGATTAATAAATATAGGACGACAATTCACATTTTGTCCGAACTGACGGGAATGTTGTCGACGGCAGAGTGGTGCACACGTCGTGCTACTTGAAATACACACTCGAGAAGACTTCTCGAAAGTCCCCGTACCCCGTGAGGTTCGTCCATCTTAGGAACAGTCTTCTCGGAAGACTTCCCAGGACCACGTGACCGTCGTTAATTACGTCCACCATAAAATCTGTTCCCTCGATTACTCGAAATTATACGTACGTCCACTCCCTCACGACTTAGTCATCTCGGTAATTACTTGGCTACTGTCGGATTAATCGATGTTAAATTTTAGATACCTTAGATTAGTCTCCTCGACTTGTGACGACTTTTAGACAAATACTTACTCAGAAAGATTTATGAGGTTAGACAACGAATCAGTGACTAACTATCATTAACGAAAAAAAGGAGATAACACATATCCTTTTACGGGTTAAAACGAGACTATCCCCTCCTGTGTCGTAACTTCAATTTACGGATTCTACAAACCGACGAATTCAAATTAGTCACCTACAAACTTTTTTTTTAGTTTCATTTTAATTAAAAGTTGAGACTTATATCTACTAATTTTTACATGGTGGTTGAAGAATATATAACACAACCGTTTCCAAGAGATCAACAAATAGTTGAGGTTTATCGTATAGACTTTTGGTTCGTTTCTGTCATGTTGTACGTTTACGTAAATAATTAGGTATTAAACAAATTTTTCCTGAATAAATACAATCAATAGTCTATGTTACCCCGTTTTTATAAAAATGACTTACGAACCTTATATCAAAAGACTCCAATTATATTAGATAATTTGTAGGATAAAATTTAGTCGACTTGATTCGTAAGAAAGTCCTTTAACTCTTATGAAATTTCTTCCACCCTCCACTATGATAAAACATCACGGGTAAACCATTATTGACTACATATTTTCCATGTTCGCCAAAAAACATGAGACCGTAAAGTGGGACTATGTCGTGTTAAGTAGACTCTTGGAATTGACACAGCCGAAACTAAATAACTCAGAACATTGTGGTGACCTTCTGTCCAGTCACTCCGACAGGAACAAAATGTCAGTCTAGTTGACTCGAGGTAAACGACTTCCAGTGGTCACTCGGTTACGTTCTTGATATTTTTCTCTGGGTTCTTTCGGGTCTCACAATGGGGGAATGAAAGAGGTAAACTGTTTACCATATAGAGTATTAAGACAGTAACGTTTATTTTTAAATACACAGTTTTAAAACTTATAGTTGAATCTTTTTAATACCTTACGGCTCGTCTGTATTAACACTCAATAAAATTTTACAACTATGATCAATGTATCATACTATAATAGTCACTTGTTCAATTACTTCTCTTACCAGTCAGTGTAAAGGAGTGACCACACTTACCTTCACTAGAAGTTCCTAACACAGACAATCTAATCGGTAGCCCATGACTTCAACTTTGTATCTCTGTTTTTTACCTTTCAAAAGACATCAATCTTTATAAATTTTTACTTTTTTTTTATTTTCTTTCTTTCTTTCTTATCACCCTCCTTCTTTTCATACTTTCCTACTCCCCTTCTCTCTATTCTATGTGGGGTGTGTATTTACCAGGTGATTTATTGAACTCACTCACTCACTTTCAGCGAGTCAACACAGGTTGAGAAACGTTGACATATCAGGTACCTTAAGAAGTCCGGTCTTATGACCTCTCCTATCGGAAAGGGAAGAGGTCCCCTAGAAGGGTTGGGTCCCTAGTTTGGGTCCAGAGAGTGTAACGTCCGTTTAAAAAAAAATGGTCGACTCGGTGTTCCCTTTCTCAACCGAATTATTTGTCTACTACGGATGTCTCTTTTTCACATACATTAGGTAAAGTAAACTAAAATCACCTTAGAGACATATTCCTCCCCGCCCCCCTTACACTTTCCTGTATCCGTTGAGTTATGTAATTTTCAAATTCTAATACAGGACCATAAAGTCATCTAGAATTGACGTCCAAAAATTTTTTTACATAACGTTCCGATAAAATACTTTAGATCATACATTTACTTTTAATGAACGAGGGACCAGGTTGCCTAAAAAAAAAAAAGTTTAAACCGTTATAAAACTGCCCTAAAAGAAAAGACAACACAATTAGTAATGTGTAGTTTAAACACTCATTTTATTAGACATTCGTTTATAAAAAATTTGAGGACGATTACACTGTCACAAATGTTTTGACAGCTAAAGGACCACCGAGTCTGCCATTTCGCAGACAGATGTTACGCCCTCTGGACCCAAACTAGGGACCCAGCCCTTCTAGGGGACCTCTTCCTTTTCCGTTAGGTGAGGTCATGAGAACAGACCTCTTAGGGCACCTCCCTCCTCGGACCATCCGATGTCAGGTACCCCAGCGTTTCTCAGTCTGTGCTGACTCGCTGAAGTGAAAGTCACACTGTCACAAATGTTTTGACAGGTAAAAGAAACTTTACCTTTTTTGTCTTTTTCATTTTTGAAACCATAAAATTGTTTATTTTGAAATAAGAGAGGTAGTACTATGTAGAATACGAATTTAGATAGTATAAACTAGTGACAAAAAGAATTGAGCCCCGAAGGGACCACCGACTCTCCAATTTCGCAGACGGACGTTACGCCCTCTGGACCCAAGCTAGGGACCCAGTCCTTCTAGGGGACCTCTTCCTTTATCGTTGGGTGAGGTCATAAGAACGGACCCTTTAGGGTACCCACCTCCTCGGACTACCCGATGTCAGGTGCCCCAGGGTTTCTCAACCTGTGCTGACTCGCTGAAGTGAAAGTGAAAGAAAGAATTAAGTTAATCGTTCTTATTCGTATGAGATATACGGTGAAACAAAGGTATACGACACTACATTATTGTCAATTAGTCTTTTGTGAGATAATACAGAACCTTAACTGAAAAATTTAATATAAACACTTATATTATACTCTCGTTAAAAAAAAAATAATAAAGAGTATTATCGAAGAAATGACGACGATTCAGCGAAGTCAGCACAGACTGAGACACGCTGGGGTATCTACCGTCGCGTGGTCCGAGGCGGTAGGGACCCTAAGAGGTCCGTTCTTGTGACCTCACCCGACGGTAAAGGAAGAGGTTGCGTACTTTCACTTTCACTTTCCCTTCGGCGTCAGCACAGGTTGAGAGTCGCTGGGGTACCTGTCGTCGGGTGGTCCGAGGAGACAGGTACCCTAAAAGGTCCGTTCTCATGACCTCACCCTACGGTAACGGAAGAGGTTATCGAAGAAATCACTCCACGATATACATAATAACCCGAAGGGACCACCGAGTCAACCATTGCTTAGACGAACGTTACGCCCTCTGGACCCAAGTTAGGGACCTTACCCTTCTAGGTGTCCTTCTCTTGTACCGTTGGATGAGGTCCCAAAAACGGAACTCTTAAGGTACCTATCTCCGGGACCTCCCGACATAGGTACCCCCGGGATTCTCAGTCTGTACTGACTCGTTGATTCGTGTTGTGTCGTGTATATATAACAATTCGTACTAGTATATACACTATAGTATTAATTAGATCCAAACGATTCATCTCACGGTGTATATAAAGTTACCAGAACGTTCAACCTCAACCTTCTAAAGTAACTTTTGTGATATTTACATATTATAATAAACATAAAACGTAAAAAGATTATATTCGTTTATGTTTATAAAATATGATGGTAATAAAATTTCTATCGTGTACAAAATTAATATTATAATCTGTTTAAATATTATTATTCGTGAGATATCTTTACGTGTAATTAAGTCATCACACCTTTCAAATTTTCAGATAATTATCAGTTCTTAAGGACTAAAGTGAGGAAAAAAAAAGAGTAAAGAAACTTATTTTAGGGTACAGTATACAAGAAAAGTGTTAGCAGTGGAATCGACAGACAAGAACCTTAATAATTAGAGAGATCCAAGTCATAAGAATAGACGTCTCTCCTACTATATCATAAAAGAAGTCACATACAGTTCTCTTTATTAACTTTAATTCACGGAATCCTGAAAATGTGTCATTTTTGAGTTGTGTCTAACATAAGAAATCAAACAAACAACATAATTCATGATCCTTGTCAACAGGTGTTAAAAATTTTACCTACGGTAAAGACGAAGTTCTAAAATGATAAAACTGTCATTTTCTCATAAAATTAGTCTAAAATATATATATATATATATATATATATATATATATATAAAGATACGATACATATTGGACGACTGAGGTTTGGTTATTTGTATGTTCATAAGTCCAAGTTTATTATAAACTTCTACGTTGGTAATATATAAGTCCTTGTTCATTGTTTAATCATGAACCTTCATCTGATAAAAGGTGTATAAATTTTATAAAGTGAGTCACCCGGTTAAAAACGACCGGAAATTAAAATATTTAGGATTACTAAATTTATATTCGTCACTGGTTGACATATCGTGTCTCTTGACACGAATTATAAAACATTATTGGATGTTCTCTTTTGTGAGACTATTCCATATACATATACATTGATTTAGTGAAACGACACGTGGATGTTGATTATGTTATAACGTTTAGTTGATATGAAGTTTTTTATTTAAAAAATTTATTCATTTTAATTTTTATTTATTTAAACTCGTCTTAGAAATATAAGTACTTTGTTCAACATAATTTTCGAACCAACCTATATCTAATTGGAAGAACTCGTCGATCAAAGTCTATATAGACTCCATTTGAAGACTTATATAATCTTAGAAGTTTCGGAAAATACAAAAAAACTTTTGAGTAAACATTTAGTCTGAAAAAAGAGAGAGATTTATAATTTCTATAGTTATAACCAATAATACAAAATAGTTATATTTGGTAAAATTTAAAAAACTTTGATCTTTGATATGGATCATACAAAAGTAATTAAATTAATTAGTAAGTTATGTCTAGAAAGTGTGTACTTATATATGTGGATGACTCATTTATAAATATAGGAGAGTGCAGTCCGTAACACGAGGTAATACCCATAAACCTTCAGTTATTGTGTTTGTACTATCTAGAGAAGTATCTCCATTATTTACTATGAAGTAAAAAGAAAAAAATTGTGATACTTTCAATCCAACTCTAACGTTAACCCTTTGGAGTAGACTTAATATTACAGTCTCTTCTGGGAAAGTCTTTTTTTTTTTTTTTTTGGGTGTTTTTTTCATTAATTAAAATGCTTTTGAACCGGGTTACCTCGTAATATATTTTTCTTTTCATGTATACCTTTTATATATGTATCAGTTGGTTGATTTGTCTCTACTTTGTTGTTTCTCTTCTTATATACTGACTACTGTAACTCTCTTCTGTATATTAAGTCGTTGAAGAACCGGTTCGATGTCTAAAATCTAAACACGTTTCACCCTTCTTAATGAACCTACCTTAAATTTCTATCCTTAACACATTAAATCAAATGTAATTTTAACCTGTGTAGAATGTAGTAATTTTTTTTTTTTTGAACTACCTAATTTCTGAACTTATATTCTACACTTTAGTATTTTAAGGACCTTCATTTGTGTCCTTTATTCGAGAAACTGTAACCAGAACTGTCACTAAAAAAAAAAAACCTATATTGTGGTCTTCGTTCAATTTTTTTTTATTTTGATTTGTTCGTTCTGATATAGTTTGATTTTTCGAAAACGTGTTGTTTTCTTTGGTAGCTATTTTACTTTTCAGTTATATGTTTTCTATTTGTTGGGGGGGTTTTTTGTGATTTTTATGTTACACTATAAATATTTTCGGAATTAAGTATTATAAAAATAATTTTCAAAATTTTAGAAGAGTACTACAGACAGAAATTGTGTAAAGAAACATATTTTACCTTAAGAAACTAGACACGACTTTCGATTTAGGTCTTTCCACCCTGTAGAAGTGATTCTAGTTTGTCTACAAGTGACTGGTTCAGTCTCCTAGCTGAGAACCGGGTCCAGGTAGTGACGTGTAGTGGAACAATAGCAGAGATCAAAGACCTCACTTCGACCAATCACTAGTTGTACTCTGTCTACAGGACCGTTTGTTCTCACAGAATCAAGTAACCACTTCCAGATAACTAGTACAATTATAAAAAAAGTCAACCGTGTGTCGTAATATTAGACTGTTATAGTCTCAACCAAACATTTAGTCTGGATATTTTTCTTTAACGGTTTAACTTTTTGTCAGTAAAATCATCTTAATAACGTAAGACTTTGGTATCTATAGTGCCTTTTACACTAATTTTCATAGTTTGGAAAGTTTCTGAGTGGTGGAAGCAGATTGTTTTTACTTGGGTGTCTGTGTGGTCCTACGGTGACATCCTTGAACGTAAGAAAAAATTTAAAAACGAAACGAACCTACACTTCTATGGGACACACTGACACGGTAGAGTATGACTTCTCAGTCGTGCCGACCACGACAACTTTCTCGATATAACTCTTGAAATAATACGAGTAGACTTTTCGGTTTAGTCACTAATACTTGTTGAATATGTCCTGTCGACTTTCATCAATTTAGTAAAAGAACATTATGAGGGTTCTAGAATTTTACGATGTTATATATTTTGTGTAAGTCAGTGACATCGTGAAAATGTGAGTTTACTTGGGAGAACTTAGATACCCTCGAAAAGTAAATTAGGGAAAGAGGAATAAGATAACACTCTGTTTTCCTAAGTGTTCATCTGTCAAAGGTTGAAGAACGAAACTTAATCTCTAAATTTAAATGTATGACATAAGTTGGGTCTTTTTGTTTAGGTAAAATTATTCTCCAGAAACATACTCTATGACACATAAATCTTAGAATTTGAGGGTAAAATGTCCAGACCTGTTCCACAAGTTCAGGATACAACCAACGAACCATCGATATACAGATTCTTTAAATGGATAGGATTTGTCTCAGTCAAAAGGATAGACCTTTTACCCCCGATTATCAACTTATATGAAATGGATCAATGGTCATAATTAAACATCAAATTTCCACTGTAGCCCTCACTTTGTTAAACACACTACCAATTTCCGTACTCAAGTTGGTTTCCTAAACGGTGGTTGACAACTAAACGGTAGTGAACAACTCTTGAAACCCCGTTCTAAAAGATTAAATAAAATTTGATATCAAAGAAAAAGACATTTTTTCCTTATCAAGTCGTGAATGGAGTATATCGACATACTTACAATTTTACTATCGTACCTAAATTTCGATATCCAGATGTCTCTAAGGACACAAGGGACTGAAGAGATGGACTAATTCTGTCTGACCAGACAGAGTCTAGTCAGGCCATTCCCTCAGAACACTAAATCAGTAACGGAACTGAAAATGAGGTATGAAGTTCTCTACAGACAGTGAGGTTCTGAAAACCAAAATTAAGTAAGGGTCATAGGTCTACACCCAAACTAGGGGACCTCCTCCCTTACCATTGGGTAAGACTATAGAAACGGACCTTTTAGGATACCTGTTTCATCGAACCGTCCGATGTCAGGTACCCCAGCGTTTCTCAGTCTGTGCTGACTTCACTGAATCGTGATAGGGATATTATAAAAGAGTTTCGATAGACGTTACAGTATAAAGACAAATACTATCTATGATGGTCTTAAGGTCGGAGGACATACTCAGTAGTGGTAATAGTTCTGAACCCTCTGGGCGAAAAGTCTAGGAGGAGACACAGGAACGTTTGTAAAGGTTACTCGGAAGAACTAACGTAGTAAAGTAATTCCGTGGCATTACACAACGATGAACAGAAGGAACAGATGTTACGGTAAAGGTTCAACAAAAGGGAAGGAGGAGTAGATCTTTGAGGAGTGGGGGTTTAAGAAAGAGGAATGGTATTAAAGAGGTGCAGTGATTTCACTAACGTGTAAAAGTAATAATGGTGATGAGAGTGACGTATAAGTCGACATAAAGACACTAAACAGTGTTATTTATGAAGGCACGTAGTTCGATTTAGAGGAACCGGAAGAGAAAGAAATAGTATGGAGGACCTAACTAACTGGACCATAACGAGTGGAAAGGTAAAAGTTTAGATAGTCAGAGTGTTATAGAAACAAGTGAAGAAAGGGACAAGAGGTCAATACAACCTATTTTATGCGAATGAGATTACTTTTGTTTTTGAGAATGGAAAAACTCTAGAAGGAAGTAGGAATTTGAAGTTGTCACAATGTCCAACTATTGGAGTTAAAATAGAGGTAAAACTTCACCCAGTGTGACTTAACCCAGTCAAGTCAAGTCAAGTCAGTGAATCAGCACAGGTTGAGAAACGCTGGTGTACCGGAGGGACAGGTAGTGGTTGAGGTAACCCATCGAAAGAGGATTATCTAGGACACTATTGAGTTCTTAAATACATGTTGATTGACTGACTATCCTCAGAGGAGAATTGACAGATTTCCGTCCTTACCTAGATAGAATCTATAAGTCAAAATACCTCCGAACACAAATTCTTCCGGGAGATAAACCAAATTTCGTGGTACCAGTGGTAAAACTTCAAGAATTATTAATACTCGTTCCTGGGTTATAAAAGAAAATATGACCCTAAGTGTTCATCGGTCAGGATGGAACGACGACGACGACGATTCAGTGAAGTCAACACAGGCTGAGACACGTTAGGGTATCTGCCGTCGGGTGGTCCGAGGGGGGAGGGACCCTAAGAGGTCCGTTCTTGTGACCTTACCCAACGGTACAGGAAGAGGTTACGTACTTTCACTTTTCACTTTCACTTCAGTGAGTCAGCACAGGCTGAGAATCGCTGGGTACCTGACGTCGGGTGCTCCGAGGAAGTAGGTACCCTAAAAGGTCCGTTCTCATGACATCACCCCACGATAACGGAAGAGACGTCAGGATGGAACGACGACGACGAAGATTCAGTGGAGTCAGCACAAGTTGAGACACGCTAGGGTATCTGCCGTCTGGTGGTCCGAGGGGACAGGGACCCTAAGAGGTCCGTTCTTATGACCTCACCCAACGGTAAAGGAAGAGGTCGTCAGGATGGAATCCATAGAGTTTAAATTATACCGGTTTGTCTACTGAACTAAAAATGGATGGTTTGCTTAATAAAGAGAGAAATAGGACGATGATTATAGACGTGTTTTACATGTATTTTACATTTATTCCATTCTAGTGAGTGGAGTAATTTTAAGATGACACAAAAAGGTAACGTAGATTTCACTTTTATTTTAATGAAACATAATGGGACGTACTAAAAAGTAATGGGTGGAAAGACGGGAGAATTGAGGATCGGAATAAAAGAAAGTGACACGTGGTTGGTATTTCAGGTAGAAAAATAAAACACTAATATCGTTTGAACAGAAACCAAGTCCTGTAAGAATAAACGACAATACAACCGTACCTTACATATACGGATAGACAGAGAAGGAACAAGAAGTGTAGAGTGAAGTTTCCTATGAGTAAGTGTGACTAGTAGGTACACTGTAAGATTCAATCATGGACCAGGTGGTGAATGATAGAGTCCTAAAAAAAAAGGAAAAACTTTATAAATCATATAAGGTTAAATAGAACGAGTACATATATGAATAAATAAAATGATGGGAAAGTTGTACTCTCGTTTCTGGTACATATACGTTTCAAACACCCAGACCCTACTTTATAGCAAATTACTTAACCTTCATACCCTGAAGTTTGTTACGAATACTATATAATTCAAAAGTTATTAATAATACGTGATAATATACTTAAAATAGTAAACATCTCTCAAGTTGAACTTTCGTAATATTTTTAATATAACTTTAAACAAAAATATACATTTTAATATCATCATGATTTCCTGAGACTTTCACTGTAAATAATGTTCATCCATTACACACAAAGAATTAGAAATCCGGGGATATGAGGTTAAAGTTGTCTCCTATGTTAAAACACCCCAGAAAACAAACAAGCAAACAAATTCTAGAGTAAACAAATTATTTCGTCTTTGAGTTTTTAATTTTATCGTTGGTTTTTGTAACTACTCTCTTCATTAAAGTCTTATTGTTTCTGAAGGTTTTTAGACAATAAGAGAATTTTGTTGTTCTAGTGACTGTATATACAGTTTTAGTTGAAAAAATCTTAAGTCTTTGAATCAGTTTCCGAATGTTTATAGGTTTTTTCACAAATAAGTGTCTTGTATGGACTGAGAACTTTTCTTGTTACTCGGTACATTACAAAATTGAACGGGACAAGAGTATTGGGAGAAACATCGTTGTACATAAGAACTTTTGACGGTCAAAGTGTTATCACCAACACTTATTGTCATTGGAGGGACCTCCGAGTCTGTCATTTCTTAGACGGAAGTCACACCCTCTGGACCCAAGTTAGGGACCCAACCTTCTAAAGGGACCTCTTCCTTTACCGTTTGTAGAAATCATAAGAGTGGGTCTCTTAGGGTACCTCTCTCCCCAGACCACCCTATGTCAAGTACCCCAGAGTTTCTCAACCCGTACGAAGATTATAGACGTGTTTTACACGTCTACCCTCTTACCGTAAGATTGTACATATGATAGTACATTCTTAACTTAGCGGTCAGATACAGACTGCGTCCTATGTCGTACGAACCCCGACCACGTACCCCTACTGGGTGTCTCTACAATACCCCTCCCTTCACCCTCCCCCCGAGTACAAACCCTTGTGTACATTCTTAATTTCTAAAATTTTAATTTTTTTATTTTTTGATTTTTTTTTTTTTTTTCTCAACCCGTACTAACGCACTTATATTTACCTGATCTTATCTTGTTGGTCGTCTCCCTTGTTTTATACTAACCACGATGAGGTTTGTACGTTTTAGGTCTCCAAAAGTGATGAACTGAAAAAGACACCGTCGAGGAACCTCGAAATAAACTGTACTTAAAATCTCGAACTAAATATTCTTATCTACTAGGTCTTTTAGTAATAGTTTTTTATCTTTATAGTCACCTTTAGTAAACGTAAACGTTGACGTATTCCGTTGCTATGGTCGACCCCGTTTATTCTTCACTGGTTTTTAGACTTTTCTTTTACTATGCATCACTCTACAGACATCTCACTAAAACTTTTTCGAAACCGTACATGGACCCTTATATCTTCCTGTGTAGGTGACACAGGAACCGGTCATTCCAAGACACCTTCGGGTTTACAGAGTCGTCGCCGACTGAAACTCCGTCATACGTTCGTCCTTTACTTCCGATTCGTTTTAACATTTGACAGCCTCGTGACTTCAGTACGATATTGTGTTTACGTGTCTCTGTGACCCGTATCTGTCTCTAAACAATGTAATTCCTTAAATTCCTTTAAACACTGGTGATTGATCATTCTAGTAATTCGATTGGTTCAGTTCTGAAGTCAGTCGTGGATACCCTTTATTGCTCAAAATATCTTGATCTGGTCTCGTCATTGATTTACTTATAATTTTCGTTATTTGTATACTTTTCCTAGAGATTAAGGACTCAACGGTTTAATATAAAAGATTTTACAAGTAAAAAAAAAACTCGTATTTTTACTTCGTTTTTACTTTCGGGATTTCTTTGTCCTTTCATTCATAAAAAGTATCGGTCCTTTTGACCATATTTAATATGTGTCCTTTCGTTTTCTTCAGTTATCATTGACTTGAACTCTTTCAGGTCTGTAACCCGAATGTTCGTTTCTTAAATTTAGTTGATAATATTTGTATAAGTTTCTTGATTTACCTTATGGTATATTTATTAATTCTCTTTTTATACTCTTACTATAGACTGTTTTATCTCTGATGGTCATCCAATTTTAATATATATATATATATATATATATATGTGTATGTCTTAGGATCTTATTTTAAATGTCATTTACTTTACTTTTTAGTGAACTTCCGGACTAGTTGTCTAAATACAAATGTCTTCTTCGTTCGTCGTTTGAAATTCCATTTATTCGACTATATTATGTTAGGTTTCTTGTCTTTCTTTTTTCTAATTTCACTCATCCCAACGTCTGGATACCCTGTGGTAATTCGTATACTTATGTATATATTACCGTAGTCGTCCTCTCCCTTCTCTCTTTCTTATATACTTCTTTATCAGAGACTTTGGAGGGGTTTACACTACGTTTTATAATTATATGTGTAGATTCTTCGAGTTGTGTAATGGTTCATCCCTTTTGATTTTTTTATAAATATGGGTTTGTGTAGTGTCGATCGGATAGTTTTCATTTTCTCCGTCAACACTTTCGTTATGCTATTTTAATAAATGTATGTCCACGAGGAGCCATTTTAACTACCGAAAGAACAAGAAATCAAGGATTCAGTACAGGTTGAGAAACACTGAGAGATCTAATATTACTCTTCAATTTAAATTGTCGATTGAAGAGTAATTTCAGATACCTCCTGTCTTACGTCGTTCTACTGTATAAAATGTACGACTCGTCTAGACACCCGGGTGCACCGGAAACGACGGGAGTGAAGGTGAACGAGGAGAGTCAGGGGACGGGCGAGTACGACCGGTACAAGTGTGAACGACAAGGGTGGTAAGACTGACGAAAACAAGAGTACGAATGACTACACGGAGGGGAACCGGACATCATCGTCGTCGAGGTCGTGGACTTTTTGATAGAAATGTTTTTTTCCTTTTTTATTTATGTAAGGATCCATTTATTTTTGACTCTCTTTAATATAGATCGTCTGGACGAGACACTTTTATGATTTCCTATATGAAATCGGACTTTACTCTTACTGTCTGTTATTGAGTTCACGCGTTTACGTTTTTTTCTTTGACTATTTCCATTGATGTATCCGTTTATATTCATATCATTTTAATACATAAACCAACGTCCAGAAGGGAAAGATTAGATTAAATTTTCTTTTAATATATTCTATTATTAGTATTTTGACATAACAACCTAAATATTATACGTTACTGTATTAAACGTACTAGTAATATGGTATTCCCCTACCTTCCCTCACGTACCTAGATACCAACTCTTTTAAGATACAATAACTTTTACTTAACCATAATTAGTCTTTATTATGAAGTTCAATTCCTTAATTAACTTTAGAAGTCCTCTTTGTGATTTTTTTGATTTTCTGTTAATTTACAGTGTGATTTTCAATAAATTACTTTTCTTCCATCATTACCTTCTTTATTTAAATAGAGTCAAAATTTCATTTGTTGATCTTTTTACTGACTACATTTACGATTAAGTAATACGAAGGGACCACCGAGTCTGTATTTCTTAGATGGATGTTACACCCTCTAGACACAAGATACAGACCCAACCTTTCTAGGGGACCTCCTCCCGTACCGTTGGGTGAGGTCATAAGAACGAACCTCTTAGGGGTACCTAGCTCATCGGACATCCGATGGTAGACACCCCAACGTTTCTCAACCTGTACTGACTCCCCGATTCGTGTCGTGTACTTTTCAGATTTGTGAAGTTAGTTTTCCGTCTCTAACTATCTTACTTACTTTTCGGAACCGGATTGAGATACCATAGATATTACTTATATGTAGTATAAATTTTTTTATGTATCAAACTTTGTACATTTTTTTGTAGGAGACGTTGTAAAGAGAAAAGAGATTTCTCTTCACCTTAACGTCATAATTACAGTCTAAATTTTTGTTTTGTTTGTTTGTTTGTTTTTTTTTTTTTTGTTTCCTTTTTGTGGAATTCTATTTTTATCAATGATTTCTGTTTCCTTTTAAATTTTCATATCTTCATAGTTAGGTACTCTTTCCGAACCAGATTGCTACCAAATTTTTACCGGTTATTCGTGTAATTTTCTCCAAGTCGTAGTAATAAGTAATCTCTTTATCTACAGTTTTGGTTTTACGGAAACTGACACCCGAGAAGATACTATAATTATCGATTGTAATTTTTATATCATTGAGTTTAAGTAAGAAAAAATAACAACAAATCAGTGATTCAGTATAGACTAAGGAACACTGAGGTACCTGACGTCGTACGGATGGGAGGGACAGGAAACGATAGAGGAACTCAAACGAGTTTGAGTACAGGTAACTCAACCACTATGGTAGGTTAGTAGAGTAGGAGACAGTGGGGGAAGACGATGACAGGAGTTAGAAAAGATCGTGGTCTAAGAGAAGGTTACTCAACAGAGTATCGTGGTCCTTTGGTTTCATGACCTCGAAGTCGAAGTCATAGTCAGGAAGGTTATACCTATAAGTTCTTCACAAAGGAAATTCTAACTGACTAAACTAAAGGAACGACAAGTTTCCTGAGAGTTCTTAGAAGAGGTTGTGGTGTCATACTTCCGTAGTTAAGAAGTCACAAGACTGAAATACCAAGTTGAGGGTATAGGTGTATACTAATGACCTTTTTAGTATCAAAACTGAGATACAGACGTCAGTGGTAGACGTCACTAAAATCTCTGGTTCTTTATTTCAGACAGTGATAAAAGTAAAAAAAGACGGAGATAAAAGGTACTTCACTACCTTGGTCTAAGGTACTAGAATCAAAAAAACTTACAACTCAAAATTCGGTCGAAGTAGTGAGACGAGAAAGTGGAATTACTTGTCCGACAAATTAATGAATAAAAGACAGTATTCCCACCATAGTAGACGTATAGATGAAAAAATTAAAATTAAAAATGAAATAAAACGAAATGTTATACCATAACCAAAACGGTATGTAACTGTACTTAGTCGGTGTCCACATGTACTAAAGGGTTAGGACTTGGGGGGAGGGTGAAGGGTGGGGTATAGTAGAGAGACCTAGTAGGGACACGTGGTCGGGGTTCGTAGGACATAGGACATAACTTGTATCTGACCGTTAAGTAAAGAATGTACTATCATATGTACAAAGTTACGGTAAGAGGGTTTAGTAGGGTGGGAACGGGAGAGGGTGTCTCAGGTTTTCAGGCAATATATGTAGACACAGAGATAACGATAGAGTGTGTGTCCCAATAGTAATGGTAGAAAGATTTAAGGTGTATATACACAATCATATGACATAACCACAAAAAGAAAGACCAAATGAAGTGAGACATATTATCCAAGGTCAAAGTAGTTGGAGTAATCTTGACTAAGGTTACATAAGAAACATTACCGACTCATTATGAGGTAACACATATACAAGGTGTCGAAAGAATAGGTAAGTTGACAACTACCTGTAGATCCAACAAAGGTACAGGACCGATAATATTTGTCACGACGTTACTTGTAACCCCATGTGCACAGGGAAAGTTGAGACCAAATGAACAACACATACGGGTCTTCACCCTAACGACCCAGTATTCCTCAAGATAAAGGTAAAAAAATTCCTTAGAGGTGTGACAAGAGGTTTCACCGACATGATTAAACATAAGGGTGGTTGTCACATTCTCCCAAGGGAAAGGAGGTGTGGGAGAGGTCGTAAATAACGAACATCTGAAAACCTAGTGTCGGTAAGACTGACCGTACGTTACCATGGAGTAACACCAAAACTAAACGTAAAGAGATTATTACTCACTACAACTCGTAGAAAAGTACACAAACAATCGGTAGGTATACAGAAGAACCCTCTTTACAGACAAATCAAGGAACCGGGTAAAAAAGTAACCCAGCAAATAAAGAAACCTTAACTTGACTTATTCAACGAACATATAAAAACTCTAATCGACAAACAGTCAACGAAGTAAACGATAATAAAAGAGGGTAAGGCTTCCGACAGAAAAGTGGAACGAATATCAAAGGAAACAACACGTCTTCGAAAATTAAAATCAAAATTAACTAGTGTAAACAAATATAAACGAAAATAAAGGTAATAAGACCCTCCACGTAGTATCTCCTAGGACGACACTAAGTACAGCCTCTCACAAAACGGATACAAGAGGAGATCCTCAAAATATCAAAGACCAGAATGTAAATCTAGAAATTAGGTAAAACTCAAATAAAAACACATACCACAATCTTTCACTAGATCAAATTAAGAAAATGTTCACCAACTGGTCAAAAGGGTCGTGGTGAACAATTTCTCTAACAGAAATTAGGTAACATATAAGAACGGAGGAAACAACTTCTATGCCACAGGTATACACACACCTAAATAGAGACCCGAAAGATATAAGAAGGTAACTAGATATAAAGACAGAAACACGGTCATGGTATGACATCGACTGACACCGAAACATCATCTCGTACTTCAGTCCGTCCAACTAAGGAGGTCAAGGTAAGAAGAAAGAGTTCTAACGAAACTGATAAGCTCCAAAAAACATAAAGGTATGTTTGACACTTTAATAAACAAGATCGAGACACTTTTTATGGCGACCATCGAACTATCCCTAACGTGACTTAGACATCTAACGAAACCCATTATAGGAGTAAAAGTGATATAACTAAGAAGGTTAGGTACTTGTACCATATAAAGAGGTAGATAATCACAGGAGAAACTTAAGAAAGTAGTCACAAAATATTAAAAGATATATATCCAGAAATCAAAGAAATCCATCTACATAAGGATTCATAATATAAGAAAAGTAACGTTTCCACTTACCTTAATAAAGGAATTAAAGAAAAAGATGAAAGAGTAATAATCACATACCGTTGTGTTCCCTAAAGACACACAACTAAAGTATAGGACGTTGAAAAGATATAAGTAACTAATCGAGATCATTAAAAGACCACCTTAGAAATCCCAAAAGATACATCTCCTAGTACAGTAGACGTTTCTCACTCTCAAAATGAAGAAGAAAAGGTTAAACCTAAAGAAAATAAAGAAAAAGACGAGACTAACGACACCGGTTTTGAAGGTCTTGATACAACTTATCATCATCACTTTCACCCGTGGGTACAGAACAAGGACTGGAATCTCCTTTACGAAAGTTAAAAAGTGGTAACTCCTATTACAAACGACATCCAAACAGTGTTTATCGAAAATAAAACAACTCCATACAAGGAAGATAAGGAGGAAAGACCTCTCAAAAATAGTATTTACCTACAACTTAAAACAGTTTCCGGAAGAGACGTAGATAACTCTATTAGTATACCGAAAATAAAAAGTTCAACAATTACACCACTTAATGTAACTAACTAAACGCTTATGACTTCTTAGGAACATAGGGACCCTATTTCGGGTGAACCAGTACCACATACTAGAAAAATTACACAACAACCGAAGACTAACGATTCTAAAACAACTCCTATAAAAGTAGATACAAGTAGTCACTATAACCGGACATCAAAAGAAAAAAACACCGTAGAGACAGTACAAAACCATAATCCCACTACGACCGGAGTATCTTACTCAAACCTGCAAATGGAAGGACACGTTAAAAGACCTTCTCAAACTCATCCTATCCACAATCGAGAAGACATTTAAAAACCATCTTAAGTCGACACTTCGGCAGACCTGGACCCGAAAACAAACGACCTTCTAAAGACTAATGTCAAAGTTAAAGGTACGAACACTACCCAGACAATTCTAAAAGATAAAGAAGGACCAAGTCAAAACCTTTCAACATGAAAAGATTCTTAAACAGGTAAAGAAGGTGTAACAGGTAAAATAACCGTATATTAACGAATATCATCAGAGAATACTAAGAAACATAAAGACACAACAGACAACACTAGAGAGGTAAAACTAAAGATTAAAATAACCAAAATAACTAAAGAGGGAAACAAAGAACTACTCAGACCGATTACCAAACAGTTAAAATAAATAGGAAAGTTTCTTGGTCGTAAACCGAAACAACTAAAAACGATACCAGAGAAAACAAAGAAAACGTAAAAACGTAAATAAACACAGGATTCAAAATTCTAAAGAAAGGAAGATGATTGGGACCCCAATAGGTAAAGAAGGAAAGGATCAACGAAATCCTCATGTCAATCCAATAAATAAACTGAAAAAAAGAACAAAGAACTCCATACGGACACAACGATACTTGAAAGGAGAATCGTGACGAAAATATCACAGGGTGTCCAAAACCCACCAACACAAAATTAAAAGTAAGTAAAGATACGTATAAAACTAAAGATAAAACTAAATAAGACACTAAACAACCAATAAGTCTTCGCACAACAAGTCGGAGGTATACAACCTTAAAAATTATCAAAAAGAGAACATTAAATCTACATTAGAATGACGTAATACCAGTCTTTTCTACGAATCATACTAAAGTTAAAAAAACTTAAATGGTTCCGATCTAAATAATAGGTCCTACACTAGATAGGACCTCTTCAAAGATACTCGTGAACTCTTTTTCCACTTTAAGTAACAAAACCCCACTTTACAGGACATCTATAGTTAATCCAGATTGACCAGACAACATTATAAATTTCAAACGTAAAGAAACAATTAAAAGACAAATCAACTATATAGGTATCTACACTCACCTCATAATTTCAGAGGGTGATAATAACACAATAACAATTAAAGGGGAAAGTATGAACAATCGTAAACAGAATGTATAACGCCACGAGGATACAACCCACGTATATATAAATATTAACAGTATAGAAGAAGAACCTAACTAGGAAACTAGTAATACATCACAGGAAAAAACAGAGAAAAGTGTCGGAATAAAAATTTCATATAAATTATACTATACTCATAACGATGAAGACGAAAGAAAACCAGAGGTAAACACACTTTATAGAAAAAGGTCGGGAAGTGAAAGTTAGACATACACAGGGGACAAAACTCCACTCAGAGAACATCTATTGTATATATCCCTAGAACGAAAAAATAGGTAAGTCGGTCAGAAACAGAAAACCAACCCCGTAAGGTAGGTAAATGGAAATTCCATTAATAACTATTCATACCAGGGAAACGATAAAGGAAATAAAACCCCCCCAACACAAATATTTGAAAAAAACATAAAGGACAGATCTCTTACAGGAAATCCTAAACAACCTCTCGACCAAACCACCACGACTTAAGAGAGTCGAAAACGAACAGACATTTCTAAAACTAAAGAGGAAGCATAAACTTACTCTAGGAACGACCCATGTCATTAGACCCGACATCCAATAAAAGAAAGTAGTGAAATTTATACAGAACGGTAAGGGAGGACCGGACTTCTCAAAGATAACTTTCTAGTCGACAATAGGAATACCCTTAGGGGAACACACAATAAACAACAAAAAGAGAATGACGAAAATTATAAACAAGAAACACAAACTAGAAACAATTAAACTAATTATACACAGAACCCCACAAAACAGAACCCAAATAATACAAAACCTGAGAGACCCAAAGAACCTGAACCTACTTATAAAGGAAGGGGTAAAATCCCTTCAAAAGTTGATAATAGAGGAGTTGATAAAAGAGTACCAGAAAGAAAACCAGAAGAAGAAGAACCTGAGGATATTAAGTTTACAACCTCATAAAGTATAAAAGGACCTCTAGAGACTCTAACAGGAGTAAAGAAAATTAAGCAAAAAGAAAAAAGGAGAGACGAACTAAATAAAGATGGTAAGATAGAAGATAAAGTGATTAGGATAGAAGACGGAGGCAATAAGATGATAAACGGAGATCCCACAAAGACTAGAGTAAATAACGTAATAAGTAGTATATAACTGAGAAGATAAAAAGATCCAGGAACAATTTGGAAAGAACGTAGTTAGGAACATAGGTCCGATAAATAGACACTAAGGTAAAATTAAAGTTCTAAAACCTAGTAAAAGTGATAGTAATAAGTCTTAAGAAAAAGACTATCTAAGGGATAGAGAAGGAGAAAACAAACGAAACCACCTGTAAAGAGCACAAAGAAATGGACGACCCATAAGGAGAGAGAGAAGTAGAACCAATATAACGACGCAAACCCCACCGGAAAGATATAAGACCCTTAAACACCTCAAGACAAATAATACCTCGAAGAAGTGACACCCACCCAAACATAGTCACGAACAGTTCTAAAGAACCAATCACTTCGAACACAACCACAAGACCACCCACCTCGACCTAAAAAGAGAGACCTCACGTTACTACACAGGTCATTTCTCAATACTCGACAGTCACCAAAACCTCATTGAAACTCAACGGACTAACTTCGAGTCCCCACACAAGGACACAACAACCTCTTAAACGCACCATACAGAATGAGACCTTGAACAACCGGGAATCCACAACGAACCAAAAGTACATCCATACCTCCGTAAACTACTCGAGGATAACTAATTACAAGGGACCTCAGTCCTCAAGAGACTACAAGAGTCCTAAACCTGAATTCGGATGACGAAGACCAAAAGTCAAAATAAAAATGTCAACAGAGTTCTGAAAGGGAAGATATGGTGTGGTAACTATTTTGTAGATCCAATTTCTACTTTTCAAAGAGGTGTAACACCCTGTGGGTCTCTCCAAGTGTCTCAATGTACCTCTTCTCTTCTCTCTCCCCCCTCAACCTCCACTGGGCTTACTCTACTTCACCTTAGTTTTCTCCTCTCTCGATCGATCGGTCATTAGTGAAGGAATACTCACGAGGTGTTAGACCTGGTGAGTCTTTATAAGTGCCTTAATATGTCTCTTCTCCTCTCCCTCCTTCCTCTGTATTCACCAGTCCTCATATTTTCTCCCTTTACTGTTCCTCTCTCTGTCTAGGTCGGTCATCAGTCAAGGGCTTCGAAAGAGGTGGCAGACCTTGTGTGTCTTTAAGTGTCTCAACCTATCTCTTTTTTTCCCCCTCCTTCATCTGTCCCCGCTAGATCACCCCTTTTTCCTCTCAGGTTTCCTCTTCTCTCGAGAGTCCGGTCATTAGAGTGAGAGTTCATATTTACCCATGACTTCTAACGCAAAAACTTCCATGTTTTACTATTGTTTATGGTTTTTCGTTTCTAATTTTTAGATCTCATCTCCAACCTAAATTTTTTATGTTATAATTTTTTATCTTCTTTTTTTTTCTTTCTTCAGTGTTCTTAATAATTTATTATTATTATTTTAATTTTTTATATATATATATACTTCAAACGAATTTTTATCCCAGAAAAAAAACCCCCCCTCATTATGATCCAATATTTTTACTTTTGATTTCCTCTTTATCTCCTGAATTTTTAATTTTTCACAATTTTTTTTCTTCTTCTTTTTCTTTTCTTCTTTTTTGTTTGTAGTTTTTTTTTCTTAATGACATTTTTACCATTTCTATATAGATCCCGAATTAGATAACGTTGAAAGTGAAGGTTCTGCCAAGGGAGACAAAATCGAAGAAGATAAACGACCAGAGAAGTCACAGGTTAAAGGTAGTACTGTGTCCCCCCACCACCACCTGTCAAAGAAAATCCGAGCGAACAAGTCAGCGAGACACCCCTCCCTCCCTACGACGTTTGTTTATTGTGACCGCTCACGAACGTCACAGGGTCGGTACGACCCGGACTGAGACGAGTGACACGTGTGTCGAGTCCGAGATCCAACTAGACGACCCTTGGTAGACTCCGGTCGGGACCCGACGTACGTGGAGGGTCAGGATTCGACGAATCCGAGTCCGTGAGTCCATCAGGGGTCTCCGCGTCTGACCAACCCGGACGTAAAACACGGGAAGGGTCCAGGCTCGTCGAGTCCACAAACCGCTCGTGCCAGCGACACTGAATAGCGGAGAGGACAGGGACGACGAGTCAAAAGACCCACATGTCGACCACATGAAAGAGTCCGCCTACTACTGACAGGTCTTGGGGTTCTTCAGAATCAATCGTTTCTTCGGACAAACGTCAAAGTATCCATTATAGAGAGACCCCGACGTGAACGGGTGAAGGCCGGGAAGGTTGAGACCGACGGATAGTGACCTCCCCCTACCGGCCGTCGGTCGATTAAGACAAGGTAGGAAACAAGACACGCGTCAGGACCGTCGCAGAATACAATCTCGAAAAGCGTACCATCGATAGGGTGTTGGATCAAACGATCGGGTTCAATCGAGTGAGACCGATGTGAGCCCCGTAAACCCCGTAAGTCCGGGTTAGGAACACTTCGTTACGTCGGGTACGGAGGGACGGGTACGGGGCGAACGATCACCGTCTACGTCCACAGACGCGACGAAGAGACGACCCCCTCAATGGCAACCCGAGTATTAGACACCCAAAATTAATAAATAAATAAAAAGAAGGGACAATACAACGGGAGACACGAAGGTTCCGAGCGGTGTCTGCGCCGTCACTCTCACAAAGGACCACAAACCTTTGAAGAGAGAAAAATTCTGAGGGAAGGTCCCTGATTCGAGGGAGGGATGGAGAAAACAGAGAAAAAAACAGAAAATATAAAAAAGGATGGATAAAAGCTTCTGTTACTCGACGAAAAGACCCACGGACTACAGGAGACGGTCGTAAGTCTTCAACAAAACACCTTAAATAAGTTGCAAGTTTACAAAAAAAACTACTTAAACAAACCCTCTTTCACCAGAGGGACAGGATAAGGAGACGATAGAATCCTGGCGGGAGGGTCAAATTCAACTTTTAGATTCAAAACTTGTTTAATTTGAGTCTTACCTTAAAAGTAGTTTTTTGATCATTTTATGTAACAGTAGAAACTTGTCTCAAATCCAAATTTACAAGATTGAAACTCTTCTAAAGGTTTAACCGAAAAGTCGATTCTTCCAAAAGATTTTGTCCTGTCGTGACGTTCCTGTAATAGTTGACGTTTAAGTCAGAGTTACATGGAGTAGATAAGACAAGAAGTGATCAGTAGATCGGTATCCTTTACTACCGGTTTCGCTTAAGATCCGTGAAAAAATCAGAACCTTTTGAGGGTATGATGAGGACTAATTTTACATATTCTTCCACAAGATAAAAGAGAAAGTTTAAAATTACTTTTTATAATCATCGTCAGTCATGTATTCTCCATATCCATAATTTTTTTATGTAAATTACAAGAGTTACTAAAACAAAAGGGTAAATTGTTAATAATGATATTATTTGGGTTTCGTATTTCATAAAAAGATAATACTTTTTTACCTTATTAAATTTATTAGTCGGTGAATAGAAGATTTAAAATCATGTTTGGATTAGATAAATTTGGAAAGATAAATAGTGTTTTATGTAATAATTTTTTCAATAGAACGAAGAATTTTATAGGAAATTTGTTACAAACTGTTATACATAAGGTGTATTAACGACAGTGATGGAAGAAAAGTGAAAGGAACCATAATGGTTTAACCTTATTATTAATACTATGATAAATAGTCGTTTTTACCTTCTATTTTGGTCATATTTCACCTTGTATGGAGTTGTATTATTTTCGATATATACTGTTTGGGTGTCGTTTGTAATAGGAGTTACCACTTTTTAACTTTCGTAAAGGGGATTTCAGTCCTTGTTCTGTTCCCACAGGTGAAAGTGGCGATGATAAGTTGTATCAAGACCTTCAAAACCGGTGTCGTTAGTCTCGTCTTTTTCTTTATTTTCCTTAGGTTTAACCTTTTCTTCTTCATTTTGAGAGACAAACGCCTACTGTACTAGGAGATGTATCTTTTGGGATTTCTGAGGTGGTCTTTTAATGATCTCGATTAGTTACTTATATCATTTCAACGTCCTATATTTTAGTTGTGTGTCTTTAGGGAACGTAAGGATATGTGCTTATTACTCTTTCATCTTTTTCTTTAATTCCTTTGTTAAGGTAAGTGGTAACGTTGCTTTTCTTATTTTATGAATCCTTATATAGATGGATTTCTTTGATTTCTGGATATATATCTTTTGATATTTTGTGACTACTTTCTTTAGTTTCTCCTGTGATTATCTACCTCTTTATATGGTACAAGTACCTAGCCTTCTTAGTTATATCACTTTTACTCATATGATGGGTTTCGTTAAATGTTTAAGTTACGTTAGGGATAGTTCGATGGTCGGTGTAAAAAGTGTCTTGATCTTGTTTATTAAAGTTCTAAACATACCTTTATGTTTTTTGGAGCTTATCGGTTTCGTTAGAACTCTTTCTTCTTACCTTGACCTCCTTAGTTGAACGGACTGAAGTCCGAGATGATGTTTCGGTGTCAGTAGTTCTGTCATACCATGACCGTGTTTCTGTCTGTATATCTAGTTACCTTGTTTTATCTTTCGGGTCTCTATTTAGGTGTGTGTATACCTGTGGAATAGAAACTGTTTCCTCCGTTCTTATATGTTACCTCATTTCTGTTAGAGAAATTGTTCACCACGACCCTTTTGACCAGTTGGTGAACATTTTCTTACTTTGATCTAGTGAAAGATTGTGGCATGTGTTTTTATTTGAGTTTTACCTAATTTCTAGATTTACATTCTAGTCTTTGATATTTTGAGGATCTCCTCTTGTATCCGTTTTGTGAGAGTCTGTATTTAGTGTCGTCCTAGGAGATACTAGGTGGAGGGTCTTAAGACCTTTATTTTCGTTTTTATTTGTTTACCCTAGATTAATTTTAATTTTCGAAGACGTGTTGTTTCCTTTTATATTCGTTCCACTTTTCTGTCGGAAGACTTACCCTCTTTTATTATCGTTTACTTCGTTGACTGTTTGTTGATTAGAGTTTTTATATGTTCGTTGAATACGTCGAGTTAAGGTCTTTTTATTTGCTGGGTTAGTTTTTTACCCGGTTTCTTGATTTATCTGTAAAGAGGTTTCTTCTGTATGCCTACCGATTGTTTGTGTACTTTTCTACGAGTTGTAGTGAGTAATAATCTCTTTACGTTTAGTTTTGGTGTTACTCCATGGTGAAGTGTGGTCAGTCTTACCGACGCTAGGTTTTTAGACGTTCGTTATTTACGACCTCTCCCACACCTCTTTTCCCTTGGGAGGATGTGACAACCACCCTTACGTTTGATCATGTCGGTGATACCTCTTGTCACACCTCTAAGGAATTTTTTAACGTTTATCTTGATGGAATACTGGGTCGTTAGGGTGACGACCCGTATGTGTGACTCCTTTGGTCTTAACTTTCTCTGTGTACATGGGGTTACAAGTAGCGTCGTGACAAATATTATCGGTCCTGTACCTTTGTTGGATCTACAGGTAGTCGTCTACTTACCTATTCTTTCGACACCATGTATATGTGTTACCTCATAATGAGTCGGCAATTTTTCTTAAGTAAACTTAGTCAAGACTACTCTACCTACTTTGACCTCGGTTAATATGTCTCACTTCATTCGGTCTTTCTTTTTGTGGTTATGTCATATGATTGTGTATATATACCTTAAATCCTTCTACCGTTACTGCTGGGACATACGTTCTGTCCTTTTTTCTGTGTCTACACATATGGTCTGAAAACCTGAGTCTCCCTCTCCCTCTCCCACCCTACTAAACCCTCTTACCCTTAAGATTGTACATATGACAGTACATTCTTAACTTAGCGGTCAGGTACAGACTGTATCCCACGTCGAACGAACCCCGACCACGTACCCCTACTGGGTCTCTCTACAACACCCCTCCCTCCACCCTCCCCCCAAGTACAAACCCTTGCGTACATTCTTAATTTCTAAAATTTTAAATTTTTTTTTATTTTTTAATTTTATTTTTTTTTTATTTCTGGATTCGTAAGTGTGATTTTTTTTTTATTTATTTATTTTTATTTATTTATTTTATTTTATATAACCGTTCATCGAGTTTATGAGTTCTTGTAATGTTTCCGGGGGGGGGTTTTTTTTTTTATTTCACCATAGATGTTTCTTGCACCCTGTACCATAACCATGGGACGTCAGCTATTCGATGACCAATATACATGGAGGAGTAAAATATCTAGTCTATCTATTCTACTATATAGATTTTCACAAACTATATCAGTTTACAACGTGACTTACACTATGTGAATCATATATTATTTTGTATGATTGACGGTTAACAATAGTAACAATAAATAGTCAAGTCAAGTCAGCGAGTCAGCACAGGCTGAGAAACGCTGGGGTACTTAGCGTCGTACGGTCCGGAGGGACAGGTAGTGGTAGAGGGTCTCAAGTGAGTCTGAGTGCAGGTAGCTCAGGCACTACGGTAGGTCGGTAGAGTAGGAGACAGCAGGGGAAGAGGAGGACGGAGGTTAGGGAGGGTCGTAGTCTCAGAAAAGGTTACTCAGTTGAGAAGTGTACTCCACCGGTTTCATGACCTCGAAGTCGAAATCGTAGTAAGGAAGGTTTCTTTAGGGTCTCAACTAGAGGAAGTCTTACCTGACCAACCTACAGGAACGTAAGGTTCCCTGAGAGTTCTCAGAAGAGGTTGTAGTGTCAAGTTTTCGTAGTTAAGAAACCACGAGTCGGAAGAAGTGACAGGTTGAGGGTGTAGGTATGTACTGGTGCCCCTTTTGGTATCGGAACTGATCTGCCTGGAATCAGCCGTTTCATTACACAGACGAAAACTTATATGATGGATCCAGCCAGTATTGAAAAGAAGGTTCCTCATTCAGAAAATTAAAGTACCGACGTCAGTGGTAGACGTCACTAAAACCTCGGGTTCTTTATTTCAGACTGTAACGACGTATTTTTTTATTTCGTCATTTAAGTCGTTACAGGACCTAGAAATAGTGTTGTGTTTGAGTATTAATGACAGGAGTCTTATGGGTAGAAGGGGTCTAAACTATAAACACCAATTTCCTGGGTATGTAGAACTAGGGTTGGATATGAAATGTTACTCATTAAAAAGTCAGTAAAGGTTAATACATCTATTAAAACTCTATTATAACCATGGTTCACCGGAGATATTCCTTATTAAAACTAGTCACAATAGACATACAGGAAGATATATTTTAGAAAAGTAAAAGTTATTGATGTAAGACATATGAAATACTTTTAGTTATTAAAATAGGTTTTGAAAAATCGTAAATAAAAACTGACTTGATTTCCATGAAGATTTCAACATACATGTATTGTAGTTACTTCCTCAGTGTATTATAAAACTATCCTTTAATTATTAAGACCTTTGATCCACGTGTCTATTCAATAACTATGAAAGTAGTGGGTTCCAAAAAACAAACAAAATAAAAAGAGTTCAAATGAAAGAATATATGTGTTTTTTTAGAATACTTAGACCTAAATAAACTATGAATAGTAAAAGAGACAAAGGTATATCTTTGATTCTTTTATAATGTATTATAGTTTAAAAGTTTCTTAAGTTCAGTATATCTAGGTCAACTTTATTCATTAGTGTTAGAAATGTTAGTAAAAATGTTACTGGTATTACGTATTAATATTGAAACGAAATTGTATAGATGAAAAGAAACGACGTATACAATAAGAATGAGACCAGAATGCGAAGTTCTACAATAAAGCAAAGACTATGAAATAGATCACCAGAAAATGGAAAAGTACAGACAAAAAGACGGGTTCCCGTACCTAATTTTTGAATCTCGTTTAATAGATACGTTTTACATAAATGTAGTAGTTTGAAAATTTAATACTTAAAAACTGTATGTGTTCTGAGGTGACCAAATTAATATTGTATCCAGTGAAATTCGAATCCTCTTTTAGTTTGAGATTCAGAACTGAGATTCAGCTCAGACGATCGAGAAAATTTTTCTGTGAATGTTGATCCAAGTAGACACAATTTAGGAGATCCGTTCCTGAAACGACAACAACGACTTACCGTGAACGGGTCAGTCTTTACTTTAACATGGTCTTTCTAGTCTTATTTCGTTGTCCTCTAGTAACTGGATCTTGAACCGAGTATAAGGTTTCGGACCCCAATAAGTACTCTTCCTCAACCAGTGGTACACCACGATAACATTGTGTCGTCCGGACCCAGAAAAACGTTTTACTTGTTATTGTAATACGAGTACCTTTTGTAGCCATCTTGATACTTTAGAAAATTTTTATGTAGACGCAATCGTTTCCTTGACCTCCTCCTTTACCTTTGGGTCGGGTTATAAAAACGGACTTTTTAAGGTGTCTTTCTCCTCGGTCCGTCCGATATCAGGTACCCCTGAGTTTCTCAGTCTGTGCTGATTCATTGGCTCGTTTGGTATCGTTTCCTTTATTTTGTTTAGTTATCTTTATTATAGTTACTCGTTAAATTATAAGTTTATATTTTAAAGAGTCTAAATTCAAATTGAACTATCACATAAATTTTTAAGGTTATCCATTTATACAGACTAAAACTTGTGTGAGAACGTAGTAGAAGAGATGGAAGAGAGAGAGAGAGAGTGTGTGTGTTTTATATACATCTATGTGGATGCGTGGTTCATTTAACGATCTTATATGAGAGAACGATTTTAAAACGTCCTGTCTAGGTGCTCTCGGGGTACTTGATACACCTACTTATATTATTATAGCTATCTTTACTCTCACGTATACATTATTTGACGCCTACGTTCATTTTATTCTTAGTGGAGATGATCCTCTGACTTGTGTTTCAGATGATCATCAGTCTATTTTGAAGAACTGTTAAATCTATGATGAAAAGTCTTTACACATCAGGCAAAGGACGGGGTTCACTGAAATATCACATTAGATCATTACTAGTTTGTTAAAAACATAATAGTTTTCTTTCGAACTTAACAATCTGATTTGACTGAATCATGGTTCATTTTAGATCACTGATGTTAAATTTTAAAGACAATATAATAACATTTTCGGTTAAAAATTTTCGAAAGTTTTAGAAGAAATTAAAGGATTTCTGATTCTAAAAAATGTACACGACTGTCTTTACTTTGTAGTGACTTACACGCGGTAAAAAAAATTCCATTTCTTTTGTATATGAAAACACAAGAACCAATGACAAAACATTGAACTCCCGTTTTGACGGTCTTTATTGTGTTCCTTTGTCTGTGTATTTTATAAAATATAAGTCCGAGTAAACTTGTAGGACTGGTAAAAAAGAAGAAATTCATATAGGTCAAAGAAAACTATCATTAAGAACGAATGAATACGTTTTGTCCTTTAGTAAAACATATACGGTCAAAAGTATAAATTATTTGTGTCCACACATAGTAATCTTGAGTCGTAAACTAACGTGACTTTTATTTTATCGGCGTGTTAACATCTCGTTCCCTTTCCACATCTCTTTTTAGTACCCTACTTAAAACCTCTGTTTTGTACTTTACTTGTATACTTTTCTTCGGTCCACTAGGAAGTGTCAGTAAAGACGTAGAGGCTCAGGTACCACAGGTAACATATTGTTAAATTTGTTAAATTTAGCAAAATTTCTTCAAAACCCCTGAGCCTGTGACGCGTATTGTTTCTACTACGAACGTTCCCCTTTTATTACCGGGACATCTCCTCATGGACTGTAAATATGAAAAATATATTAGGTCTCTAACTTCTACTAAAAGGAAGAAAGGTCGGTTCAGTAATTCTGACTTAATTACTGTTCATGTTTTATTCCATACCTACACTTGGTATTTTCATCTGAATCGAAGAGACAGTTTTACCGGAAAGAAGAGAAAGACAATAATCACATTATCAAAGGTCATCCGTCCCTCTCTTTTCTCTCCCTTCCGAAAGGAGGAGGACCGACGACCTCACCCTTTACACTCACCGAGAAATTTATGTCACTCTAATCCGTGGTGGTATACGTACGGGTGTAGATCCCACAAAATTCGATTAATCTTTTAGTTTGTCTTTTTATTTATGTTTACAAGAATATAACACAATATAATATAGTACAAACTAACAGTAAACAAACTAGAAACATTTTTGGTGGTCTTTCTCCCAATAAAAGATCCATATTTATTTTACATAATTAACGTCGAGGAAGAGGTGGTTTACTATAATTCGGTTACGTAAAAGTCAATTCGTTCTGTCACCTTTACGTCTAATCACTCAGTTACAGGATCGTTTCAATTCCGACTCCCAGGTGTCGTCTCTACATTGTTGAAAGGGTATGATGACCCTTTTGTAAAGGTTACAGAAGGATTCTGAGACACACACACATGTACGTAAAACTTTTACCTTTATGGAGACAGTGACTTTCCTTTTGTGACTTTTTACAACTAATGCAGATTCACAACAATCAAAGAGTCAATACAGACTAGAAAACGTAGGTGTACCTGGTATGGGACGGTCCGAGGAGACAGGTACCTTAGGAGGTCTGTTCTTATGACTCACTCATCGACAAGGGAAGGGGTCCCTTAGAAGAATTGGGGTCCCTGACTTGGACACAGAGAATATAGAGGACGTAACTGTCCAATGACAGAATCGGTGGTCCCTTCGGGTTTATTCTTACTAACTAGTTCCTAACAGTCCCAATGGTACTTACCTATGTGTGTCATACGTGACACATATACTACGTCCCAATGAGACCAACAAAAAAAAAAAAAAAAAAATCATTTGTAGTACTTGTGTACTACGTCACGACTCAGGAAGTCCTACCCTATTATTTACTGTCTTATTCTCGATTAACAATCAAGTAAGGGACGAAATTACCAATATTATAAACTATATCTAATAGTAAGTTCTGCAAAGAGACGGATGGTGAACTGAGATACGTTTTAGGTTCGGTCATACGATATTACTAAAGGTCACAATTTAAATTCCTTGGGATCTGAAAGTCTATCTTAAAATTTAGGAACAAGGAGTAAATGTTTGAGTGTCTATAACTTATGTGGTGAATTCGAGATGCGGAAGAATAGAATTTATTCTGTCATTATGAATTAACTGTCGTGTCACAGAGACTCTTAGTCGAGTATAAAATACACTAATGAATTCTTTGATATCAAAAGTTATTTACAATTAAGGTTACCTTAGGGTGAAACCTTTAGAATTTAAGATATAGTAAATCGTTTATAATTTATTCACGATTTAAAAGATCAATGAGGATAACGAGTCACTCTGTTCTTAGGTTCGTTTCATAAGGACTGGATTACAATCTTAAGGAAATATATAAGTTAGGTTAACCCAATTTAGTCTGACAGAACTCTAGGAGTTGTTTAATTTGTTTTTGATTGCCTTCGAATCTAAAAAGTTAAGTTTTATTCATAAGAGGTGAATTCGGTAGTCTATCAAAGGTCAATAAATTGTCTAACTTTTCTAAGGGAGATGATGTACCTATTACACTTATCTATTTTTAGTGTGATTGAAATTGTAGATAATATAACGTTGTATTCTAATTAGAAAATTACTCTTTGAAAGTTTTGGGTTTGAGTAAAAGTGTTAATCGTATTTATACACTTTCTGGATTTTGATACGAATATAAAAGGTCTCATACTAAATGACTAAAATGTGTATAAAATATTTACACACACACACATATATATATATATATATATATATATATATATATATATATATCAAATGTTTTGGTAAGTTGTAGTTCGGTAATGAAAGGATTTTAGTACTCTTATATTTGATTCGACTATCGTACATTACTATTAACACACTCAAAGTCAACATACTCAAAATGTCATTTTATTTATTTCCGATAACCACACACAAATACAACCTAAACTACAAAGATAGACCTTGTGATTTAAGGGTGAACTTCTATGTGTTTTACTTTGTTGTACAGTTTTCTCTCGCAAATACCTTTATGAAATTTCCATAACACAGTAAAAACTCCTTATCTTAAAAAGAGTAGTCATTTAGATACGGGAACGGTTTATTTCAACGTAAACTTTATGTCGTGACAGTCTACGAAATAAACTTTTCTTTGTCTTCTTCTCACAACGTATTACAATACTTTAGAAACGATATTGTACCTTCACCAGAAAGAGAGTCTATCTATCTGTCTGTCTGCCTGAATCATAAACAAGATAGCTTTCACTTTCACCTTCAGAAAGTCAGTACGGGCTGAGAAACACTGTGGTACCTGATATAAGGTACCTCAAGAGATCCGGTCTTATGACCTCACCTATCGGAAAGCGAAGAGGTCCCATAGAAGGGTTGGGTCCCTAACTTGGGTCTAGAGGACGTAACGTCCGCCTGAGAAATGGTGTAAAACTTGGTATTCCCTTTGGGTTCTTATGAACTCACCTATCGGATTGGGAAGAGGTTGCGTAGAAAACCTGGGTCCTTAGGTTAGTCCTAAACAAGATAAGTAAAGTCAAGTCAGAGAGTCAGTACAGGCTGAGCAACGTTGGGGTATTTAGTGTCGTGCGGTTCGGAGGGACAGATAGTGGTTGAGGACCTCAAATGGGTTTGAGTACAGGTAGGTCAACCTCTACGGTCGGTCGGTAGAGTAGGAGACAGAAGGGGAAGAGGAGGACGGGGGTTAGGAAGGGTCGTAGTCTCAGAAAAGGTCACTCAGTTGAGAAGCGTTCTCCACCAGTTTCATAACCTCAAAGTCAAAGTAGTAGTCAGGAAGGTTACTTGTGGGTCCTGACTAGAGGAAATCCATCCTGACCAACCTAGAGGAACGTCAGGTTCCCTGAGAGTTCTCAGAAGAGGTTGTGGTGTCAAGTTTTCGTAGTTAAGAAGTCGTGAGTCGGAAGAAGTGTCAGATTGAGGGTATAGGTATGTACTGGTGACCTTTTTGGTATCGGAACTGATCTGCCCGGAAACAACCGTTTCATTACCGAGACGAAAAATTATACAATAGATCTAACTAGTATTGAAAGGAAGGTTCCTCATTCTCAGAAAATTGAAGTACCGACGTTAGTGGTAGACATCTCTAAAACCTCTGGGGTTTTATTTCAGACTGTGACGAAGGTGAGAAAGGGGTAGATAAACGGTACTTCACTACCCTGGTCTACGGTACTAGAAACAAAAGACTTACAACTCGGAATCCGGTTGAAAAAGTGAGAGGAGAAAGTGAAAGTAGTTCTCCGAAAAATCATAGAGAAGTGAAAGACGGTATTCCCACCACAGTAGACGTATAGACTCCTATAACTATGAAGAGAGCCGTTAGAACTAAGGTCGAACACGAAGAAGGTCGGGTCGCAAAGAGTACTACATGAGATGTATATTCAAGACAATCAACTAAAGTTAAGATATAGAGGAGGAATCTATCCCCATAAACCCGAAGAGACCACCGAGTTACAATTTTTAAAAAGGACGTCACGTGTTCAGTGTCCTTTAAGTCCAAGGTAGGGACCCACCCCTTCTAGGGGACCTCCTCCCGTACCGTTGAGTGAAGTCATAAAAAAGGACCTCTTAAGGGTACCTATCTTCTCAGACCGTCTGAATTCAGGGAACCCAACGTTTCTTGACCGTGTTGACTTCACTGAATCATGTTTGCGTGTATGTACGTGTGCGTAAACCTTGTGTCTCTCCTTTCTTCAACGGAGACAAGGAAGGACGGAGATGAACTCCATCATTTCAGTCACTACCGCATTATAACATAATTTTGACGACGACGACGACGATTCAGAGAAGTCAGTACAGACCGAGACACACTTGGGTATCTACTGTCGGGTGGTCCGAGGCGGTAGGGACCCTAAGAGGTCCGTTCTCGTGACTTTACCCAACGGTAAAGGAAGAGGTTACGTACTTTCACTTTTCACTTTCACTTCAGTGACTCAGTACAGGTTGAGAGACGCTGGGGTACCTGACGTCGGGTGGTCCGAGGAGACAGGTAACCTAAAAGGTCCGTTCTCATGACCTCACCCTACGGTAACGGAGATCTGAACTTATATTTTAGGCAGTTTTTCTTAAATAATTTATACAGAACTCTATATAAGTAATCGTTCACAATTAATTTATAGATAGTGACCCATCTTGTACAAGATCGGTTACCCCTATAATATGATCCCTTTCGTGTTTTCATGGTCAGAATTATCTAGTATAGTAACTCACTCTTGTCTTTGTCTTCGTATTGTGGCAGATTGTAAATTGACTACGATTCTTAACTTTTTTATTCCGTTATCAGTCCCTATAATTTCTCAAGTCGAATCCTTTTAGGGTACCTACCTCCTCGGACCATCCGACTTCAGGTACCCAGTGTGTCTCAGTCTGTACTGACTCACTAAAGTGAAAAGTAAAAAGGAAAGTACGTAACCTCTTCCTTTACCGTTGGGTGAGGTCACAAGAACGGACCTCTTAGGGTCCCTACCCCCTGGGACCACCCCACGGTAGATACCCCAGCGTGTCCCAGCCTGTGCTGACTTCACGTCGTCGTCGTACAAGATTTTCTACAATCTTGTGAATGTCTCCAGACCTTTACCTTTTTATGAACGGTGGCGATTATCCCTGTGAAACTCCGGTTATACCGACTTTGTATTATTCACTCTTTTGTACACCCTCTTCTTCACTTCCTCCGTCCTCCTTCGGTCAAGTAGATTCCTACATATTGAGTACGATTCAAGAACTCAAAAAGTGATTCATTCAAATTTTTATGACCTTACAAATTCGGCACCTCACTATAGTGTATCAAATTGAACATTTCCTTGGTAACATAAATGTGTCTACCTCATGAGATCTCATATTCTGATAGAATTAAAAATGGGACCCCAACTCAACCTGTAAGAACACTACTCTTTACCAGTTTAAAACTGATATTATACCTATATCTTCCTCGTTTTACACAATTGCCTCACTTACACCTCACCCTTCTTTTTATTTCACAGCAGTTCACTTTCACAATCAGCGAGTCACCAGTGAGAAACACTGTGGTACCTGATATCGGGTAGTCCGAGGAGACAGGGACCTTAAGAGGTCCGTTCTTATGACCTCATCCAACGGTAAGAGAAGAGATCTCCCAGAAGGTGTGGGTCCAAAGGTTGGACTCAGAGGACGTCTTCCTCAGAAATGGTGGACTCATGGGTCCCTTTGGGTTTTCTCATCAGTTCCTACTAGAATTAGACGCACTTATTCATATTCTTACCTCTACTATAAATGTCTAGAAAAGCCATTATAAATTAACCCATATTTTATCATTTTAATTCCTCATTATGATTTCTACTTCTAAACCCCAACAGTCTTAGTATGTCGATAAATTTCGGTATTCTAATCTACACAAATGAAACCCTTCATCTTTCGATTCTTTTACGGTTCATAGTTTAACTAAAGGTCTCGAGTGTTTGCAAGTCTGGAGTAATATTATTTCTGGTTCGTTTCCTTAGAATCTTTTCCGTTGGTTGTTTCATAAAATTCTTCCTCCCTTATCAAGTTGGTACAGTTTACGGGATGACTGGTTTAGTCTTCTCCAGATTCTCAACTCGTCAAATAAACCGTTTTATTTTGATAAAAGAAACTGGTCATAGATAAGGTTATCACCTCTACTTTCGAATTAATCTCCTCTTACTTCTTTTACATTCTTACGTCAAGAAGACCTGGTTCTATCACCGTCACTATATCAATACACTTATAGTACTTAGGAAAACCTCCGTCTTGGATTGTTAGATTATATTAAAGTTCCTATTGTAGAAGTTTTTCATCTCTCTGGTTCATCCGTTTTTAAGCCTATGAAGTCCACTTTCTTTAAAACCACCAATCTTAGACTTACCATTGTTTTTATGTTAAAAACAACAAGTCAGGGTCAGTTTAGTATAGACTGACAAACGTTGGGACCCCCGACGTTGTACGGTCCGAGGGTTCAGGAAGTGATAGAGGATCTGAACCAAGTTTAAGTACAGGTAACTCAACCACTACGGTAGATTAGTAGAGTAGGAGACAGTGAAAGAAGAGGAAACGGAAGTTAGAAAGGGTCGTAGTCCTAGAAAAGGTTATTCAGTCGAGAAGTGTAGTCCACCAGTTTTATGATCTATACTATTCTTTACATAACTAGAACCATATATAAAATTCTCTTGGATTGTTATAAAGGACTTTATAACCTACATCCCAAACTATCTCTCTACACCATTTTACCGAGACTTAAAAACTTACCTCTTAGATTCTATTATGTTAACGGAATTAACTTTATTCTCACTAAAAAAGAATTATCGTTCAATTCGGTACCGTGATCAATGAATTTTAGAAAGTTAAAGAGTCATGAAAGGAGTTAATTCAATTTTACTTTGGAATTCATGAATAATACCATATACAGTAGTGTGACATAATTGATTGGAGGATCGGTTATTATATTTATCGAATTTTAAGAATAGACTGTTAATTAAATACATTGGTATGATACGATACGACTATTAATAGTACACAATAGGAAAAGATAAATGTATACCAAAAGATGTATTTTATTAAAATTCGGTGGTTTTAATTTTATTCAGGGTCCTAAATAGTCATCAGATGTATATATGTATCTTCTACAGGTGTATGTAACAAAAATTAATTTGAACGATAAAACATAACCTCACATCGACCAATTGTTACAACACTACCAAAGTCCATTTGTCGTTTCCCTGAGTCGGTATGCATATGTACATAGGTGAGAGGGAGTTTGAGGGGAGGGTAGGTCTGACGGTGTATTATAATCGATATGTTATCCAGGAACACGATATGACAGCCAGGAACAACCAATATGTAGAAAAGGTATTTATTTCTTTTGTTCTATTGTCTTTAAAACGATTGTTTTCCTATTCACTCACTTTCAGTGAGTCAACACAGATTGAGAAACACTGGAGTCCTTGATATATCAGGTACTTTAAGACATCCGGTCTTATGACCTCACCTATCAGAAAGGGAAGAGGTCTTTTTCCTTTATTAAATTAAAGACTCACAAGACCTTTATAGTCCTACAGAGAGACCTGTGGTTTACTATCCATTCTCTGACCAATCTAAGAGTCCTCATACAAACACGAGAGTCCTCATACAAGCACAGACTGAGAAGCCTCGGGGTACCTGGCTTCGGACGGTCCGAGGAGACAGGTACCTTAAAAGGTTCGTTCTTGTGTCCTAACCGAACGGTACAGGATGAGGTCCACTAGGAAGGTTGGATCCTTAATTTGGGCACTGAGAAAATAAAGAACGTAACCGTCTACTTAAGAAATGGTGATACGGTGGACCCTTCGGGAGAGTCCCCAAACTAGTTATATATATATATCGTCAAAATATGATTATACATAATAACTAGTCATATATTAAAAATATTGATTTTAAAACAAAGTTTCAAATCTAAAATGAACCGTATGTTCTATTTACCATTTGATTTTACTACTATTACTACAAAAGAGTCACAATACTCATTGAATGACTATTGTCTTTGTCATCGTTATAACTTCTGAAGTTACCGTTTACCGTACTTGATTATCTCTAAAGTCTTTATAAAGATACTCCTTAGATTTGGTAAACGTGAAATACCTTGTTTTCGATTGTCCTTCTCTAACAACTATATCCCTTTTTCGTTTAAAACTAAGAGGTAAGTTAGGTTTAGTGAATGTCTAAATATAAAAATATTTTCACTACCAAAGACGTCCTTATTGTTTCGAAGTTTTTAGAATATATCTTAACAGTCTACAAAATTCGTATTTTAGAACTGTCTAAGTCGTTTCTCAACATTTTTTGTCCACAAACAAGATTTTGATCTGATGGTCTTGTTACTTCTGAAGGTTCTATTTTTAATTACTTTCCTTTTGAGTATTTACACAGTGTTTTTCTATTAATAATAGAGTTTATATTAGGTCTACGAGAGAACACTTGACGTACAATTATCAGTGACTGTCTTTTAAATCAAATCTTCCTTTCGAAGATAGACTCCCAATACATACGTCATCCATCTCTTCAGTCAAACACTTACTACTATTAACTCGTTATCGTCTTGGTGTTCAAAGTCTAAACCTCTAAATAAATTTACAACAATTAGAATAAACCAACGTCTTCAACGAAAGGTAAAAATTCGTAATTACCAGTTAATGTCAAAACAATGAACATATTTAATATAAAGACATTTCAATAAGAATGATCATTTCAGAGACAAAAAATGTACTTAATACTATAGTTATTGTAAATACATACGAGATATACCGGAACGACATACAAGATACCGGAACTCTACAGGACACCAATTTCTTATTATACACTAGGTTTAGAATATTAATTACTATTTGATAATTAATAAACTTCAATCCATTTAAGAAATCTTAACTTAAGGTAAACTAATTTATCGAGAAATTGAAAGAATCATACACAGGACTCTTTTACAACTTATTCTCATCGAGTCTAGTTCCATTGGCTAGTCACTAGGATCCGTTTAATTGGGTAGTTTTTACTCGTTCGAGGGTTTATCACTGGTTGGTCTACTTGTACTGAGTTAGTTGTAGTTTTAGTTACTCCACTTTTCTCAGACGGAAGTCACTTTTAGTTACCACCACTTTTACCTGAAGGAACTTGAACTGAAAATGTCTAAACCACGGACTGAACTTATTGTCTTTACATAAAATTAGTGTTGTCTGAGAACGTAGAAAAATCAGGAAATTTTAGGGGTTCTTAAAATGTTATTAAGGTACCATGTCGTGAACCTTGAAGAATGAAATTTTTAGTCGATTTCGGTCTTTACAGTTGATACTCCTTATCCTCTTAGAGTATAGATGAGACTTACCACTACTGTAGATTTCTCCGTATAGTGACCTCTTAAGAATTTATTTATCAAATGGACAATAAAATAGGGGGTCAGTAAAGGTGGGAGGACAATTGAGACCTTTTGTGTCGTTTTATATAAGAAAAGGTTTCATCGAGTTATGTCAACAATCTTCTGTTCAGACATATTATGACAAGACCATGAGATAGAAACAGTACTTTGTTTTGTCGAAACAGAGTAAATTAATATCAGGACTAAAAGTTAGACTTGAGAACTTCTTTCAAACTCTACCTTTCCCCAAATCTATTAGACACAGGTAATGAGTCACAACGTCTGACTAACAGTTGTCAAGAGTATGGTGAGTGAGTCAGTAGAGGGAAAAGGGGGATTTCAGTTTGTCATGACAAGGAATTAAGAATTATGTCTTTGGAACAGAAAACGTATGATACGTTTACTTTGAAGAAGGTTTCAAGGATGAATCTCTACTCTCAAGATTAACAGAATTAACACTCAGAACTTATTACAATAACAGTTTTATGTCAACGTAAGGTCTATTGTATACGAAAATATCTCCAAGAATCTTTTAACACTGAACATTAAGGATCAGGAGATTTCATCCCCAGTTCTTTACAAAAAACACACTTTCCTGTCATTTATAAAATTTGAAACACCAGAAACACCAGAGCCTACTTGATGAGTTGAACCGGTGTCTTTATGTCTCTATCGGTATATGTTATATATTTTCTTATTCGTACCGACACAGGATTATTTAAAATTTGGAGTATATTAAAATACACAGTGTTTAATAATAAATACACATTAAAAAGTTGGTACATTTTGACACTTTACATAAACAACACCCTTTTCCTCATGTAGTTCCGACATATAACAGTGGGACGAATAAATTGAATGTACGTCTCATGTAGTACTCTTTGCGACCCTACCTTTTTCGTATTTGACCTTAGTTATAACGACCCTCTTTATAGTTATTGGAGTCTATACGTCTACTATGGTGGAAATACCGTCTTTCACTTCTCCTTGATTTTTCAGAGAACTATTTTCACTTTCTCTTCTTACTTTTTCAACCGGATTTCGAGTTTTAAGTCTTTTGCTTCTAGTACCGTAGACCAGGGTAGTGAAGTACCGTTTATCTACCCCTTTGTCACCTTCGTCACAGTCTGAAATAAAATACCCCGAGGTTTTAGTGACGTCTACCACTGAAGCCGGTACTTTAATTTTCTGCGAATGAGGAACCTTCCTTTCAATACTGGTTGGATGTGTTGTATAATTTTTCGTCTCGGTAATGAAACGGTTGTTCCCAAGTAGATCAGTTCCGATACCAAAAAGGTCACCAGTACATACCTACACTCTTAACCTGACACTTCTTTCGACTCGTAGCTTCTTAACTACGAAAACTTGACACCACAACCTCTTCTGAGAACTCTCAGGGAACCTGACGTTCCTCTAGGTTGGTCAGGTAGCATTTCCACTAGTTGGGACCCGAAAGAAACCTTCCTTACTACGACTTCGATTTTGAGGTCATGAAACCGGTGGAGTACGTTTCTCAACTGAGTAACCTTTTCTGGGACTACAACCCTCCCTCACCCCCGTCCTCCTCTTCCCCTGCTGTCTCCTACTCTACCGACCTACCGTAGTGACTGAGTTACCTGCACAAACTCACTTGAGGCCCTTAACCACTACCTGTCCCTCAGGACTGCACGACGCTAAGTACCCCAGCGTTTCTCAGTCTGTGCTGACTCGTTGACTTGACTTGACTATCTTATTGTCCAACATCCGGTCTAAACCGGTCCCCGGAATCAAATAGGTGATATCGAGATTCGTCTTCTATAAAGATACGTAAACATATATATGTGTGAAATTAATGTCTTTCACTTCTCCCTGATTTCTCGGAGAACTATTCCCACTTTCTTCTCTCATTTTTGGATTATACTCTGAGTTGTAAGTGTTTTGATTCTACCCCCGTAGGTCAGGGTTAGTGAGGTACCGTTTTCCCTCACCCTTTTCATCTTTGTTAATGTCTGAAATAAAAGAACTCGAGATTTTAGTAAAGTCTGTCCGTCGGTCTCGGTATTCCCGACCTTTCGCCGTTAGTGTCGGGGCCTCTCTGAAATGGATAGTTTGACGTTCGTCTGAAGAAACGATTCGGAAGACCCCCACGACCTGTCAATGGTAGACGGAGTGTTCCCCGTGTCACCATGTGGATCTTTTGACTCGTCGTCTCTGTTCTTTCCGCTGTTCGGCGTCGTTGGCGCGAGCCGTTTGAGGACTCAATGAGCCTGGACCCTTCCCGTGTTTTACGTCAGGGTTGGATTAGACTCGGAGACTCCCGGTGGACTCGTGGCTTGGACTCACCGAATCTGGACCCTCCACGTGCGTCGGATCCCGACTGGAGTCTGTCAAGGGCCGTCTCGTAGCATCTTGGACTCACCAAACACGCGGTACTCGTCCCTGTCCATGTCGCCCCGACTCTGTGACACACGTGTACTGTCACGATAAACAAACGTCGTAGGGAGGGAGGGGTGTCACGCTGACTTGTTCACTCGGATTTTTTTTTTTTTTTTTACAGGTGGTGGCGGGGGGACACAGTCCTGCCTTTAGTCTGTGACTTCTCTGGTCGTTTGTCTTCTTCAATTTGTCTCCCTTGGCGGAACCTTCACTAGGGTGTGACGGGTGTTGTGGTCTCTTTCCCGGTCTATATAGAAATGATAAAAATGTTAGTAAGGAAAAACAAACAAACAAACAAACAAAAATAAAAAACAACTACGACAACACCCCGACAAAAAAGAAAAGAAAAAGAAGAAAAAAAAAGGATTGTAAAATTTTAACAATTCAGAAGATAAAGAGGAGATTAAAAATAAAGATATTGGATGATAATGAAAAGTTTTTTTTTTCTAAGATAAAAAATTCAGTTTGTGGTATATATCAGAAACACACCAACAACCACCACAAAAAATTATTAATAACACCGAAACGAAAAAAAAAAAACCAAAAGGACAAAAAAAAAAAAAAAAAAAAAAAAGAAGAAGAAGTAATTAAATTATAACATAAAAACTTTTAGGTTGGAGATGAGATCTAAAAATCAGAAACGAAAAACCAAAAACAACAGTTAAAACATGTAAATTTTTGGGTTTGAAAGATGGGTTAAAATGGACTCTCGCTCTAATGACCGAACTGGTGAGAGAGGAGGAAACCTGAGAGGAAAAAGAGGTGGTCCACCGGAGACAGAGAAAGGTATGGGAAGAGAAGAGATGGGTTGAGACCCTTAGAGACACACAAGGTCTGCCACCTCTTGTGGATTCCTTGCCCGATGACCGACCTAAACAGAGAGAGGAAAAGTAAAGGGAGAAAATAGGAGGACCGGTGGAGACAGATGAAGAAGGGAGAGGAGAAGGGACATATTGAGACACTTATGGAGACTCACCAGGTGTGATATCTCGCGTATATTCCTTCACTAATGACGGATCGAAAGAGAGAGGAGAAAACTAGAGTGACGTAAAGTAAGGTCAGTGGAGATCGATGGGGGAGGGAGAAGAGAAGAGGTACATTGAGTCACTTGGAGAGACCCACAGGGGGTTACACCTCTTTGAAAAGTAAAAATTGGATCTACAAAATAGTAGTCACAACATATCTACCTCTTCTGATCTCCGATGACATTTTTATTTTGACTTTTGGTCTTCGTCCTCAGAATTCAGGTTTAGGACTCTTGTAGTCTCTTGAGGACTTAAGTCCCTTGTAATTCGTTTTCCTCGAGTAGTTTGTAGAGGTATGGACGTGACTTTGGTTCGAGGTAGGTTCCCGGTTGTTCAAGGTCTCGTTCTACATGGTGCGTTTAAGAGGTCGTTGTGTCCTTGTGAGGGGACTCGAAGTTATATGTCCGTCGAGTTTCAATGAGGTTTTGGTGATTGTAGAGTATTGTGTAATGAGTAGTGAGATGACGTGAGGTCTCCCTTCTTTAGGTCGAGGTGGGTGGTCTTGAGGTTGTGTTCGGAGGGACTGGTCCTTTGGAACTGTTCGGTGAGTATGTTGGGGTGGGTGTCACTCCTTCGAGGTATTATTTCTCTTGAGGTGTTTAAGGGTCTTATATCTTTCCGGTGGGGTTTTCGTCGTTATATTGGTTCTACTTCTCTGTCTCCTTATGAGTCGTCCATTTCCTTGTCCTCTTTACGGGTGGTTTGTTTTGTTTTCTCCTTCTCTATCCCTTAGATGGACTCTTTCTTAAGGCTTATAACTATCACTTTTACTAGGTTTTAGAACTGTAGTTTTACCTTAGTTTCTATTTATCGGACCTCTGTTCCTAACTCTTCTACGTTCTTTCCAAATTGTTCCTGGATCTTCTTTATTTTTTCTCAGTTATATATTACTTATTACGTTATTTACTCTAGTCTTTGTGAGACCTCCGTTGTTTATCATCTTATTGCCTCCGTCTTCTATCCTAATCACTTTATCTTCTATCTTACCATCTTTATTATCGTCTCTCCTTTTTTCTTTTTGCTCAATTTTCTTTACTCCTGTCAGAGTCTCTGGAAGTCCTGTTATACGTTACGAGGTTGTAAACGTAATATCCTCAAGGTCTTCTTCTGGTTTTCTTTCTGGTACTCTTTTAGGAACTCATCTATTATCAACTTTTGAAGGGATTTTACCCCTTCCTTTACTAGTGGGTTCAGGTTCTTTGGGTCTCTCAAGGTTTATCCTATTTGGGTTCCGCTTTGTGGGTTTCTGTATATAATTAGTTTAATTGTTTCTAGTTTGTGTTTCTTGTTTATAATTTTCGTCGTTCCCCTTTTTTTGTTTATTGTGTGTTCCCCTAAGGGTATTCCTATTGTCGACTAGAAAGTTATCTTTGAGAAGTCCGGTCCTCCCTTACCGTTCTGTATGAATTTCACAACTTTCTGTGTCGACACATATTGCCTGAAAACCTGAGTCTCCCTCTTCTTCTCCCACCCTACTAAACCCTCTTACCGTAAGATTGTACATATGATAGTACACTTTTTTTTTTTTTCTTTTCTTTTATTGGATGTCGGGTCTAATGACATGGGTCGTTCCTAGAGTAAGTTTATACTTCCTCTTTAGTTTTCGAAATGTCTGTTCGTTTTCGACTCTCTTAAGTCGTGGTGGTTTGGTCGAGAGGTTGTTTAGGATTTCCTATAAGAGATCTGTCCTTTGTGTTTTTCCCACATATTTGGGCATGGGTTTTGTTATTTCATTTACCGTTACCCTAGTATGAACAGTTATTAAAGGAATTTGCATTTACCCAACTTACGGGGTTGGTTTTCCGTTTCTGACCGACTTACCTATGTTTTTGTTCTGGGGACATATACGACGAATGTTCTCTGGGTGGAGTTTTGTTCCCTGTGTATGTCTGACTTTCACTTCCCGACCGTTTTCTATAAGCTGCGTTTATCTCTGGTTTTCTTTCGTCCTCACCGTTATGAGTATAGGCTATTTTATCTGAAATTTCGTTTCCGACACTTTTCTCTGTTTCTTCCTGTGATGTATTACTAGTTTCCTAGTTAGGTTCTTCTTCTATATTGTTAATATTTATATATACGTGGGTTATATCCTCGTGGCGTTATACATTCTGTTTACGATTGTTCATACTTTCCCCTTTTATTGTTATTGTGTTGTTATCGTCCTCTGAAATTATGGGGTGAGTGTGGATACCTGTCTAGTTGATTTGTCTTTTAATTGTTCCTTTGTGTTTGAAATTTACTATGTAATCTGGTCAATCTGGATTAACTATAGATATCCTGTATAGTGGGGTTTTGTTACTTAAAGTGACAAAAAAGTTCACGAGTGCCTTGGAAGAGGTCCTATCTAGTGTAGGACCCGGTATTTAGATTGGAACTATTTAAGTTTTTTTAGTTTTAGTAAGGTTCGTAGAAAAGACTGGTATTACGTAATTCTAATCTAGAGTTAATGTCCTCTTTTTGATAATTTTTAATGTTGTATACCTCCGACTTGTTGTGTGAAGACTTATTGGTCGTTTAGTGTCTTCTTTATTTTTTTCTTTAGTTTTATACGTATCTTTACTTACTTTTACTTTTGTGTTGTTGGGTTTTGGACACCCTGTGATATTTTCGTCACGATTCTCCTTTCAAGTATCGTTATGTCCGTATAGAGTTCTTTGTTCTTTTTTCAGTTTATTTAATACATTGGGATGTGGATTTCGTTGATCTTTTCATTCTTTACCTCTTGGGGTCTCAATCATCTCCTTTCTTTAGAATTTTTGATCCCGTCTTTATTTACGTTTTATTTGTTTTCTCTGGTGTCGTTTTTAGTTGTTTCGGTTTTCGACCAAGAAACTTTCCTATTTATTTTAACTGTTTGGTAATCGGTCTGAGTAGTTCTTCGTTTCTCTCTTTTTAGTTTAGTTATTTTAATCTTTACTTTTACCTCTCTAGTGTTGTCTGTTGTGTCTTTATGTTTCCTAGTATTCTCTGATGATAGTCGTTAATATACGGTTATTTTACCTGTAGCACCTTCTTTACCTGTTTAAGAATCTTTTCATGTTGAAAGGTTTTGACTTGGTCCTTCTGTATCTTTTAGAATTGTCTGGGTAGTGTTCGTGTCTTTAACTTTGACATTAGTCTTTAGAAGGTCGTTTGTTTTCGAGTCCAGGTCTGCCTAAGTGTCGACTTAAGATGGTTTTTAAATGTCTTCTCGATTGTGGATAGGATGAGTTTGAGAAGTTCTTTTAACGTCTCCTTCCATTTGAAGGTTTGAGTAAGATACTCCGGTGGTAGTAGAATTATGGTTTTCGACTGTTTCTATGAAGTTTTTTTCTTTTGATGTCCGGTTATAGTGACTACTTGTATCTACGTTTTTAGGAATTGTTTTAAGATCGTTAGTCTTAAGTTGTTGTGTAAATTTTCTAATATGTGACACTGGTTCACCCGAAATAGAGTCCCTGCGTTCCTAAGAAGTTATAGGTGTTTAGTTAGTTACATTAAGTGGTGTAATTGTTGAACTTTTTATTTTCGGTATACTAATAGAGTTATCTACGTCTCTTCCGGAAACTGTTTTAAGTTGTAGGTAAATACTATTTTTGAGAGGTCTTTCGTCCTTATCTTCCTTGTATGGAGTTGTATTATTTTCGATAGATACTGTTTGGGTGTCGTTTGTAATAGGAGTTACCACTTTTTAACTTTCGTAAAAGGGATTTCAGTCCTCGTGCTGTTCCCACGGGTGAAAGTGGTGATGATAAGTTGTATCAAGACCTTCAAAACCGGTGTCGTTAGTCTCGTCTTTTTCTTTATTTTCTTTAGGTTTAACCTTTTCTTCTTNACGTCTACTGTACTAGGAGATGTATCTTTTGGGATTTCTGAGGTGGTCTTTTAATGATCTCGATTAGTTGCTCATATCATTTCAACGTCCTATACTTTAGTTGTGTGTCTTTAGGGAACGTAACGGTATGTGATTATTACTCTTTCCTCTTTTTCTTTAATTCCTTTGTTAAGGTAAGTGGTAACGTTGCTTTTCTTATTTTATGAATCCTTATATAGATGGATTTCTTTGATTTCTGGATATATATCTTTTGATATTTTGTGACTACTTTCTTTAGTTTCTCCTGTGATTATCTACCTCTTTATATTGTACAAGTACCTAACCTTCTTAGTTATATCACTTTTACTCATGTGATGAGTTTCGTTAATTGTTTAAGTTACGTTAGGGATAGTTCGATGGTCGCTATAAAAAGTGTCTCGATCTTGTTTATTAAAGTTCTAAACATACCTTTANAGTGTTAAACATACCTTTATGTTTTTTGGAGCTTATCGGTTTCGTTAGAACTCTTTCTTCTTACCTTGACCTCCTTAGTTGAACGGACTGAAGACGAGATGATGTTTCGGTGTCAGTAGTTCTCTCATACCATGACCGTGTTTCTGTCTTTATATTCTAGTTACCTTGTTTTATCTTTCGGGTCTCTATTTAGGTGTGTGTATACCTGTGGAATAGAAACTGTTTCCTCCGTTCTTATATGTTACCTCATTTCTGTTAGAGAAATTGTTCACCACGACCCTTTTGACCAGTTGGTGAACATTTTCTTACTTTGATCTAGTGAAAGATTGTGGTGTGTGTTTTTATTTGAGTTTTACCTATTTTCTAGATTTACATTCTGGTCTTTGATATTTTGAGGATCTCCTTTTATATCCGTTTTGTGAGAGACTGTATTTAGTGTCGTCCTAGGAGATACTAGGTGGAGGGTCTTAAGACCTTTATTTTCGTTTTTATTTGTTTACCCTAGATTAATTTTAATTTTCGAAGACGTGTTGTTTCCTTTTATATTCGTTCCACTTTTCTGTCGGAAGACTTACCCTCTTTTATTATCCTTTACTTTGTTGACTGTTTGTCGATTAGAGTTTTTATATGTTCGTTGAATACGTTGAGTTAAGGTCTTTTTATTTGCTGGTTAATTTTTTACCCGGTTTCTTGATTTATCTGTAAAGAGGTTTCTTCTGTATGCCTACCGATTATTTGTGTAACTTTTCTACGAGTTGTAGTGAGTAATAATCTCTTTACGTTTAGTTTTGGTGTTACTCCATGGTGAAGTGTGGTCAGTCTTACAGACACTAGGTTTTTACACGTTCCTTATTTACGATCTCTCCCACACCTCTTTTCCCCTGGGAGGATGTGACAACCACCCTTACGTTTGATCATGTCGGTGATACCTTTTGTCACACCTCTAAGGAATTTTTTAACGTTTATCTTGACGGTATACTGGGTCGGTATGGTGACGACCCGTATGTGTGGTTCCTTTGGTCTTAACTTTCTTAAGTAAACTTAGTCAAGACTACTCTACCTACTTTGACCTCGGCTAATATGTCTCACTTCATTCGGTCTTTCTTTTTGTAGTTATGTCATATGATTGTGTATATATACCTTAAATCTTTTTAGCGTTACTACTGGGACATACGTTCTATCGTTTTTTCTGTGTCTACACATATCGCCTGAAAACCTGAGTCTCCCTCTCCCTCTCCCACCCTACTAAACCCTCTTACAGTAACTTTGTACATATGATAGTACATTCTTAGCTTAGTGGGCAGATACAGACTACGTCCTATGTCGTACGAACCCCGACCACGTACCCCTACTGGGTCTCCCTACTACACCCCTCCCGCCACCCTCCCTCCAAGTACAAACCCTAGCGTACATGTGGGCACCACCTAAGTACAGTTACATACCGTTTTGGTTATGTTATAACATTCCATTTTATTTCATTTTTATTTTTAATTTTTTTTTACGTTTATCTTAACGGAATACTGTGTCGTTAGGGTGCCAACCCGTATGTGTGTCTCCTTTGGTCTTAACTTTCTCTGTGTACATGGGGTTACAAGTAGCGTCGTGACAAATATTATCGGTCCCGTACCTTTGTTGGATCTACAGGTAGTCGTCCACTTACCTATTCTTTCGACACCATGTATATGTGTTACATCATAATGAGTCTGTAATTTTTCTTATGTAAACTTAGTCAAGACTACTCTGCCTACTTTGACCTCGGCTAATATGTCTCACTTCGTTCGGTCTTTCTTTTCGTGGTTATGTTATATAATTGTGTATATATACTTTAAATCTTTTTACCTTTACTACTGGGACATACGTTCTGTCGTTTTCTCTGTGTCTACACATCTTGCCTGAAAACCTGAGACTCCTCTCCCTCTCCCACCCTACTAAACCCTCTTACCGTAACTTTGTACATATGATAGTACATTCTTTGCTTAGAGGTCAGATACAGGATACGTCCTATGTCGTACGAACCCCGACCACGTACCTCTACTGTGTCTCTCTACAATACCCCTCTCTCCAGCCCCCACCCCCCCAGGTACAAACCCTTACGTACATGTGGACACCACCTAAGTACAGTTACATACCGTTTTGGTTATGTCATAACATTTCATTTTATTTCATTTTTATTTATAATTTTTTTTTTTTTATTTCAGTGAAGTCTGTCACTGACGTCGGTACTTAATTGTCTACGAACAAGGAACCTTCATTTCAATACTGTTTGGATCTGTCACATAAGTTTTCGTCTCTATAGTGAATTCACTGTTTCCAGATGGATGAGTTTCAATACCAAAAAGGTCATCAGTACATGTCTACTGTCAAGTCAGTCAGTGAGTCGACACAGATTCAGACGCTGGGGTACTTGGAGTCGTGTGGTCCGGAGGGACAGGTAGTGGTTGACGGTCTCAGAAGGGTTTGGGTACAAGTAACTCAACTACTACGGTAGGTTGGTATAGTAGAAGACAGCAGGGGAAGGGGAGGACGAGAGTAAGAAAGGGTCGTAGTCCCACAAAAGTTTACTCAGTCGAGAAACGTAGTCCAACGGTTTCATAAACTCAAAGTCGAAGTTGTAGTCAGCACTCTCAACTTGGTAATTATTCCGACTCACGGTTTCTTAACTACGAAAACTTAACACCACGACCTCTTGAGAACTCTCAGAAAACCTGACGTTCCTATAGTTTGGTCAGTTAGGATTTCCTTTAGTTGGGACTTATAAGTAACCTTCCTGACTACGACTTCGACCTCGAGGTTATGAGACAGGTGGACTACGTTTCTCGACTGAGTAACCTTTTCTGGGACTACGACCCTTTCTGACTACCACCCTCCTCTTCCCTTACTGTCTCCTACTCTACCAACCTACCAAACTCAAACTTATTTGAGGTCCTTAACCACTACCTGTCCCTCAGGACCGTACGACGTCAGGTGTCCCAGTGTTGCTCAGCTTGTACTGAATCCCTGACTTATTGTTGTTCTGTATGTAAAATTCAGGAGTAATGTTTACTGACTTTAGGGAATGTATAAAAGACAAAGACCGTATAAAAGGATAATTTTTCAACTTGAAAGTCATACTGTACAACTTGTAATAATAAGGTATTAATCGTAGTGACGGAATTTAAAAAAGTCACCTTTGTAACTAACAAAATGGTATAAAATTAGTGTTATGTATAGGTCATAGGTTCCTATTTCGTTTTATCAGTGTCAAGAGTTTCTGAAGTGTATAATTCGAAACTATAAGTGTCATCTGATAAAATCTATCTAAAAAAAGTTAGGTAAACAATATCACCTTGTAATTAAATTAAGTAATATTTGGTCGTACTTAAGCAACAGTTTCCAACAATAAGATAAAAAATTATATGTAAACACTAAGATTTCAGACAACTTATATTTTGTTGAGTAAGATTAAATTATATACTACATATCGATAGTTAATAATCATATATAAATATAAATAAATTATCTTCGTAGTATGTAAAATACTTAGGGGGAAAATAAATGTTTATTTAATAATAATACGAAACGAATTAAATTCTTCTCCACCGTTCTGATGTGTCTTCTTAACATGTTTTTTCTAGAAGTGCTGGGTCTATTAGTACTACTACACTAGTGATTAGATCTCGGTCTGTAGAACCTTACACTTCAGTTCACCCGGAATTTTCGTAGTGAAGTTTGTTTTGATCACCTCCACTACCTTAAGGTCAACTCGATAAAGTTTAGGACTTTCTACTACGACACTTTCACGACGTGAGTTATACGTGTGTTTAAACCTTTTGAGTCGTCACCGGTGTCCTGACCTTTTCCAGTCAAAGTAAGGTTAGGGGTTTTTTCCGTTGTGGTTTCTTACGAGTTTGATGGCGTGTTAACGTGCGTAGAGTGTGCGATCATTTCATTACGAGTTTTAAGAGGTTCGGTCCGAAGTCGTTATGCACTTGACACTTGAAGGACTACAAGTTCGACCAAAGTCCTTTCCGTCTCCTTGGTCTCTAGTTTAACGGTTGTAGACGACCTAGTACCTTTTTCGTTCTCTCAAGGTCTTTTGGTAGATAAAGACGGAATAACTGATACGGTTTCGGAAACTGACACACCTAGTGTAATTTGACACCTTTTAAGACTTTCTCTACCCTTATGGTCTGATGGACTGGACGGAGACCTCTTTAGACATACGTCCAGTCCTTCGTTGTCAATCTTGACCTGTACTTTGTTGTCTGGAAGGTTTATCCTTTTCCATATGTAGTTCCGACATATAACAGTTGGACGAATAAATTGAAGATACGTCTCATGTAGTACTCTTTACGACCTGACCTTCTTTGTGTTCCACCTTAGTTCGATCGGTCCTCTTTATAGTTATTGGCGTCTATACGTCTACTGTGGTGGGAATACCGTCTTTCACTTCTCCTTGATTTTTCGGAGAACTACTTTCACTTTCTCCTCTCACGTTGTTAACCGAATTTCGAGTTGTAAGTCTTTTGCTTCTAGCACCGTAGGTCAGGGTAGTGAAGTACCCTTTATCTACCCCTTTGTCACCTTTGTCACAGTCTGAAATAGAAAAACCCGAGGTTTTAGTGGCGTCTACCACTCACGTCGGTACTTTAATTTTCTACGAATGAGGAACCTTCTTTTCAATACTGGTTGTATCTATCGTATAAGTTTTCGTCCTTGTAATGAAACGGTTGTTTCCGGGCAGATCAGTTCCGATACGAAAAAGGACACCAGTACATACCTACACTCCCAACCTGACACTTCTTCCAACTCGTGGCTTCTTAACCACGAAAACTTGACACCACAACCTCTTCTGAGAACTCTCAAGGAACCTGACGTTCTTCTAGGTTGGTCAGGTAAGACTTCCTCTAGTCGGGACCCTAAAGAAACCTCCCTTACTACGACTTCGACTTCGAGGTCATGAAACCGGTGGAGTACGTTTCTCAACTGAGTAACCTTTTCTGAGACTACGACCCTCCCTAACCCCCGTCATCCTCTTCCTCTGCTGGCTCCTACCCTACCGACTTACCGTAGTTCCTGGACTACCTGTGCTCAGACTCACTTGAGCCCCTCTACCACTACCTGTCCTTCCGGACCGCACGACGTTAAGTACCCCAGTGTTTCTCAACCTGTGTTGACTCGCTGACTTGACTTGACTTGATTAAATTTTATCAAAAAAAAAAGAAGAAAAAACCTTGGTTATGGAATAAATTTTTGAACTTACCGTTAAGACAAGTAAAATAAATTTTAATATTCAAGTAAGTAAGTCATGTACAAAAGAGTCAAGGATGTTTGTCGATCCGTCGTCAGATTCGTATGACTAAATATTTTTGTCGGGAAACGAGAATGACATCAATGGTGAAGGTGAGACGGTAGTTTGATCTCCCCTTGTTTGTAAGTAGATATATCATCCTTCTTTCATAATACTGTCATGTCAAAACACGTGTCAAGATCTTTTACCCTTCTCAAGTGACTCTACTAGTAATACCTATAAAAACCATAAAAGGAACTCATTTACTGAAAAGTGAACAGTTAACTCCTCAAGGGTCGACCTCTTCAATATTATCACAGATTTTGTCACATTTCTATTCATTCTTGTCATTTGGTAATTGTTCTCATTTTAATTTCCCATTACCGACTCTTATATGTCTTCTGATGTCCCTATTCAACCCTCATTTAAGAACTAAAATAAATTTACATTTTCATCTTACTTAAGTTTGTTCTTTAGATCAAGGGTTTTATGTATCTTTTTTAAGAGTTTGGTCGATATAAGGTTAGTCAAAACGAGACACGAAAAGACATGACGAAAAAAATTATGCAAAATTTTAGTGACACTAGGTCCCCGATATAACTTTTCGAATGGTTCACTGAAAGAGACTTCTTTTTCCTTTTAATAAAGGATAGTCAAGTCAAGTCAGCGAGTCAACACAGGCTGAGAAACGTTGGGGTACTTGACGTCGTGTGGTCCGGAGGGGCAGGTAATGGTAGAGGGTCTCAAGTGAGTCTGAGTACAGGTAGCTCAGGCACTACGGAAGGTCGGTAGAGTAGGACTCAGCAGGGGAAGAGGAGGACGGGGGTTAGGGAGGGTCATAGTCTTAGAAAAGGTTACTCAGTTGAGAAGCGTACTCCACCGGTTTCATGACCTCGAAGTCGAAGTCGTAGTAAGGAAGGTTTCTTTAGGGTCCCAACTAGAGGAAGTCTGACCTGACCAACCTAGAGGAACTTCAGGTTCCCTGAGAGTTCTCAGAAGAGGTTGTGGTGTCAAGTATACGTAGTTAAGAAACCGCGAGTCGGAGGAAGTGTCAGGTTGAGAGTGTAGGTATGTACTGGTGTCCTTTTTCGTATCGGAACTGATCTACCTGGAATCAGCCGTTTCATTACAGGGACGAAAACTTATATGATAGATACAACGAGTATTGAAAAGAAGGTTCCTCATTCGCAGAAATTTAAAGTACCGACGTGAGTGGTAGACGTCACTAAAACCTCGGGGGGTTTTATTTCAGACTGTGACAAAGGTGACAAAGGGGTAAATAAAGGGTACTTCACTACCCTGACCTACGGTGCTAGAAGCAAAAGACTTACAACTCGAAATTCGGTTGACAACGTGAGAGGAGAAAGTGAAAGTAGTTCTCCGAAAATCAAGGAGAAGTGAAAGAAGGTATTCCCACCACAGTAGACGTATAGACTCCAATAACTATAAAGAGGACCGATCGAACTAAGGTGGAACACAAAGCAGGTCGGGTCGTAAAGAGTACTACATGAGACGTATCTTCAATTTGTTCGTCCCACTGTTATGTGTCGGAACTGCATGAGGAAAAGGATAAACCTTGGTCAGACAACAAGGTACAGGTCAAGATTGATAACAAGGACTGGACGTATGTCCAAAGAGTTCTCCGTCCAGTCCACCAGACCATAAGGGTAGAGAAAGTCTTAAAAGGTGTCAAAGAACACTAGGTGTGTCAGTTTCCGAAACCGTATCAGTTATTCCGTCTTTATCTACCAAAAGACCTTGAGAGAACGAAAAAGGTACTAGGTCGTCTACAACTGTTAAACTAGAGACCAAGGAGACGGAAAAGATTTTGGTCGAACTTGTAGTCCCTCAAGTGTCAAGGGTATAACGACTTCGGACCGAACCTCTTAAAACTCGTAAAGAAATGATCGTACACTCTACTCACTTTAACACGTCATCAAACTCGTAAGAAAACGTAACGAAAAGAAACCTTAACCTTACTTTTGACTGGAAAAGGTCAGGACACCGGTGACGACTCAAAAGGTTTAAACACACGTATAACTCACGTCGTGAAAGTGTCGTAGTAGAAAGTCCTAAACTTTATCGAGTTGACCTTAAGGTAGTGGAGGTGATCGAAACAAGCATCACTACGAAAGATTCCGGGTGAACTGAAGTGTAAGGTTCTACAGACCGAGATCTAATCACTAGTGTAGTAGTACTAATAGACCCAGTACCTCTAAAAAAAAAAAAAAACATGTCAAGAAGTCACATAAGAACGGTGGAGAAGAATTATGAAAGACGAAGACAATCCGGGTCTGGTAAAGACAGGAAATAACTCGGGTAGAAACGTAATTTTCAAGGGAACCATAGAGATTAAAAGAACTTCTCTAGAGATCAGAAAGGGTAAGACAACACAAGGAGAGAAAGAAACGTAACTAGCGACTTCTTCCGAAAGAATAGAGAAGAACGATAAGAAACCTTGAGACGTAAGTCTACGAATATAGAAAGGAAAAGAGGAAACGAAAAGTGGAGAGAAGAAAAGTGTCGATAAACATTCCGGAGGAGTCTGTCGGTAAAACGATATTAAGAGGTAATTTTAAGAGAACACAAAATGGTTACGGTTGCTTCATCTACGTATAAAGAGATTGTTGGGGATCTCGGTACCCTGTGATAAGTCGATAAACGAATCCGAAGCCGACAGGATCGGTTGGGGACTGTTTCTACAATGTGTGGTGACCTAAACCCTGGACCCACCATTGTTCCATCAATGGACTTCAGTTTGGTATTATGTAGACAATTACCCATTTACCACTGTTCAGTCGTTCACCATCGGTACGATGTCCTTAAACAGAACACTTCACCCGTTCTTAAGGTAGTTTTTTTCAATTTGTCTCTCACTGACTGAAATATGCATAATATATATACTATATATTACATTTAATACATCCCGTATATATTTTAATATATCTATCTATCTATCTATATACGACGACAAATCAGTGAGTCAACACAAGTTGTGAAATCGTTGGGGTACACGACATCGGACGACCATCATACCTTTATATAAAATTTATTGGACTAAAGTTATAAAATCGTTGAAATAACTCTCAATTAATTTTACGGTATGTTAAGTGATTAAATTTATATGTTAAACTTACTAAGATACTTCTTGAGGTTCTGTAAGATCTTGATTGTTGATTTTTTCTATAGTAAAAGTAGTTTCCCCTAACCTTACATTTTCTTCCTTAAGTTCGTTCTGAACCTCATCGTCCGTTCAAACCGGAACCACATATTTTGATTTGTCCCGTTTCCGATTGTCTCGAAACTGTTCTCTTGTGTGGCTAGTATCGTTCGTGGGAGAAGGTTGTTGTGTTCTCTACTGAGATGTATACATGTAGTGGTCTATCAGTTATGACTGTTTTCTAACTCTTAGAGATATGTCAGTCGTTTTTGTTCCGGACCTCGATTTACAACTAACACTCGAAGAATAACGAATTTTTAAGTCCGAATTTAACTTCCTTCTTCCCTTTTTGTGATCCAGTAGATCCATACTTGATTTATTTTAGGAAATACTAATATGTCACCTTCACTGTTTATCTAAATTCATTAATCTACGTTATCTCACAGACTTCTTGATACCTGACTTCAAGAATTGTGACATGTCCTCACCCACTAGTTTTGGTAGGGGGTTTTTTCCTTTACTTCTTCCGTTTTACCAACAGACTCCTCCGGAATGTTTGTCGGTTCTTTTCTTTACTTTTCCGGTTTCCTCTTTCTCTTTCTACGTGGGTTGACTTTCGTATCAAGGTTTCTCGTCGTCCCTCTTTATTCTTTGGGAATTCACCTGTTACTTTCCTTTTTTCCTTTTGTTATCTTACCTTTTCTGATCTCTAGAGAAATTCCTTTAACCTCTATGGTTCCCTCGTAAAGTACGTGTCTACCCGTATTATTTCCTGTCTTTACCGTTTCTGGATTGTCTTCGTCTGTTCTAATTCTTCTCCACCATTCTTATGTGTCTCATTAACATGATAATACAGAATTTCTGGACCTATTAGTTTTATTACACTTGTGAGTGGATATCGGTCTGTGGGACCTGATACTTCAGTTCACCCGGAATTTTTAGTAATAATGTTTGTTTCGATAATCTCCACTACCCTAAGGTCAACTCGACAAAGTTTAGGATTTTCTACTACGACAATCTCACGAAGTGACTCATACGGTCGTTTAAACCTTTTGAGTGGTCACCGGTGACTGACCCTTTCGAGTCAAAAGTAAGGTTTGGGTTTTCTGTCCACAGTTTCTTACAAGTTTGATGTCATTCTATCACGAGTAAAGTGGACGATCGTTCCATTACGACTTTTAGGAAGTTCGATCCGAACTCAGTATGTACTTGGTTCTTGAAGGTCTACATGTTCGACCTAAATCTTTTTCGTTTCCTTGGTCTCTAATTTAACGGTTTTATGTAACCTAGTGTATCTTTCACTCCCTTAAGGTTTTTATATAGATTAAGACGAAATAACTGATACGATTTCGGAAACTAACACACCTAGAGTTGTTTTACCTTTTAAGAAATTCTCTACCCCTATACTCTGGTGGATTGGACGGGGGACTCTTTGAACATACGTCCAGTTCCTCGTCGTCAATCTTACCCTGTACCTCGTTATCTGACCAAGTTTTGACCCTTTCCTTATACAGTTTCGACATATAATAGTAGGACGAATAAATTGAACATACGTCTCATGTAGTACACTGTACGACCCGACCTTATGAGTGTTCGATCGTGATTCTAAAGACCCTCTTATAGTTGTTGAAGTCTATGCGTCTACTATGGTGTAATTACCGTGTTTCGCTTCCCCTTAATTTCTCGAAGAACTATTCCCACTTTCTCCTCTCACTTTTTAGACCGAATTTTGAATTGTGAGTTTCTGTTTCTAATACCGTAGGCCAGGGTAGTGAAGTTTCGTTTATCTACCCCTTTGTTATCTTTGTCACTTTCTGAAATAAAAGAACCCGAGGTTTTAGTGACGTCAAGCACTGACGTCAGTACTTTAATTTTCTGTAAAAACGAGGAATCTTCTTTTCGATACTGTTTGGAACTGTCGGATAATTTATAGTTTCTGTAGTGAAACAGCTGTTTATGGGTAGATAAGTTTCGATACCAAAAAGGTCATTAGTACATACCTACACTCTCAACCTGGTATTTCTTCCGACTCACGACTTCTTGACTACGAAAGTTTGAAACCACGACCTCTTCTGAGAACTTTCAGGGAACTTGGCGGTCATCTAGGTTAGTCAGTTGGGATTTTCTTTAGTTCGGACTTATAAGTAATCTCTATAACTACGACTTCGACTTCGAGGTTATAAAACCGGTGGACTAAGTTTCTCCTTTAAGTGACCTTTTTTAGAACTACGACCGTCCTATCTTCCGTTCTCCTCTTGCTTCACTGTGTCTTAGAATAAAAATCTACTGTTTTGGTTTAGTTACCTCCACTTAAACTGTCTGAGGACCTCTATCACTTCCTGTCCCTTCGGACAGCACGACGTGAGGTACCCCAGTTTTTATCAACCTGCACTGAATCACTGACTTGTTGTTTATATTTTAAGTCATCAAAAATCGTATAAGTCTCTATACACGTCATTAATGGTGTCAGTTAAAATAATCTAAAAATAGTTGAGACCCTCTTGGGAATGTGAAATCGACGGAGATAACGGAAGTGGTGAAAGAAGATTCAAGATTCACTGGTGATTAAACGAAATACAGAGAACTAAAGGGTTAAGAGTTGTAAAGAATACTTGTCCTAGTATATGAGACAAGAAAAACCTTGACCAAAGAAAGTAATTCACATAATAATAGTTCCAAGTAGATTTAACATCGTCAAAAGTCATGAAGTAGAGAAAAATACTGACTTACTACGAAGTAACATACCTATATAAAATAAAACGGATGGGTAAACAAGGACCTACCCGCAAACCTAACAAACGGGGAAAACCGTTAACGCTTATCACTGAGATTTGTGAGTAAGTGTTCAAACAATTTTGACTGACAAAAGTCAATACAATCCATATATGGACCTCTCGTTAACGACCTAGTATTCCATGGAGTTACAGATTAGGAAGTTTCTTGACGGGTTAAGAAAAGGTTTCAACAAGGTCGAAAAATATAAGGGGTGGGAGGGGGGGTCATCACGTCTACTCTCTAGACTAAAAAGACATAGAAGGGGTTGTAAACGATAGTACACTGAAAAAAGAATCGAGAGAATCACACATTCTTCACCATAGAGTTACACCAAAACTAAAGTAACGAGACTACCGATTCCTACGACTCGTAGAAAAGTACAGGAATAATAGTTAAACATATAAAACATACCTCTTTACGGATAAGTCTATTAAAACTAGTAAAATATAACCCCAATAAGAAAGTTTTCAAGTATCAGACAAATCTAGTGAAGGAATGTTTCAAACCGAATTAAAATTTTTAATATAAGATCAATTCGAGAGTTTGGGGTCAACCGGAAGAAAAATTTTTGGACTAGTTTTACTTTTATTCAATTAAGATACGGAAACAATCTATTATAAAAAGTTTAAAAAATGGAGTGTATTTGGAGAATTATAAGAGTACTCAACCCATAATGTTTATAGATGTGTATTGAAGTCTTCTTGACATGTTTTTTCTAGAAGTACTGGACCTATTAGTGCTACCACACTAGTGAGGGGATCTCGCTCTGTAGGACTTTACACTTCTGTTCACCCGGAATCTTTCGTAGTGATACTTGTTTCGATCACCTCCACTACCTTAAGGTCACCTCGATAAAGTTTAGGACTTTCTACTACGACACTTTCACGACGTGAGTTATACGGTCGTTTAAAACTTTTGAGTCGTCACCGGTGTCCTGACCTTTTCAAGTCAAAAGTAAGGTTAAGGTTTCTTACGAGTTTGATGGCGTGTTAACGTGAGTAGAGTGTACGATCATTTCATTACGAGTTTTAAGAGGTTCAGTCTGAAGTCGTTATACACTTGGCACTTGAGGGACTACAAGTTTGACCAAAAACGTTTCCGTCTCCTTGGTCTCTAGTTTAACGGTTGTAGACGACCTAGTACCTTTTTCGTTCTTCAAGATCTTTTGGTAGATAAAGACGAAATAACTGAGATGGTTTCGGAAACTGACACACCTAGTGTTCTTTGACACCTTTTAAGACTTTCTCTACCCTTATGGTCTGGTGGACTGGACGGAGAACTCTTTGGGCATACGTCCAGTCCTTCGTTGTCAATTTTGACCTGTACCCTGTTGTCTAACCAATGTTTATCCTTTTCCACATACAGTCCGACATATAACAGTGGGACGAATAAATTGCATATACGTCTCGTGTAGTCCTTTTTGCGACCTGACCTTCTTCGTGTTCGACCTTAGTTCTAACGGTCCTCTTTATAGTTATTGGAGTCTATACGTCGGTTGTGGTGGGAATACCGTCTTTCACTTCTCCTTGATTTTTAGTAAAACTACTTTCACTTTCTCCTCTCACTTTTGCAACCGAATTTCTAGTCGTAAGTCATTTGATTCTAGTACCGTAGGCTAGGGTAGTGAAGTACCCTTTATCTACTCCTTTGTCACTTTTGTCATAGTCTGAAATACAAAAACCTGAGGGTTTAGTGACGTCTACCACTAACGTCGATACCTTCATTTTCTACGAATGAGGAACCTTCTTTTCTATACTGGTTGGATCTATCGTATAAGTTTTCGTCTCTGTAATGAAACGACTGATTACAGGCAGATCAGTTCCGATACCAAAAAGGACACCAGTACATACCTACACTCTCAACCCGACACTTCTTTCGACTCGTGGTTTCTTAACTACGAAAAGTTGATACCACAACCTCTTCTAAGAACTCTCAGGGAACCTGAAGTTCCTCTAGGTTGGTCAGGTAGGATTTCCTCTAGTCAGGACCCACAAGAAACCTTCCTGACTACGACTTCGACTTTGAGGTTATGAAACCAGTGGAGTGCACTTCTCAACTGAGTAACCTTTTCTGTGACTACGACCCTCCCTAACCCCTGCCCTCCTCTTCCCCTGCGGTCTCCTACTCTACCAACCTACCGTAGTGGTTGAGCTACCTGCACTCAAACTCACTTGAGGCCCTCGACTACTACCTGTCCCTCCGGACCGCACGACTCTAACTACCTCAGCGGTTCACAGCCTGTGCTGACTAGGTGACTTGACTTGACTTGACTTGACTTACCTAGTTCGTTTTTAGAGAACCATACTAAATATAAATTCCGGGAAATTCTACACCACATATAGACTTGTATCCGAATAGAAGTCGAATTGTTTGTGAGTGTCCGATACGAAGTCAAAACCACTATAGAAAGAGTAAACGTAAATAAACCGAAAAAGTAGGAGATTGAGGTTAGACCATCGAGAGACGTAGTGGTTGATGTATTAAACACCCCAGAGATAAAGTTTTACGTTCATTTTTCACGACAATTATCTTGATTTTATATTTTGATAAAAAAGGGAGATTACCAGAAAGACATCTGAACAGTTTAACGAAAATGAAGGTAAACTACGGTAAGATTCACTTCTTTTTAAATTTACTTTTAAATAACCGTTCTTAAGAAGGTAAATAGAAATATAACACGATACAGTCAAAATTTCCGTTTATTAATCAACTTAGGGATTTTAGTCTGTAAAGTATAAAACATCGAGAATATACATATACACAGAACAAGAATGACCTTGTCATTTTATTACGTGTTTAATCGAGTTTTAATCGACAGAAATAAAGTTAAGAACAACATACGTATAACATGGTACGATGGAAGTCGGGTGGTTACCTATTTCTTCTTGACTTTACTTCTTCATACCCTACTCGACAGAAATGTAAAGAAAAAAAACAGTAATAAAAGTCGTATTCATCCACCGATTATGTCTTTTTATTGTGTACATTATTATCCACATTCCGAGAAATTGAGTAACACAAAGATCCTTTTGGTGGAGAAAGAAAGACGTAAACTTAGTTATAAACTAAGTCTCCCTTTCACCCCGATATTTACACTATGAGTACGGAATATGAGTGACTCAGAATTACTTAAGAGTACGTAGTGTCCAGGTGTCCATAGGATACTAGTACCCCGTACCAGTTGTGATAGACCAGGTTGAACTTACCGTGAACAAAAGACATGACAAAATGTAAATGTCCGATTCACATTTGTACTTTAGAGTATTGTCTAACCTATATAGAAAGTAGATCTTATAAACAAAATCGTCTTTTACGATAAGTCTCATTTCCTTTCTAGAGTGGTATAACACACTTGTGTAAAATTTTATAACACAGTGTGTTTATAAAAGTTTTGTGTAGTCCGACAATTGAATTTTAATCCGGACCATACACTTTGACATTCATTTGTGTCGAGAGTAGTAAGTCCAGACAGGTTCAGACCGACACGGAACTCGACGTCAATCCGTTCGGTGGAACGGTGAGGTCGGTTTCGGAATGGTGGAAGGTAAAGACGAGTTTACCTTGAGTACAGACCCAGGAAGATTTTGGTTCAATTTTGAGAATGGTTTTAGTTCACTTGTGAGGAATCTGGTCCAACTAGTCAGTAACTTTAGTAAAAGAGCTCCTGAACAATGGTTCAATGATGTCTTCATCTATGATTTAACACAAAAACTACTGAAAGGAGTTTAGAACTGATTGATTATTGATTGAGACTGGATCTTTATTTCAATCTCTATCTAAACGAAGAAAAAGTATTCTATCCCTTTATTCAAGACTACCCCTCCCTTCTTAATATATATATATATATGATAATACCGATACATCTTAAAAGTAACCACAGAAAGATCATTGAATTACTTTATTTCACTCCCGAAATGTAAGTTCATAAACTTTTTTTTATTTCATTGACCCATCTCGTTCAAATCCATCTGATATCCGTCTGCTTTGTTCATAGGGTACTGTGTTCGTCATCCACAGTCCTCGATATTTAGTCCCTGGGACTGTGAGGACTACGGGAAATGTCAGATAAAAACCAATACTAAGTCGTCACCTTAGGGGAGGGATTCCGTCGTAAAACGAAATCCACAAGTCTAAAGTCGTCACTAAAATCATACAACAGTTAACAGAAGCGGTCACATCTAGTTGTAACGACTTACCGACGTGTACGTCTTAACATTACTTTCGGACAACATATTTAGGAAAGTCTAAACAGTTCTGTTTAGTCAATATAGAATTATGCTCAACTTTCCGGGTGGTTAGATATAAGTTTGTGTTATTATAAAATTATAATAGAAAATTTATTTGTTACACCTTTTGGTACTTAGTCAATTTTTAGGATTTATTTTTAAAACCGATAAGGAGTTTCATACCAATTTAAAGTAAGTCACGTTAAAATCCCGATACTAGTAAGAAGGATTAAAAAATCTCATACTTATGTCTTTTAATAGTTTTTTGTATAACGTAATTTCATCTACAAAAGAATATTAAAGGGTGTAATTTTCCACACACATACCACATATGTGATTGTTATTATAAGATTTGTAATTTGAATAGGTTTAAGTAACTTTGTATTTTATTATGATTTACACTTCCGACGGTTCATGTAACTTTGTATTACAATTGTATACACCCTTTTTTAATACAACCACACCACTACTTCTATACACAATAATCCTACTTTACGATCTAGGAAGACATCAACAATAAGTGTCGGAAACCTTTTAATATCTAGAGGTTTCTATAAAAATCAAGTCTAAGTCATCTTGATATTGAAGTGTGAGTGTGTAGTAGAAAGAACATAGGTTTACAACGAAGTTTAATACACCACGTTACTTTAATAATACACTTTTAGAGTCCAAATACAAAATCACCTTTATTCTGGTGTTATATTTGACATAAAGTTTTTCATAATTAAAATGTATTTTACGATTTTTAATACTCAGTCCTTTGAGATACGTAAATTTCATAACATATACATAGTATGTATATAGTTTTAATCTAAATTTGACTAAACTTTTAATTATAAGAGATTTGACGGTATCCTCGACGCCGACGTGTCCACGTCCTCCCGAACCTCCTCGATGAGGTGAAAGTTCCAGTCCTCCCCGCTGACACTCCTCTATGGGAGCAGGTTCCATTCTTCGTCGTCGAGGTGAAACGACCTCGTCGACACTTCTCTATGGGGTGTAGGTTCCATTCTCTTTGGTTTCATTCTGCCATTGTGACACTCTCTCGTAGTCTCCCGTCTGTGTGACTTTGGTATTTAGTGTCTTTTGATTGGTTAGACTATTGTGGTTGGTGTCTCAACAGGTTGAGTTTCTTTGATTCGGTTCGGTACACCCCGGTAGTCCTGTCCGCCCAGTACCACCTCTCCAGACTGTCTTACACCAGGTGACCTCTTCCCTTACCGTTAGGTGAAGTCATAACAACAGAACTCTTGGGGTGTTTGTTATACTTTTCCGTTTTACTATTCTATGACTTTCTTCTTGAGAGGCCCAACCATCCACGGTTTATACGATGACCTCTAGTCACCTCTTTATGAGGTCTTTCTTACTTCCCTACTTCGGTTTCGTTTTTGTTATGGGGCAACACCGACACTGACCACTATCTTCGTTCCAAGCTACGACTTTTCTCGTTATAACGTATCCTTGGACCTTACAGTCCAGGTACTTAGTTCCCTTTAACCTTCACCAGTTTGTCCTCTACAGTTCTCACTTGCATTTGTAAGATCCATAGTCGCTTGATTTTACCTGACCTTACCCACTTAAATTGAGTCTACTGGTAATATAGATGGTGACACCCGTCTTTAAGGAATCTTCTTTACCTCATCGGTAGTACCAGTTGTTTCTCAGGCTTTACATCATGAACCTACGTTAGAGTTTTTGTTGTCTTACTAGAGACAAACAAAGGTTCCGTTTAGTAAGTTATAGTACCATTAGGTTCGAATACGGGGTTGGTCATTGTGACTTCTTCGACTTCAACTTACCAAGATACTTCTAGATGTTCTAGAAAATGTTGATTGTGGGTTTTTTCTACAGGAAAAGTAATATCCCCTGATCTTACGTTTTCATCCTTCAGTTCTTTGTGGACCTCATTTTCCGTTTAAACCGGAACCTCATGCCTTACTTCGTCCCGTTTCCGATTATCTCAAAACGATTCGTTTGCGTGACCAGTATCGTTTGTCGAAAAGGTTATTGTGTTCTCTTCTGATGTGTACCTGTAGTGGTCTACCAGTTGTGACTTTAGTCTGACTGATATAAGAAACGTCGGTTTTTACCTCTTCGAGATATATCAGTCGTTTTTGTTCTGACCCTCGACTGACACCGAGTCTAGTACTTGAAGAATAACGGTTTAAGTCTGAATTTAACTTCTTTCATCCCTTTTGGTGATCTGGTAAGTCCATACTGGATTTAGTTTNCTACCAGTTGTGACTTTAGTCTGACTGATATAAGAAACGTCGGTTTCTACCTCTTCGAGATATATCAGTCGTTTTTGTTCTGACCCTCGACTGACACCGAGTCTAGTACTTGAAGAATAACGGTTTAAGTCTGAATTTAACTTCTTTCATCCCTTTTGGTGATCTGGTAAGTCCATACTGGATTTAGTTTAGGGAATACTAATATGTCACCTTCACTCTTTATCTAAATTCCCTGATCTAGACTATCTGTCTCACGGACTACTTGATACCTGCCTCCAAATATTGTAACATGTCTTCTGTCTCTAGTTCTGTTAGGGGTTCTTTTTTTTACGTTTTTTTCGTTTTACCGACAGACCCCTCCGGAATGTTTATCGACACTTTCCTTCTCTTCACTTTTCGGTTTCTCTTTTCCTTTCTATATTCGTAGACTTACTTCTCAAGGTTTCATATAATTCCTTTCTATTCTTTCGGAAGGAGTCGTTAGTCACGTTTCTTTATCTCCTTTTGTTGTCTTACACTTTCTGATCTCTAGAGAAGTTCTTTTAATCTCTGTGATTCCCTTGTAAAGTACGTTTCTACCCAAACTATTTCCTGTCTTTACAATACCTGGATTGTCTTCGTCTTCTATAATTTCTCTGCACTGTTCTTATGTGTCTTCTTGACATGTTTTTATAGAAGTTCTGGGTCTATTAGTACTATCACACTAGTAAGTAGATCTCGGTCTGTAGGACCTTACACTTCAGTTCACCCGGAATCTTTCGTAGTGATACTTGTTTCGATCACCTCCACTATCATAAGGTCACCTCGATAAAGTTTAGGATTTTCTACTACGACACTTTCACAACGTGAGTTATACGGTCGTTTAAACCTTTGGAGTCGTAACCGGTGTTCTGACCATTTCCACTCAAAAGTAAGGTTAGGGTTTCTTTCCGTTACGTTTTCTTACGAGTTTGATGGTTTGTTAACGGGAGTAGAGTGTATGATCATTTCATTACGAATTTTAAGAGGTTCGGTCTGAAGTCGTTATACACTTACCACTTGAAGGTCTACAAGTTCGACCAAAATCTTTTCCGTCTCCTTGGTCTCTAGTTTAACGGTTGTAGGTGACCTAGTACCTTTTTCGTTCTCTCAAGGTCTTTTAGTAGAGAAAGACGAAATAACTGATACGGTTTCGGAAACTGACACACCTAGTGTCATTTGACACCTTTTAAGACTTTCTCTACCCTTATGGTCCGGTGGACTGGACGGAGAACTCTTTGGATATANCTGATCTCTAGAGAAGTTCTTTTAATCTCTGTGATTCCCTTGTAAAGTACGTTTCTACCCAAACTATTTCCTGTCTTTACAATACCTGGATTGTCTTCGTCTTCTATAATTTCTCTGCACTGTTCTTATGTGTCTTCTTGACATGTTTTTATAGAAGTTCTGGGTCTATTAGTACTATCACACTAGTAAGTAGATCTCGGTCTGTAGGACCTTACACTTCAGTTCACCCGGAATCTTTCGTAGTGATACTTGTTTCGATCACCTCCACTATCATAAGGTCACCTCGATAAAGTTTAGGATTTTCTACTACGACACTTTCACAACGTGAGTTATACGGTCGTTTAAACCTTTGGAGTCGTCACCGGTGTTCTGACCATTTCCACTCAAAAGTAAGGTTAGGGTTTCTTTCCGTTACGTTTTCTTACGAGTTTGATGGTTTGTTAACGGGAGTAGAGTGTATGATCATTTCATTACGAATTTTAAGAGGTTCGGTCTGAAGTCGTTATACACTTACCACTTGAAGGTCTACAAGTTCGACCAAAATCTTTTCCGTCTCCTTGGTCTCTAGTTTAACGGTTGTAGGTGACCTAGTACCTTTTTCGTTCTCTCAAGGTCTTTTAGTAGAGAAAGACGAAATAACTGATACGGTTTCGGAAACTGACACACCTAGTGTCATTTGACACCTTTTAAGACTTTCTCTACCCTTATGGTCCGGTGGACTGGACGGAGAACTCTTTGGATATACGTCCAATCCTTTGTTGTTAATCTTCACCTGTACCTTGTTGTCTGACCAAGGTTTATACTTTTCGTCATGCAGTTCCGACATATAACAGTGGGACGAATAAATTGAAAATACGTCTCATGTAGTACTCTTTAAGACCCGACCTTCTTCGTGTTAGACCTTAGTTCTAACGGTCCTCTTTATAGTTATTGGAGTCTATACGTCTACTGTGATGGGAATACCGTCTTTCACTTCTCGATTTCTCGGAGAGTTTCTTTCACTTTCTCCTTCCACTTTTCAAACGAATTTCGAGTGGTAAGTCTTTTGATTCTAGTACCGTAGACCAGGGTAGTGAAGAACCCTTTAACTACCCCTTTGTCACCTTTGTCACGGACTGAAATAAAAACCCCCCCGGAGGTTTTAGTGACGTCTACCACTGACGTCGGTACTTTCATTTTCTACGAATAAGGAACCTTCCTTTCAACACTGGTTGGATCTATCGTATAATTTTTCGTCTCTGTAATGGGACGGTTGTTGCCATTTGGATCAGTTCCGATACCAAAAAGGTCACCAGTACATACCTACACGTTCAACCTGACACTTCTTTCGACTCGCGACTTCTTAACTACGAAAACTTGACACCACGACCTCTTCTGAGAACTCTCAGGGAACCTGACGTTCCTCTAGGTTGGTCAGGTAGGATTCCCTCTAATCAGGACCCACAAGTAACCTTCCTGACTACGATTTCGACTTTGAGGTCATGAAACCGGTGGACTACACTTCTCAACTGAGTAACCTTTTATGGGACTAAGACCCTCCCTAACCACAGTCCTCCTCTTCCCCTGCTCTCTCCTACTCAACCGACCTACCGTAGTGACTGAGCTACCTGTACTCAAACTCACTTGAGGTCCTCTACTACTACCTGTCCCTCCGGACCGCACGACACTAAGTACTCAAGCGCTTCTCAACCTGTGATGACTCGGTAACTTGACGTCACTTGACTTGACTTTGACGGTATTATAAAAAAAGAGGTTTTTTTATCTAATTATCGAAACTCATCTTGTTAATGGATTATTTTATCGTATCTTACCAGAATTACATGATATATTTATAAATGTGAAGTTTCTTATCGTATTATACCTTAACGTCTTATAATACACGATAAATACAAAATGATACCCAAAAAATTTTTTCACTTGTTCACTCTCAAGGAAATTTTTTTAAGGGATCCTATTATATGTACTTTTTATAATAAACAGGTGTAAATTCGGTGGACGAAATGTACGACCAAAAGAGAAAATCCTTACTTCGGTAAGACATAAACCAAATTTGATAAGACTACCGTTTACGAGAAAAGTAATTTTGGTCGACACGATTCATTTACGTTTATACACAGTATGGTGTTAAATGACTTCCTTGTCTCGGTTTTCGTGTTGGAAACCGACACGATTAATTAACACTTAGGCTGGAAGTAGTCACTGATAACACATTATGAGGTACTTTTAGAAGATCCATATACTTCATCAAATTGTTGTACGGTCAATATACTTAGATCGCTATACGTTCTCAATTATTTCGTGGTTATTTGATGTCGGTTGAATTTTTCACCAGTAAAAATTGATGGACTTTTATGAAGTCTAATTCTCGAACGTACCACACTTAATGTCTAATTAGTTTATAATCTAGAATACCAGAATTCACCACTGTAGTAATCATCCTGAATAAGTATGTTCACTGACCATTTATGTGAAGAACCATAAGTCATTCAGTAAAGTTGTTTTTAACCGAAGACATATCAAATATCCGTTCAAAAATTTTTACCTATTCTGTGTTAAAGAAAGGTACCACTAAAAACGTAAAACACCCTTTTATGTCATAGTTCCAAGGGTACAACGTTTCTAAGAAGTAAGTGTGTCCAATACGAATAGTGAGGAAATTAGTACTATATCGGAGAAGACACTTCCCCCAAGGGACTCTGAGACGTCTTGTGTGTCCCGATATACACACATCGATATACACCACATCGATATACACTACCGGAAAACGTTGTCCTTTTTTCACTTTTTGTTGTTTGACAATCTCTCCCGTGTCACTTATACGTCCCCATCTTTTACGTCCTGGATCAAAAAGAGACCCTATTCAGTCTCTTTCGAAATGTCTCTTCCAGTAGAACAAACCTGATATTTCACCCACAAAATGTCACACTCTACCCTTTCCGTCTTTCATGTAATATACGTTTCCGTTCTCTCGACCTAAATAGTATACAAGATTTTAACTGTTCTATAAACCGTACTGAGCTCACCGTCTCTCAATCCTATCTATGACCTTATTTGGTCCGTCCCCGATTAAAACTCCCTGAAACCCCCTTTTATATTAACCCTCTTACCCTAGTAGTAAAAACGTCAAAACCTTTTTTTTAGTCAGACCGGTCAATTTTACCTTACTTCTGGGATCTATGTTACTTTGTATAGTCTTCCAACAGTATCAACTTCGTTCTTTACTATCCCCGTCCTTAGAAAGGATAGAAAAAGTAGTAATATAAAGATCACTGTTCTGACATGAACCCTGTATTTCAACTTGATTACTTGTCTGTCCTTTTCATAGGTTCTACGTAAATCTTTTATCTCGACTGTCGTAAACTTCAAAGATTCCTATCCTAGTTTTGTAAAGGGTTTGGTGTAAAATATATTTCGTTATAATTTACATTGACTATACAACGGGTCTCAGGTTAATGCCATAAAAACCAGTTTAATGTTACCGGACTTGTGGGTTTGACGAGTTTAACACAAGTAAAATGTGTTTGTAAACGTTACTATAAAGACTCTCATTTGTTTTTCACATCTATGTATTTCGAAGAATAAACAGTGGTCACTCTTGGGTAGACGGTTACATCCTCTTTATTTTCTGAGGCCAAGTTGGGGACCCAGTTCTTCTAGGGGATCTCTCCCCGTACCGCTGGATGAGGTCATAAGAACGGACCTCTTAGGGTGACTGTCTCTTCGGACCGTCTGATGTCAGGTATCCCAATGTGTCTCAGTCTGTACTGACTTCGTTGAATCGTGTCGTATCGTCAGACCTTAATGACGTACGTAGAGACACGAACTCGGTCGAAGATACCGAGTAGGTTTGAGATACAATTTAATGAAGCATAACCATTAGACTTTAGTGGGGACCACCCTTATAAATGTGGTACCTTTAACCGTTTACGATGTTTGGTAGAAAATGAGACTTTTAGTCAACAACTTGTAATTAGTCGTATAGTGGTTGATGTGTCTTAGAAGACACGTAGAGAAAAGAACGGTGAGAAAGACAAAATCAAAAAAAAAAAAAAAAAAGAAAGGTCGTTAAAAGTGTCTGATCCATCAGAGTCGTTGATACGTAGATTTCTACAGCATAGTATACCATGACATTTCGACGGTTGAAATGTTAATAGTGTTGACACGACCTTAGACACAGTTCTTTTATGTAAAAACAACTAAGACATGACGTGGGGTGTAAGGGTTCAAGACGAAGAAAGTTCTAGAAAACCTTCTTTTAAAGTACTTAGAAACAGACAGTTCAGTATTTCTGATGTCGGAAAGAATGAACGGGTTTACACCCTTCCGTAGTAACACTGGGGACAACAGGAAGAAAGAGTACTGAGACTGACTTGTCAATGTGAGCTGTTGGTACTAGTGGTGGTGATGGTAGAAGGTGTCCTTGTTGTCGTTTAGTATAGTGTGGTCATATGTTTTTTTACGGGATTCGTATAAAATACTTATGTCTACTACATAGTCCTCACATCATCGAGATGAAGTTCGTGAATTCACTGAACAATACAACAATGATACTTCGACACATCTATTACTCTTTGTACAAAGTCTGATCTTTCTTTTGGTCTCATCCCTAAGTCGATATAGGTTCTAAATTGTACCATAGTACATGACATTTGGAACTCTTCATAATGAAGTTACTTGTCCTTTCGAAAAAAAGGACACAGACTATTATATTTACGATGAGGAGAGTCCACCGACTTTATGTTTTATTCTAAAATCTTTTGTTACATTTAAAACGTTTTAATTCGGAACCACGTTCCATCTAGTACACGGACTTTCTTCTCTTTTGGAACTTTATTTTTACGGTCAAAATAAAGACTTGCAGAAAGTTATACAGTTGAAGAGAAGAACGAATTGATACTTTTCCACCTTTCTTAAAGGGGAAGAATGTGACTAAACCACTAGAAATACTTATCCATATCCAATCTTTAACGTATTTGGTATTCATCATACGTATATTATCGAAATAAGTAATATTTCAAACAGTCCTTTTTTATAATAAAATCTCTTGTTTTATATATCGAAATCTTATAGTAGAATCCATAAGGTTTATATAAACTGAATTTTTTTATATGATACACGTTTATACAAACAAAACGTAGTTTACCTTTTTTACGGAAGAAAATATATTTACCTATAAGTACGGTCGTACGTCTACTGTATGTTCTAAATGGTTAACAGACGAATTAGAATAGTGACGTTTTTCTGTATTCTTGGGTTATACATACTTGAAATATAAGTAACAAAATTATTATGTTTATTACCCTTTACGTTTTAAGGGTTTTATAAGTCCGTAAAGTTTTATAAGGAACCACCGAGTCCACCATTTTTTAGGTGAACATTACACTCTCTGTACCCGAATTAGGGACCCAACCCTTCTAGAGAACCTCTTCCTTTACCGTTGGGTGAGGTCATAAGAACGGACCTCTTAGGGTGTGTGTTTCCTAGGACCCCCACCACCCCACAGCCCATGTCAGGTACCCCGGTGTCTCTCCACCTGTACTGTCTCACTGATTCGTATCGTTTGAACTTTGTTCCTAAACATCGGTCTTGTCTGGGGTTTCAACTTATTCAAAGAGTAAACGATGAAAACACTAGGACCCTTTCCAGTGTTCATTCGACTTCTAGGGGTAAGAATTTCATTTCTATCATAATGGGAGGAGTTTATAAATAAACTACTATCCTCCGTTCTTTTGAAAAATTTAAATAGTATCATAAGGTGTACATGGTCAACGACGTATATAAATTAATTGAAAAATGTTTGTGAGTTTATTTCTAGTTCAGATACACGTATAGAGTGTTTGTGAATTTTAGATATAAGACAATGTTGTCCAGACGTCACACTAAAAGACTTAATGATTTATTTCTAGAAATGTTTGAACTAAAACAAAAAAACAAAAAAAAAACCGAACAAGAAAAATGATGACATCAAGTAGTCTTCTTTATACTAGTAAAATACTTACCCACTCTGTGACTTACTTATATTTCAAATCAAATCCGTGTAGGTGTTTTTGTAATGAAAACCAACCAACTTATTAGAATACGAATAATCTAAATACGGTTATGATAGACTTGTAAACATAACTTACAAAAGTATAAAATGTACTCTTTATTTTATATCGACTCCTTCTCTGTATTTTTCTAGAAGTCTTGTACGAGACTTATAAACATACATGTATCTTAAAAACCATCACACAAAAGAAGTCTTTATTTAACGTTGAGAATTTAACTATAAAATTGTATAATTTTCTATCTTCACCATTTTGAGTTACTAATAAATTCGTCGTAGAAAGTAGTAACCTAAAACGTAAGACTCTTGGTGTATGATAAATTAAAACCTAACTATATCAAATTGTTTCGTTGTTTTTATCGAAAAAGAAAAAAGAAATAGGAACCGTACAACAGACTCTACCGGCATTTAGGTCTACTAGTTTTAGTTTACAGTTCAGGTCTTTTTTTATGTTAATTCCTAAAACACCTAAAATTTTAAGTAAGTTACATAAAGACAATTATATAACTTACTTAATATTCTATGTATTCGAACATAAGTAGAGATCCCGAAGAGACCATCGAAATCAACCATTTCTTAGGTGGACGTTACGTCCTCTAGGGTCAAACTAAGAACTCACCCCTTCTAAGTGAACTCTTCCCTATCCGATGGGTGAGGTCACAAGAACCCGAAGGGACCACCGAGTCACTCATTTCTTAGGTTGGCGTTGCACCCTCTGGACACAAGTTAGGGACCCAACCCTTCTAGGGGACCTCTTCCCTTTCCGAAGAGTGAGGTCATAAGAACGGACCTTTTAAGGTACCTGAGATATCAAGTACCCCAGCGTTTGTCAACCTGTACTGACTCGTTGAAAGTCAAAGAAAGTGAAAACCGATTTGTAATAAAAAGTCGATAAGTAGGTTAAGTTATATTCATAGTTGTTTCAAAGTAACGTGAGAAGGTAATATTCTTACATGGAATAAGAACAAAATACCTGCAAAATCAACAAAAGGTTTAGAGTGACAATATTTATTGTGACTTACTTGAAAACAGAAAACCCTGTGAACTCGCAAAGACATTTACATCTAGATCTCATCTTAGGAACCCAGTAATTAAATGAAACCTTATTTTGACCGTCAAAGGTTCCGAAGATTTAATTGAATGTAAGGGTGGTAAGTGTCATAAACTTTAAAGTAATTTAGGGTTAGAAACAGTTAGAAGAAATAGATCTGTAAAACGAGATTATCATAAACTAACATCAGAAATAATATTAAAGAGAATACTGGTTACCCTTACTTGTAGATAAATATAAGAAAAACTGGTTAATACGAATTATATCTTTATATAAAAATACATAACTAGATTAAAGATCATTTGAACAATATCCGTTAATTATTAAGATTATCAACTGGGTATCTTAATAAAATTAAAAGGTACATCCGAGAGTTCAAGAGACGAATAATAATACTCTCCATTTAGAGAAGGAAAGGACAGATATATATTAATAAATAAAACTAACTAATGAGACACATATGAGAGTTCTTTTTATATTTAAAGTTTCCATTATCGTATATTAACAAAGGTAAAAATAATAGGTCCTTTTCTGAAAACATAAAATGGAAATTTATACTTTAAATCACATCAAACTAAAACAACACGAAACAGTCTAATTCTATAATGAACATGAGGGACAAACCGTTATTGAAAATACTATGTATCCTCAAACAGTTTACGAAAGGATTTAGAGAACTCTATCAAAGTATATAAAATACAAAAAAGACAATTATAACTAAAAACATTAATTTCGTTGATATAAATAGATTTTATTACCAGTTTTGACTGTATTCCGAAATTTTTTATAACTACGGAGATTTTATGAATAAATTACATTTCATAGTCAAGAATCGATATGATTATGTTAACGTATAATGATTGTAATTACGTTAATTATTTATTCAGACATCAGGTTTCGTTCTCTATTTTTATATGAAGTCTTACTTTTTATATAGGTTTCTTACTGAGACGAAAGATGAAAAGAGGTAGTTTTCGTTACTTTTATTTCTCATCATAAAGTAGAAACCTGTCACTCTGGATAATTTATTTTTTATATGACTCTGCGTTTACAGATATCTATAATCACTAATACACGATTCCTACTCATGTTTACTCTTTAAATTACATAAAGGATACAAAGAAGAAAGTCATCAATATTCCTCTCACTTCTGTACCAATAAAATTAGGGTACTACATAAAGACTCGGGGTTCTAAATGTTGTGATCAACGTTCTAAAGTCGATCATAACATATGATAGAAATTTTATAAAACAACTTTATTGTATAAAGATACGAAGAATTCGATATCTCTGTATATGGTGATATTTTGTATAAGTTCCTTACAAATAAGGTCAATCTTTTTTATATATTTATTTCCTTTTAATAAACTATGATTTACACCTAATTATTAAAAGTCTCTTTAACTTATAATTTTGTAAATTGGGGTGTTAACGTAACTTATGTAATATTAAAAAACGGATGATTCTTTTCGAAGATCTGAAACCCTAATAGTTTTTATTAATATTAATCGTACGATATTGACTTTTCTGTATTTCTATTCTTGTGAAATTATCTACAATATATTGTATCCATCTGTTTCACGGACTTCTTGATACCTGCCTCCAAACACATAACATGTCCCCGTCACTAGTTCTGATAGAGGTTCTTTTTCTTTACGTTTTTCCTTTTTACCGACAACTCCTCCGGAATGTTTATCCATTCTTTTCTTCTCTTCACTTTTCGTTTCCTCTTTTCCTTTCTATATGGGTAAACTCACGTCTCAAGGTTTTTAATCGTTCCTCTCTATTCTTTCGTAAGGAATCACTAGTCACGTTTCATTATCTCCTTTTGTTATCTTACCCTTTCTGATCTCTAGAGAAGTTCTTTGAATCTCTATGGTTCTCTTGTATATTACGTTTCTACCTGTGTTATTTCCTGTCTTAACTGTTCCTGGATTTTTTTCGTCTTCTATAATTCTTCTTCACCGTTCTTATGTGTCTTCTTGATATATTTTTTTATAGTGGTACTGGGTCTATTGGTACTACCACACTAGTGAATGGACCTCGGTCTGCAGGACCTTACACTTCAGTTCACCCGGTATCCTTCGGAGTGATGGTTGTTTCCATCACCTCCACTACCTTAGGTTAACTCGATAAAGTTTAGGAGTTTCTACTACGACACTTTCACCACGTGAGTTATACGGTCGTTTAAACCTTTTGTCTGTGTAATGAAACGATTCTTTCCAGGTAGATCAGTTTCGATTCAAAAAGGTCACCGGTGTCCTGATCTTTTCCAGTCAAAAGTAAGGTTAGGGTTTCTTTTCGTTAAGGTTTCTTACAAGTAGTCAAGTCAAGTCAGTGAGTCAGCACAGGATGAGAAACGCTGGGGTACTTAGCGTCGTGCGGTCAGGAGGGACAGGTAGTGCTTGAGGGCCTCAAGTGAGTCTAAGTGTAGGTAGCTCAGTCACTGCGGTAGGTCGGTAGAGTAGGAGACAGCAGGGGAAGAGGAGGACCGGGGTTAGGGAGGGTCGTATGATGACGTGTTAACGTGTGTAGAGTGTACAATCGTTTCATTAAGAGTTTTAAGAGGTTCGCTCCGAAGTTGTCATACACTTGGGACTTTAAGGTCTAGAAGTTCGACCTAAATCTTTTCCGTCTCCTTGGACTCTAGTTTAACGATTGTAGGTAATCTAGTAGTTTTTACGTTCTCAAGGTCTTGCTGTTGATGTAGACGAAATAACTGATATGGTTTCGGAACCTGACACACATAGTGTTGTTTTACACCTTTTAAGAAGTTCTCTACCCTTATGGTCTGGTGGAATGGACAGAGGACTCTTTAGACATACGTCCAGTCCTTCGTTTATATTGACCTGTACCTTGTTGTATATACAAGGTTTAACCCTTTCCTCATACAGTTCCGACATATAACAGTGGACGAATAAATTGAATATACGTCTCAAGTAAAGTCAAGTCAACGAGTCAGCACAGACTGAGAAACGCTGGGGTACTTGGTGTCGTGAGGTCCGGAGGGACAGATAGTGGTTGGGGGCCTCAGGTTGGTTTGGGTACAGGTAACTCAGTTACTACGGTAGGTTGATAGAGTAGGAGACAGTAGGGGGAGAGGAGAACGGGAGTTAGAAAGGGTCGTAGTCCCAGAAAAGGTCACTCAGTCGAGAAGCGTAGTCCACCGGTTTCATAACCTCATACTCGAAGTTGTAGGTAGGAAGGTTACTTATAGGTCCTGACTAGAGGAAATACTAACTGACCAACCTAGAAGAACATCAGGTTCCGTGAGAGTTCTCAGAAGAGGTCGTGGTGTCAAGTTTTCGTAGTTAAGAAGACGTGAGTCGAAAGAAATATCAGGTGTAGTACTCTTTGCGACCCGACCTACTTCGTGTTCGACCGTAGTTCTAACGATCCTCTTTATAGTTATTGGAGTCTATACGTCTACTGTGGTGGGAATACCGTCTTTTACTACTTCTTGATTATTCGGAGAACTACTTTAACTTTCTCCTCTCACTTTTTAAACATATGGACACCACCTGGGTACAACTACATACCGTTTTGGTTATGTTATAACATTTCATTAATTGGAGGTTAATTTTATATATTTAAATATAATTTTTATTTATTTTAATATTTTGTATTAAAATTTTTAAATCGAATTTTGGTTGTAAGTCTTTTGATTATAGTACTATATGTCAGGGTAGTGAAGAACCGTTTATCTACCCCTTTGTTACCTTTGACACTGTCTGAAATAAAAGACCCTGAGGTTTTAGTGACGTCTATCACTGACGTCGGTACTTTAATTTTCTACGAACGAGGAACTTTCTTTTTTGATACTGTTTGGATCTGTCGTATAATTTACGTCTGTGTAATGAAACGATTCTTTCCAGGTAGATCAGTTTCGATTCAAAAAAGGTCATCAGTACATACCTACACTCTAAACCTGATATTTTATCGACTCGGGACTTCTTTACTACGAAAACTTGATACGAAAACCTCTTCTGAGAACTCTCAGGTAACTTGACGTTCCCATCGTTTGGTCAGTTAGGATTTCCTTTAGTCAGAACTTATAAGTAACATTCCTGACTACGACTCAGACTTTGAAGTTATAAAAACAATGGACTACGTTAATTAACTGAATAACCTTTTCTACGACTACGACTCTTTCTAACTTCTGTCCTCCTCTCCCCCTGTTGTCTCCTACTCGACCAACGTACCGTAGTGGATGGGTTACCTGTACTCAAACTCATTCGGAGTCCTCAACCACTACCTATCCCTTCGGACCGTACGACGCCAACTACCCCAACATTTCTCGACCTGTGGTAACTCGTGGACTTCACTTAACTTGGTATAAAACAATAAACTCTTATATAAAAGTAAACTTAAAACCTTAGAATATTTTTCATTCACATAATTACCATGACTCAAACCCCTTTTATATCATTAACTTTACCATCTGAAAACTCAATATAACAGACACAAAGTTAATATCGATGAAACGAACGGTAGAAGTATAATTTCTATGAAGTACACAGAGGATTTATCAAAGTAAACATTTTATAATTAATAAAGTTCTTTACACGAATCATGTAAAGTACCGTGTCTTAATTTATCTACAAACAACTTGTCTCTTTACTTTATATAAGATTGAAGAGTAAGAGGGGAGTCAAGTCAAGTCAGTGAGTCAGCACAGGTTGAGAAACGTTGGGGTACTTAGTGTCGTACGGTCCGGAGGGACAGGTAGTGGTAGAGGGCCTCTAGTGAGTTTGAGTGTAGGTAACTCAGTCACTACGGTAGGTCGGTAGAGTAGGAGACAGCAGGGGAAGAGGAGGACGGAGGTTAGGGAGGGTCGTAGTCTCAGAAAAGGTTACTCAGTTGAGAAGCGTACTCCACCGGTTTCATGACCTCGAAGTCGAAATCGTAGTAAGGAAGATTCCTTTAGGGTCCCGACTAGAGGAAGTCTTCCCTGACCAACTTAGAGGAACGTCCGGTTCCCTGAGAGTTCTCAGAAGGGGTTGTGGTGTGAAGTTTTCGTAGTTAAGAAACCACGAGTCGGAAGAAGTATCAGGTTGAGAGTGTAGGTATGTACTGATGTCCTTTTTGGCATCGGAACTGATCTGTCTGGAATCAACCGTTTCATTACTTATTTTATACTATTCTCGAGAGTTTCCGTCAAAAGGGATTGACAAGAATACTATATGGTTACTTTCACAAAAATAATTTTAAAGTTTTACATAGTTAAAACGTTCTTACCACGATATATGTCTTTGTAACATCCAAATGAAATGAGACATTTTATAGGGATTGTATTTCGTAGAAATCCAACTTCACCAATACATGTAGAATAAATACTAATGTTATCATCCTAAAACCCTCGGTTTAATCGAGATTTCAATTTTCTCTAGAGATTGTGAATATCGTTATAACTTTAAGTCTTCACCTTTTTAGTCACTAGACAAGTACGTAGGGTACTTTGATATTACGTAAGCAATTATCTTAGGTACGGTTATAATTATAAACAAATGTGATGTAAATAACTGACTTGGATTACGGTCACAATATTTCAACCATGAAACTCGTCATATACTACGAAGTCTTCACCAACTACGGACCTTTACTAACCTTCTTCTGTTTGTAGATACTCGTATTTTTAGATATAACACTTTAGTGTCGGTATTATCTGGTAAAACTATATAACATATTACAGTGTACCTATACACTTTTAATCGTCATTAAACTATTAAAACGGTATATGTCAGTCACCGTAGTTAATCTGTCATAAAAAACTTAAAATTGTGACACGAAAAACGACAACAATAAAACGATCTACATTAAAAGTGTCTTTAAAACTCAAAACCAGAAGTGATGTTCACTGTAATTTTAAACGTTACATACTACATCTAATTTAAACGAATGGTAATATACAACAAACTTTTGTTAAAGTATACAGAACACAAACTTTATCTTAATTCTTAGTTAACTTTAAAGTATCACGGTAATTATCTATTATAGTGAAGGGGAATGTATATATGTGTACGTAAATAAAAAATAAGAATTAATTATTCTATTAAACCGGTTCTTTTCATTTTTATTATGGTCTACGATGGAAGTAATATGGATAGTACAGGGTTCTCGTGAAAAGAAGAGTGTTGTAGAAATGTCCATCTATAATAATCTGTAGTACTGTCTACTTCTTCCGGTTTACTATAGTTCGTTAAATTGGTCTAGTGTATTTAAGATTTACCATTCCAGACACAGTAAAGGTGCGTCGGAGAAGTGAGAAGGTCTTCGAAGTACTTAACTCCCGTTTCGCTCTTTGAATACTGTGTAAGTTTAACCATTAAACTCCTATCAAATTACTTCTCTAATGAAAGTTTCTCCACCTACCCAAATCCTGTTACCGTTCTCTACCCTGTTATTAAACCCCAAGTACTGTGTTCTCTCTTGACACACTATTTCGGTAGACTGTCCTCGATATCAATGATTTTCTCATTATGAAATTTGGATACCAGTCTAATTCTCTTTCGACCCTTTTCTTTACGGGACTTGAGTGTGAAGACAGTCGGGACCATGGAGGAAGAACAAAGAATATGAACGGTGTGACCTCATGTCCGGTCTGGTAACTACACTACCTTCGTACTTCTCACCTAGACTACTTTATTTACTGTCGAGAAGTCTTATATCTTACATTGATTACTACGGATCTTTTATTTTTATCGGATTACTCCTCCTTGATATAAGAATACACGTTTCATACTTGGTACACATAAAACTGAGGAGTCTAATACTTTTTTATTTTCCGACTAACTTAACTTTACAGTATGTTTCATCACCCAAAGTCAATATCAAGTCAAATCAGCGAGTCAGTACAGGTTGAGGGACACTGGGTTACCTCACGTCGTGCGGTCCGGAGGGACAGGTAGTGGTTGAGGGCCTTAGATAGGTTTGAGTACAGGTAACGTAGCCGCTACGGTAGGTTGGTAGAGTAGGAGACAAGTGGGGGTAGAGGCAGACGGGAGTTAGAAAGAGTCGTAGTCCCAGAAAAGTTACCTCAGTCGCAAAACGTAGTCCACCAGTTTCATAACCTCAAAGTCGAAGTTTTAGTCAGGGAGGTTACTTGTGTGACCCGACTAAAGTAAATCCTACCTGACCGACCTAGAGAAACGTCAGGTGCCTCGAGAGTGCTCAGAAGAGGTTGTAATTTTCGTAGTTAGGAAGTCATGAGTCGAAAGAAATGTCAGGTTGAGAGTGTAGGTATGTACTGATGACCCTTTTGATATCGGAACTGATTTGTCCAGAAACAACTTTTTCATTACAGAGACGAAAAATTATACGACAGATCCTACCAGTATTGAAAGAAAGGTTCCTCTTTTTCAGAAAATTAAAGTACCGACGTCAGTGGTAGACGTCACTAAAACCTAGGGTTTTTCTTTTCAGTAGGTGCCAGAGGGATAGATAAACGGTACTGCACTACCCTGGTCTACGGTACTACAATCAAAAGACTTACAACCCGAAATTCGTTACAAAAAGTGAGAGGAGAAACTGAAAGTAGTCCTCCGAGAAATTAGGAAGAAGTGAAAGACGGTATTCCCGTCACAGTAGACGTATAGACTCCAATAACTATAAAGGGGTTCGTTAGAACTAAGGTGGAACACGAAGAAGGTCGGGTGGAAAAAAGTACTACATGAGACGTATATTCAATTTATTCGTCCCACTGTATTTGTTGGAACTACATGAGGAAAAGGATAAACCTTGGTCAGACAACAAGGTACAGGTCTAGATTAACAATGAAGGACTGGACGTATGTCTAAAGTGTCCTCCGTCCAGTCCAGCAGACCATAAGGGTTGAGAAACTCTTAAAAGATGTCAAATAACACTAAGTGTGTCGGTTTCCGAAACCGTATCAGTTATTTCGTCTTTATCTACAAAAAGACCTTGAGAGAACGAAAAAGGTACTAAGTCGTCTACAACTGTTAAACTAAAGACCAAAGAGACGGAAGATTTTGGTCGAACTTGTAGACCTTCAAGTACCAAGTAAATAACGATTTCGGACCGAACCTCTTAAAACTCGTAACGAAACGATCACACACTCTATTCACGACAACACAAACTCGTAAGAAACCGTAACGGAAAGAAACCCTAACCTTACTTTGCACTGGAACAGCTCAGGACACCGGTGACAACTCAAAAGGTTTGAACGACCGTATAACTCACAACGTGAAAGTGTCGTAGTAGAAAGTCCTAAAGTTTATCGAGTTGACCTTAAGGTAGTGAAGGTGATTAAAACAAATATCACTACGAAGGATTCCGGGTGAATTGAAGCGTAAGACCCTACAGACCGAGATCCACTCAATAGTGTAGTAGTACTAATAACCCAGTACTTCTCAAAAAAATATGTCAAGAAGACACATAAGAACAGTGCAGAAGAATTATAGAAGACGAAAACAATCCAGGTGTGGTAAAGACAGAAAATAACTCGGGTAGAAACGTACTTTACAAGGGAACCATAGAGATGAAAAGAACTTCTTTAGAGACCAGAAAAGGTAAAAAATAAAAGGGAATAAAGAAACGTGACTAGTGACTCATTACGAAAGAATAGATAGGAACGATAATAAACCTTGAGACGTAAGTTTACTCATATAGAAAGGAAAAGAGGAAAGGAAAAACGAAGAGAAGAAAAGTTTCGATAAACATTCCGGAGGAGTCTCGGTAAAACGAAAAAACGTAAAGAAAAAGAACCCCTACCAGAACGAGGGACAGAGGATATGTTACAATACTTGGAGACAGGTATCAAGAAGTCCGTGAGATAGTTAAATCTGTGAATTTAGATAAAGAGTCAAGGTGACATATTAGTATTCCTTAAACTAAATCCAGTATGGACTTACTAGATCACCCAAAGGGGTGAAAGAAGTTAAATTCAGACTTAAACCGTTATTCCTCAAGTATTAGACTCGGTGACAGTCAAGAAAAAAAAAAAAAACGACTGATATATCTCGAAGAGGTAGAAACCGACGTTTCTTATATTAGTTAGACTAAAGTCATAATTGGTAGACCACTACAGACACGCATTTCAGAAGAAAACACAACAACCTTCATCCACAAACGATACTGATCACACAAGAGAACCGTTTTGAGATAATCAGAAACGGGACGAAGTAAGACATGAGGTTCCGGTTTAAACGGACAATGAGGTCCACAAATGACTAAAGGATGAAAACGTAAGGTCAGGGGATATTACTTTTCCTGTAGAAAAGAACCCACAATCGAGATCTTACAGAACATCCAGAAGTATCTTGGTAAGTTGAAGTCGAAGAAGTCACAATGACCCACCCGTATCCGAACTTAATGACACTATAACTTAACAAACGGAACCTTTACTTGTCTCTAGTAAGACAATAAAAGCTCTAACGTAGGTTCATACCGTAAAGTCTGAGAAAACAACTGGTACTACCGATGAGGTAAAGAAGATTCCCTAAAGACGGGTGTCATCATCTACATTACCAGTAGACCCAATTTAAGTGGGTAAGACCAGGTATAATCAAGTGACTAAGGATCTTACAGCTGCAAGTGAGAATGGTAGAGGACAAACTGGTGAAGGACAAACGGAACTAAGTACCTGAATTGTAAGGTGCAAGGATACGTTGTAACGAGAAATGGTGTACCTAGAACGAAGATAGTGGTCAATGTGGACTTTGACTTACAACAAAAGGAAACCAAGGTAGGAAAGTAAAAAAAGACCTCAATAAAGAGGTGACTAGAGGTCATCGTATAATCCGTGGATGGCTGGGTCCCACAAGTAGAAAGTTACAGGATAGAAAAACGGAAAAGTATGACAAGTACCCCAAGAGTTCCGTTCTTATGACTACACCAAACGTTAAGGGAAGAGGTCACCTGGTATAAAACAGTCTTGAGAGGTGGTACTGGGTAGGGTAGAACCCACCGGGATGTATTGTACCGAATCAAAGTAACTCAATCTGTTCCGACACCAGGTACACTAGTCTAACCGATTAAAAGACACTAACACCAAAGTCAGACAGACGGGAGGCTACGGGAGAGAGACCCGGATGGTAGAGTCACCCCAAAGAGAATGGAACCTGCACCCCATAGAGAAGTACCGACGAGGTCGTTGCACGTCGGTGACGAGGAATGGAACCTACACCCCATAGAGGAGAGTCGGTGGTGAGGACTGGAACCTGCACTCCATGGAGGAGAGACGAAGACGAGGACTGGAACCTGTACTCCATGGAGGAGAGCCGGTGAACGGTGAGTAAAGTGCCATAGAATAAGATCCCGAAAGTCAAGTTAAAAGGGGACCTCCGTTTCGGGGTGTCAACGTCACCCAACCGAAGGGTCAGTTATTTATTGTTGACGATCCCTAACCCCTTCTTTTTCCAGTTGTCTTTAGTTAACTAAAGTTTGTCATGTGACTTCCTTATTTTTTTATTATATGGAAGAGAGGTCACAAACGCAAAAGGTAAATAAAAATGAAAAAATAAATAAGTGTTAGATACTTAAGGTCTTACGTAGTAATACAACTCTATTGTAACACTTCAATACAGAAAAATAAAGTCCTTTTAAATATTTAGACAAATCTTCCCCTACCTCACTTAGTACGGTCTTACACGAAAGAAAAAAATTTTTTTTAAAATAAAAATGATATAAAATGAAATGTTATGACATAACCAAAACGGTATGTAACTGTACTTAGGTGGTGCCCACATGTACGCAAGGGTTTGTACTTGGGGGGAGGGTGGAGGAAGGGGTATTGTAGAGAGACCCAGTAGGGGTACGTGGTCGGGGTTCGTACGACATAGGACGTAGTCTGTATCTGACCGCTAAACAAAGAATGTACTATCATATGTACATTTTTAATCAATTAAGTAAAATTAGCCTCCGATTAATAAAATGGCACGACACCACCAAAGACGGTATATAACTTTACTTGGTCGGTACTAACATGTACACAGGGTGAGAGGACTTGAGGGGAGGGTAGAGGGAAGGGTGAGGTAGGGAGACCCAACAGGGTCTCGTGCTCGAAACCGACAGGACGAAGTACGTAACTTAAACGGGACCAGTAAATAAAATGTATACCATTATACGTACAAAGTTACGATGAGAGAGTATAACAGGGAGAGAGTGGAAGAGGGTTTCTCAGGTTTTCAGACAAAAATGTAGACACAGAGAAAACGACAGAACGTACATTCCGGTAGTAATGGAAGAAAGATTTAAGGTATATATACGTAATTATGTGACATAACCACAAATAGAAAGACCGAATTGAGTGAGACAGATTATCCGAGGTCAAAGTAGGTTGAGTAATCTTGGCTGAGTTTACACAAGAAACATTGTCGACTCATAATAAGGTGACACATATATACATAGTGTTGAAGGAATACGTAAGCAGACGACTACCTGTAGATCCAACGAAGGTAAGATCGCTGACATTTGTCACGACGTTACTTGTGTCCCCTTGCACAGAAAAAGTTAAGACCAAATGAACCACACATACGGGTCGTCACCCTAACGACCCAGTATACCGTCAAGATAAACGTCAAAAAATTCCTTAGAGGTGTGACAAGAGGTATCACCGATGTAATCGAACATAAGGTGGTTGTTACATTCTCCCAAGGGAAAGAGGTGTGGTAGAGGTCGTAAATAACAAATGTTTGTCCGAAAAACTACCGTCGGTAAGTTTGACCGTACTCTACCTTAGAGTAACACCAAAACTAAACGTAAAGAGACTTTTACTCACTACAACTTGTAAAAAAAGTACACAAACAATCTGTAGAAATACGAAAGAAACCTCTTTACAGACAAATCAAAAAACCGGGAAAAAAAACTAACCTAGTAAATAAAAGGACTATAACTCGACGTACTCGACGAATATATAAAACCTCTAATTAAGAAACAGTCAAAAAAGTCAAAGTTAATAGAAGAGGGTAAGACTTCCGACGGAAAAGTGGAACGAATATCAAACGAAGTAAAACGTTTTCCAAAATCCAAATTAATCCAAGGTAAACAAATAAACACGGAAATAAAGGTAATGAGAACTACCACTTAGTATCTCCTAGAACGACACTAAATACAGTCTATCACAAGACGGATAAAAAAATAGACTCTCAAAATATCAAAGGTCAGTATGTAAATCTAGAAATTTGGTAAAACTCAAATAAAAACATATTTACAATCTTTCACAAGATCAAAGTAATTGTCCAGTAACTGGTCAAAAGGGTCGTGACGAATAATTTTTCTAACAGAAAAGTGGTAACATATAAAAACGGAGGAAACAATTTCTATTCCGTAGGTATCCACGTACTTAATTAGAGACCCGAAAGATAAAACAAGGTAACTAGATATAAAGACAGAAACACGGCCATGGTATGACAGAACTACTGACACCGAAACAACATCTCGAACTTCAGTCCATCCAACTAAGGAGGTCAAGGTAAGAAGAAAGAGTTCTAATGAAACCGATAAACTCCGAAAAACACAAAGGTATGTTTAACACTTTAATAAACAAGATTAAGACACTTTTTATGGGATCATCGAACTATCCCTAACACGACTTAGACATCTAAATGAACCCATCATACGAGTAAAAATGATATAACTAACAAGATTAGGTACTTATATCATATAAAGAGGTAGATAAACACAAGAGAAACTAAAGAAAATAGTGACAAAATATCAAAAGATATATATCCAGAAAACAAAGAAATCCATTTAACTAAGGATTCATAAAATAATAAATGAAACGTTACCACTCACTTTAACAAAGGAATTAAAGAGAAAGACAAAAGAGTAATAATCACATACCCTTACGTTTCCGAAAGATACATGATCAAAAAATAAGACGTTGAAATAGGCAACTAATCGAGATCATTAAAAAACCACCACAGAAATCCCAAAAGATACATCTCCTAGTACAGTAGACGTTTGTCACTCTCAAAATAAAGAAGAAAAAATTAGACCTAAGGAAAATAAAGAAAAAGAGGAGACTAACGACACCGATCCTGAAAGTCGTGATAAGTGTACCATCTCTAGTCTTCGTCATATTTTTAGATTGTAATCTTCTTTCTTAATACCATATATCAGTGTTATATGATAATAAGTGACTTTCATACGTATCTTTGTTTTTACAAATTACCGGACTATGGTGTAATTTTATTATATTTCATCTTTTAGTCTTACATTGTCGTATTATGTAAATATAAATAATATATTACTTCTATACGACACTTCTGGAATATAACGTACAATTCTACTATAATAGATCTACAACACGAAAATCGAAACATAATAGAACTCTATATAAAATTAAAAGATATTACATACCTAGAAAGAAACGATTAGTGTTTATCTGTAAAATACTTTACTTTATTAAAAATACAGGTATATCCGTATATGTATAAATATTCATAAAGGATGTTTATTTATATGTATAAATATCCATAAAGAATGTTTACTTCAAATAATAAAACTCGTATTGTATAAAGAATTTTGATGTGATTTCTTTTATATTTCATGTATCAAATAACCCTTCACTAGTTCATATTAAAGTATACATATGTATATATGTATACAGAATGTTACATGAATATCTCTCAACAATAAGGGTTCACAATAGTAATCGAACTATTGAAAAAAGGTAGTATAAACTTCAATTTATGTTTACATTTACGAACTGGTTAGTGAAAAGAAACAAAATTCCCGGTTTTTATGATTCGTAAAAAAGAAAAAAAAAAATCTAACTCCTATTAGAATAAAAAATTTAATTAAGAAAAAAAAAAAATGTCATCCAGGTATAACCAATAGATAAAATCGTCACACATGTACGGTAAGGGTTCGACAGTTAGATAGGGAGGAGGAGAGGGAGAGAAAGGGTAACCATTAGTATTTAAGTGAGGGACTCAAACTAGAACAAAACATTTATTCAAGTAAACTTAGTCAAAAAATTTAAGGAAAATTTTCACTATAGTATGTCATAAACGGAAACAAACTAATCAAGTGGATTGTACTATTAGAGGTCCAAGTAAGTAAAACGACGTTTACCATAATAACGTACGAAATATTACTCACTCATTATAAGGTAACATAAAAACATGGTGCAAAAAATTTAGATAAGTAGGCAGTTACATGTAAATCCAACGAACGAAGAGAACATATAGTATTTGTCACGACGTCACTTGTAACCTCACATACATAGGAAATTTTGATATAAAAAGAGGTGTATTTATGTCTCATAACCCTAATGACCTAGTACACCATCGAGATAAAAGTAAAAAAATTTTATTTTAGAGGTATGACACGAGATATCACCAACATATTTAAATGTAAGGGTAGTTGCCACATCCTTTTAAAAGAAGAGAGTTGTGGGGGACGTCGTAAATAACAAACATCTAAAAAAATTACTACTGGTAAGACTTACTTTACTCCACTATGGAGTAACATCAAAACTAAACGTAAAGAGATTATTAATCGTCACAATTCGTAAAAAGAAATTACATGGAGAACCTGGAGATACAGAATCTCTTTACAGATAAATCCAGAAGACAGGTGAAAAAGAAATAAATAAAAATTTATAACTCGGTGTACTCGACAAACTCCGATTAAAGAACTACCAACGTAACAAACACTTATAAAAGAGAGTAAGACCCCTAACAGAAAAGTAAAACAAATAATAAAGGAAAAGACACGTTTTCCAAAATTTGACTTAATGAAGGTAAACAAATATAAACAAAAATAAAGGTAATGAGAAACTCTGTCTAGTTTTTTCTATAACCACATTAGATACAGTTTCTCACAAGACGGATACAGAAGGAGATTGTCAAAACATCATAGGTCGTAATGTATATCCAGAAGTCAGGTAAAATCAAATAAAAACAACACCATAATTTCTTACAAGATTAAAGTAAAAAAAATGTACGTCGACAGGTCAAAAAGGTCTTGTTAAATAACTTCTCTGACAGAAAAGAGGTGACATATCGGAACGGAGGAAACATCTTATTAACTCATATCCACGTACCGAAAGATAGGACAAGGTAAATAGATATAAAGACAAAACCACAGTCATGGTATTACAAAATTATTGTCACCGAAACATCGTACCAGACTTTAGTCCCTCGAACTAAGGAGATCGAGGTAAAAAGAAAGAGTTCTAACGAACAGATAAGTCCCAGAAAACACAGAGGTAGTTAGGAGTGTCGTTGACAGTCAAAGTGTCAATATTAAGTTACTATAAAATACTTATTCACTAAATCATTTACGTTATATGTAGCCACAATAGACAATAAATCGTTATCAATACTTATAAATTTGTAAAGTTTTGTAATATATATTAACAATTAACTTTCTTCTAGTACACACACCATCACCGTCACACATATTTACATAGAAAAATAACATACAAAGGGACTCATCCAGACTTAGTATTTTATTTAATTGACGGATAATGAAAGGTAAAGATTAGTAATTTACGGTGGATATAAAATTTTAAAGTTGTCGCCTAAAGTCTAATGTATATTGATAAGAGTATTAAATATAAAGACTAAAGAAGGACAACAGAGATATTGTTTCCTATACTTGACACAAATGTTAACTTTTAAGATGAACTTAGAGTAAAAAGGATTGGTTTCGATATTTTCTTCGTAGTATACAATGTAATATAAGTTCTGTGAAACTAACATATAGGAGAAGTTTAAGGTATACGGATACGTGAAAGATAACGGCGATTACTGTCGAAACGTACACAAAACTCCCCTTGATCGTAAGTTATGAAAAGACTTTTACGTGTATAACAATTCAAGAAGAAAAGGACAGAAAAAACCAGGGAACAACCAAAAACTCCTTTGTTTAAGGACCCCATAGTGTTAGATGTAGGAAGGTTTCCTTAAGAGTACCACGAAAGTTCTAGATCAATATACTGTGTACTACCATTACATTGGGTAATGTTTTGTCAACCAAACATCGAATAAAAATGACACGTACTACTCGTTATCACAGAGTAATAGACAAAGTTTAAATTTTAGAGTAATTTCGGTAGTCGTCGTGAGAATGCCTTTTGAAGAATTCTTAGTGAAAATTATAGGGAAAAGATGGTTGTGACTTAAAAAAAAAAATATTCCTTTCTTTTTTAAAAGTTCACATCGTCGTTTCTTTTGTTTTGAAATACTTTCCGAAATAGGTCAAGAGTCATGATCACCGAGTAGTCTTAGTTCACTAGCCGAATACATTTTATAATTACGACCCGTGTACATGGACTGGTTAATTTACGTACGGATTCTACCAAAACGTACCTGTTTGAGACAAAAACTCACGAGTCGTCCGATCGAACGTTTTATACATCACACTTTAATATATAACTAAATGAGAATACACTTTTCACAGATGTACTATTATTTTGTAGAGACATGAACTAACAACGTAAGAATGTTAAGTGTCTAATGTACACCCCTGGTTTTCGTTCATTACCAGGAAATATAAAGGTGTAACACTAAACTCGATTATGGTTATATCTATAGAGTGTGTGTGTGTGTGTTTTATTGTTTTGTGTGAAATATATCTAACTTTGTACCGGACTAAGATAGTCCGTTATTTAATTTTATTTCAAGTTATTTAAAAAAAATTTTATCGTGATAAAAGGAAGGTGATAAGATTTGTATATAACTTACCTTTCCACAGATAAGTTTTTGGAACACAAAGAGTGGTGACCTAGGTTTAGAATTTAACCAGTAAAAAAAAAGTTTCTTCAAAACGTTTAAAGTGAAACAGGAAAAGTAAGTATGTCTTTCTTGACGACTAATCGTTAGGATAAAATTTCAATTTTAGTGTATATAATCAATCTTAGTCAATTTAAATAATACTAATCGTTTTACAAAGGAAAGAGGAAAGATGATACAAAAGTAAACTGTACAGTCCGTATTTTGAGTTCAAAAGGACGAATGTCTTGTGTATTCCTAATCTTTACAATCATAACTACCTTCAACAGTCAGACACGAGTATTTCATGAAGTGACTGGAAATTAAAACTATACTTATTTCAAACAACAGTCCAAGTACTTCTAATTCTCCGAACATGACAACCTTCAACTTCGAAACATAACTAGATATTGTAAACCGAAGGAACATGACAATTTAATTGGGAAAAGATGAAATCTTAAATGAACTAGATATAAGGATATTAGTTTCTACTAACTATGAACGAGGATCGTTGAGTTGTAGACATAGTGTAAACAGATTCTGAACGAATGGAACTGACAAAGAGAAAAAAAAACCATTTTTTTAATAAAGTCCGTTTATAATTCAAAGTTCTTTACTTATTTTGATCCCCTTATAATTTTGTTGATCGATAATTATTAAAAAAAGACCTTTTTTTAACTCCTGATAATCCTCCGAACGAGTTCTTTGTGAGTGTACTTCCTTTGGAGTATAGACCATGTTGTCCTTTAAACGTAAGAGAAGTACGAGAAAAGGTAAGACTGAGACTGATCCTATGTCTTATCACAAACAAGATGTTTGACGAGAACTAACCGTGGCACTGACATTTAGAAGTGAAGTAAAAAAGTAAAGACTGAGAGTAAGGACAAGGACTAAGGTGGAGAATATACAACGTATGGGAGGTCCGAGGTTGGTATGTAGGTAAGGACTCGTAATAGGAACAACCAACTGTAAAGAAAAGGTAAACTTTGAACTTCTGTTGAAGACAAGAAGTTAAAATTAATAAAACGTATCTGTAACCTTTTAAAACGATATTATAACTCGTAACGTTGTTTGTAAACGCTTTTGACAACACCATTCCTACTTTGGATCTATCATAAAACTAAAACAATTATAAATATTATGTTTAAAACTGATATTATGTAACATCAATTTACGTTAATATAAAGTCATGTTATAAACATGATGTACATTATGGGAACGAATAATATACTGTATTCATGTGTTACATTTCGACGTATAACAATTATCTAATTTTATGAGGACGAAACAGGGGGTCTTTTGGGTTCCCTTTCTTTATAATATTGTGTACATACAACTTTTTGAAAGTCAAAATGAAAATTAATAGTTCTAGATCCAACCTCGTTCGTTCGTTTTACCTTCATAACGTCGGGATAGTATACGATGTAATACACTTTTAATTAATTATAGACTTAGTGTTATTGTTGATGTTTCTGTCTAATAAAAGACCTTCTCTTCATTTCTTTGTTGATTCTCACTTTTGCATGAAATCGTCTCATCCCTTCCCTTTGGTTTTATATCAGACACTAAATATCGAGATCTAGATTTATGTTTTTCATCTACGAATGTTTTTCATCTACGAATCTGACTTATTATTATGACAGATCTTAGAAATTCGTCGAGAAACACCTGAAGTTACCTCTATTTACTCTTATATATCTTTCCGGAATGATGGAAGAACATTGTTCATAAAAAAAATTACTTACTCCAATGACAATAATATATTCGTATATTGAAGACCCTTAAATAAAAATATTGACGATGATTATGATACATGTCATTATTAGTGAGTATGAAATATTTCTCCCACGATAGTGGTAAACAAAAGTGGAAAATTAAACTAACACGGTTAGTATATTTTAATCTCTTATTTAGACAATTACTATTGTCCACACGAACAATCGTACGAATTACCCATAAAACTAATCAAGTATACGTTTCATACGTTTGTAAAAACTAATGGACATATGTCACGACGTAATATCGTATTGAGATTCTACTTCAATGTTTCTTAAAGACTTAACGTTAGACGTTTTATAGAAAATCCAATTTCGTTACGGAGATTCCTTTACCCCTTTTATTCTAGATGTCAGATACAGTATATCTCAAATTTAATCTTCAGACTAATGGATAAATGTTTTGAACAGTTACTCGAGTCAGTCGTCGGTATCTACCTTCAAACCTTAAGAACAAAACATTGTTTTCATAAGTGTCACAAGATATACGAATTGAAGTTTAACGTACCACTTAAGTTGTTATAAAAGGTTCAGTGTATTAATCCATTATGGTAATTAGAAAAAACTGTCAGTTTTAAGATGTTACTAGTCGAAAAGTGATACAATATACTTATTTATGAGATTCTATTATTTATGAGATAAGAACTTAAATAAAGATATAATGAATTTATTATGTGAAGTATGTAATTCCAAAGATTCGTTAAAAGTCAGAAGTCTTTGTAAACAACAATACCGAATACACTAAGACTCAGAGGTCTCTCTACACTGTTTGAGTGACAATAATATGTCGAGACGTAAATAACGATATAATTCGCTGTTATGGTAACGAATAAAATTTTGTAGTTAGGTAGTGTGGGTCTCCGTTTTAAAACCACTTTTTAAAGAAAGAGGAAAAGAAAGTTTTCATTGTATAAGTAAGATTCTTCCTATACTTTTATATGATGTTTCCGATTTTGAAGAAATACCCAAAAGTTAAAACGATAGAACAATGGTCCCACGACGTAAAGTAAGTAAGTAAGAAGTATATTTTTATATCTCGTAAGTTACTCTTTATATACAGTAGTTTCTCAACCGTAGGACCATTCGTGTATCACACCGGATTTGTCGAACACCAACTTATATGATACGGTACCATCACGATCTCTGTCACATGATATAGGTCAAAATCTTTGAATATTCTTTGTACACCCGACCAAAAATTTAATTTGAGATAACTATCATAAAAGGTATTCTTTTCCATCAAAGTAATATTTGTCTTCTGATCTTTTAACTTAAAAAATTTTGTTTGGTAAAGATACAATCTTTAACGTTCAGGACTAAAGACGAGTTGATAATAAGGATATTTAACGTAATTCATTTTAATTCTTGAATACGTTTGTATAAAATAATAACAAAAATTAATAGGTTTCAAAACAAAGAAATAATCAATTAAATTTTTTTTGTGTATCGATATTACTCTATCTTTTTTTACTCTTGTTACCCTTATAATCCCAGATGGTAAAAAGGTTTAGTCTCTTCTTCTCATTTTTTTCACTTCGTTTTAAAAGTTTGCTAATTACCTGTAGGATCTCATCGAAATTTAAAAAAAATCATTTACGGTTAGAGTCAACATCTTTTAGTGAATTTTCCCCTCTACCTCACTATTCTGTAGTTTTAACAATGAATGAGACAAAGGAAAATTACAAACGTAGACGTAGTTAATGAGGATGTGTATAAAATTTTATAGTTATAATACTAATAATTAATTACATATCATGTTAAATTTTGAATAGACTTTAAAAATAATGGTAAATTTCTTTTTGATATAACCGATATGTCATTACGTACAAAACGAAAGGAGATATACACTTTTTATATTATTAGATCTGTGACTTTTACTTCACTTCACTGTACTTCATTTCATTTTGATTCACTCCACTTTCGTTAGGAATGCATTGTTACTGCATTAAGACCGGTAGAAAACGATAAGAAAACTTTATCTGGTAAGTCCATACTAGATTTAGTTTAGGGAATACTAATATGTCACCTTCACTCTTTATCTAAATTCCCCGATCTAGACTATCTATCTTACAGACTACTTGATACCTTACTCCAACCACTGTAACATGTCCTCTGTCCCTAGTTCTGGTAGGGGTACCTTTTCTTTACGTTTTTTTCGCTTTACCGACCGACCCCTCCGTAATGTTTATCGACACTTTTCTTCTCTCCGATTTTCGTATCCTCTTTTCCTTTCTATATTCGTAGACTTACGTCTCAAGGTTTCTTATCGTTCTCTATTTAGGAAGAAGTCACTTGTTACGTTTCTTTATCTCCTTTTTTTGTCTTACCCTTTCTGATCTCTAGAGGAGTTCTTTTAATCTCTATGGTTCCCTTGTAAAGTACGTTCTACCCGAGCTATTTCCTGTCTTTATCATACCTGGATTGATTCGTCTTCTATAATTCTTCTCCACCGTTCTTATGCGTCTTCTTGATATGTTTTTTCTAGAAGTACTGGGTCTATTAGTACTACTACACTAGTGATTAGATCTCGGTCTGTAGAACCTTACACTTCAGTTCACCCGGAATCTTTCGTAGTGATGCTTGTTTCGATCACCTCCACTACCTTAAGGTCAACTCGAGAAAGTTTAGGAATTCTACTACGACACTTTCACAACGTGAGTTATACGGTCGTTCAAACCTTTTGAGTCGTCACCGGTGTTCTGACCTTTTCCAGTCAAAAGTAAGGTTAAGGTTTCTTTTCGTTACGTTTTCTTACGAGTTTGATGGCGTGTTAACGTGAGTAGAGTGTACGATCATTTCAATACGAGTTTTAAGAGGTTCGGTCTGAAGTCGTTATACACTTGACACTTGAGGGACTACAAGTTCGACTAAAATCTTTTCCGTCTCCTTGGTCTCTAGTTTAACGATCTAGGCGACCTAGTACCTTTTTCGTTCTCTCAAGGTCTTTTTGTAGATAAAGACGAAATAACTGATACGGTTTCGGAAACTGACACACCTAGTGTTATTTGACACCTTTTAAGACTTTCTCTACCCTTATGGTCTGGTGGATTGGACGGAGAACTCTTTAGACATACGTCCAGTCCTTCGTTGTCAATCTTGACCTGTACCTTGTTGTCTGAACAAGGTTTATCCTTTTCCTCATGTAGTTCCGACATATAACAGTGGGACGAGTAAATTGAATATACGTCTCATGTAGTACTCTTAGAGACCTGACCTTCTTTGTGTTCGACCTTAGTTCTAACGGCCCTCTTTATAGTTATTGGAGTCTATACGTCTACTGTGGTGGGAATACCGTCTTTAAATTCTCCTTGATTTTTCGGAGAACTACTTTCACTTTCTCCTCTCACTTTTTCAACCGAATTTCGAGTTGTAAGTCTTTTACTTCTAGTACCGTAGGCCAGGGTAGTGAAGTACCCTTTATCTACCCCCTTTGTAACCTTTGTCACAGTCTGAAACAAAAACCCCCGAGGTTTTAGTGACGTCTACCACTGACGTCGGTACTTTAATTTTCTGTGAATGAGGAACCTTCCTTTCAATACTGGTGGGATCTACCGCATAAGTTTTCGTCCCTGTAATGAAACGGTTGATTCCAGGCAGAAAAGTTCCGATACGAAAAAGGACACCAGTACATACCTACACTCTCAACCTGACACTTCTTCCGACTCGCGACTTCTTAACTATGCAAACTTGACACCACGACCTCTTCTGAGAACTCCCAGGGAACCTAACGTTCCTCTAGGTTGGTCAGGTAAGACTCCCTCTAGTTGGGACCCTAAAGAAACCTTCCTTACTACGATTTCGACTTCGAGGTCATGAAACCGGTGGAGTACGTTTCTCAAAAAGAGTAACCTTTTCTGAGACTACGACCCTCTCTAACCCCCGTCCTCCTCTTCCCCTTGTGGCTCCTACTCTACCGACCTACCGTAGTGACTGAGCTACTTACACTCAGACTCACTTGAGGACCTCTACCACTACCTGTCCCTCAGGACCGTACGACGCTAAGTACCCCAGTGTTTATCAGTCTGTGCTGACTCACTGACTTGACTTGACTTGGCGAGTTAATTCAGTAAATTACTCAATTATATTTTATGTTAAAAATATAAAATCCATAATGAACAGTCAACGAAGTAAACGATAATAAAAGAGACTAAGACTTCCGACAGAAAAGTGGAACGAATATCAAAGGAAACAACAGGTCTTCGAAAATTAAAATTAATCCAAGGTAAACAAATAAAAACGAAACTAGAGGTCATAAGACCCTCCACCCAGTATCTCATGGAATGACACCAAATACAGCCTCTCACAAAACGGACACAAGAGGAGATCCTCAAAATATCAAAGACCAGAATGCAAATCTAGAAATTAGGTAAAACTCAAATAAAAACACATACCACAATCTTTCACAAGATCAAAGTCAGAAAATGTTCACCAACTGGTCCAAAGGGTCGTGGTGAACAATTTCTCTAACAGAAAAGAGGTAACATATAAGAACGGAGGAAACAGTTTCTAGTCCACAGGTATACAGACACCTAAATAGAGACCCGAAAGATAAAACAAGGTAACTAGATATAAAGACAGAAACACGGTCGTGGTATGACAGAACTACTGACACCAAAACATCATCTCGGACTTCAGTCCGTCCAACTAAGAAGGTCAAGGTAAGAAGAAAGAGTTCTAACGAAACCGATAAGCTCCGAAAAACATAAAGGTATGTTTAGAACTTTAATAAACAAGATCGAGACACTTTGTAGGACAACCATCGAACTATCCCTAACGTAACTTAGATATCTAACGAAACTCATGATATGAGAAAAAGTGATATAACTAAGAAAACTAGGTCCTTGTACCATATAAAGAGGTAGATAATCACAGGAGAAACTAAAGAAAGTGGTCACAAAATATCAAAAGATATATATCCAGAAATCAAAGAAATTCATCTATATAAGGATTCATAAAATAAGAAAAACAACGTTACCAATTACCTTAACAAAGGAATTACAGAGAAAGACGAAAGAGTAATAATCACATATCCTTACTGTTGATTAGAGTTTTTATACGTTCGCTGAGGACGTCGAGTTAAGGTCTTTTTATTTACTGGGTTAGTTTTTTACCTGGTTTATTGGTTTGTCTATAAAGAGGCTTCTTCTGTATGTCCACCGATTGTTTGTGTACTTTCCTACGAGTTGTAGTGAGTAATAGTCTCTTTACGTTTAGTTTTGGTGTTACTCCATGGTAACGTAAGGTCAGTCTTACCGCCGTCAGGTTTTCAGATGTTCGTTATTTACGACCTCTCCCACACCTCCTTTCCCTTACGAGAATGTGACAACCACACTTTAGTTTGATCATGTCGGTGATAAATCTTGTCACACCACTAAGGAAATTTTTGACCTTTATCTTGACGGAATACTGGGTCGTTAGGGTGACGACCCGTATGTGTGACTCCTTTGGTCTTAACTTTCTCTGTGCACATGGGGTTACAAGTAACGTCGTGACAAATATTATCGGTTCTGTACCTTCGTTGGATCTACAGGTAGTCGTCTACTTTCCTATTCTTTCGACACCATGTATATGTGTTACCTCATAATGAGTCGGTAATTTTTCTTATGTAAACTTAGTCAAGATTACTCCCCCTACTTTGACCTCGACTAATATGTCTCACTTCATTCGGTCTTTCTTTTTGTGGTTATGTCATATGATTTTGTATATATACCTTAAATCTTTCTGTCATTACTATTGGGACATACACTCTGTCGTTTTCTCTGTCTCTACATATCTTGTCAGAAAACCGAGACACCCTCTCCCTCTCCCACCCTAATAAACCCTCTTACTGTAACTTTGTAAATATTATAGTATATTCTTTACTTAGTGGTCATGTCCAAGCTACGTCCTATGTCCTACGAACCCCGACCACATGAACCTACTGGGTCTCCCCACCATGTCCCGTCCTCCACCCTCACCCCAAGTCCTATCCTTTGTGCACATGTGGACACCACCTAAGTACAACTATATACCGTTTTGGTTATGTTATAACATTATATAAATCGGAGGTTAACTTTATTTATTTAAATTTATTTTTTCCCCTTTTTTTGTGATTTTTGTTCGGTTTTTTTTTTTTTCTTTTCTTTCTTTCTTTTCAAAAACTGTTACTTCTCTTTAACCTTGAGAACACGTGACAACGTACTTTATATCTTACCACGTCGGTGGTACCTTTTATCGTACTATCAAGGAGTTTTTTTAATTTTTACCTTACGGATACACTAGGCTTAAAAGTAAAACCCGATATATCGATTTCATTTACTTTCGACTTAGAGTTTATTTATAGACCTTTGGGTATAAGTATTTTAGTAATAAGTGTGTCGATTTTCCATCTCCATAAGGTTTATAACTACTACTTCCTTACCTATTTGTTTTACATCTTAATTGTTTTACACTTTCTTCGGTCAGTGTTTATCTCTTTGCGTCTTACTAAGACGGACATTCTCCATAGATCTCACCAGTACGAACCTCTTTGTCTTTTATCTTACCCCTCAACGGGTCTAGACCCTCTCTTCGGTCCCTCTCCCCTAATAAAAAATTATCTATATCTCAAAGTCAAAGTCAAGTCAAGTCAACGAATCAGTACAGGTTGAGAAACACTGGGGTAATTAGTGTCGTGCGGTCCAGAGGGACAGGTAGTGGTGGAGGGCCTCAAGTCTGAGTATAGGTAGCTCAGTCACTACGCTAGGTCGGTAGAGTAGGAGATAGCAGGGGAAAAGGAGGACGGGGGTTAGGGAGGGTCGTAGTCTCAGAAAAGGTTACTCAGTTGAGAAGCGTACTCCACCGGTTTCATGACCTCAAAGTCGAAATCGTAGTAAGGAAGGTTCCTTTAGGGTCCCGACTAGAGGAAGTCTTCCCTGACCAACTTAGAGGAACGTCCGGTTCCCTGAGAGTTCTCAGAAGAGGTTGTAGTGTCAAGTTTTCGTAGTCAAGAAGCCGTGAGTCGAAAACGTTTTCAGGAGTGAACCGAGAGAGTACTTATTTAGGTCATAGACGACGTTTGAAACCGTGGATAGACCGTTTACTTGGACCGAGTCATTGTTTCCCTGTACTTAGACTTCTTGTTCATTGTCGTAAAAAGTTTTAATAATTTCACCAATATTATTTTAGTCGGATAAGTACTTCGTCTGTAGTGTAATTTTTTTAATCATCTGACATACTATGATATTTTATCTATAGATGATTTTGATACCACGGTACACACTCTGACTAACGAGTTGTCACACTTACGTAATTGTGACATGTGATTTTACACTATTTCTTTCTACCAGTAAAAATACAATGCACATAAAATTAATGTTAATTTTGAAAATTTTAATTTCAGACTATTGATCGTTTATATATATATATATATATATATTAAAAATTTATACCATACGTACCATAAATGAATACACGTACACAGGAGTCAGTACAGGTTTGGACACTGGGATACGTGACATCGAACGGTCAGAGGAGACAGGTAACTTAAAAGGTCCGTTCTTATGACCTCGTGTAACGGTAAAGGAGGAGGTCCCTTAGGAGGACTGGGTCCCTAACTTGGACGTAGAGAGCATAGAGGACGTAACCCTCCACTTTAGAAATAGTGACACGACGTACCCTTCGGATAAATGAATGTATATTCATATATTAATAAATTGTCGAATATGAAGTTCCTAATAAAATTATATTACGTTATATTGAACACTTATTATAAAAATATCACATCAGGTGTTTCATTGTATTATATTTTAATTATAGGTAAAATAATACTTCTGTCCGGTATAAATAAAAGTACTCTCGTAAAGGTATGTAGAAAAATTACTTTGTATAACACTAATCTAGTTAGTTTCTTGTAAGTCTAGAACCACAAATCAGACAACTCAGTCGTGAAAAAAACCAGAGTCAACAGAAGAATCCTCCTGAAACGGTGGAAACGAACAAGTGTGTCCTTATCAAAAGTTCACTCGGGACCTACAAACGTGTAAATGTACGACTGATCGATTTTATCAGTGAACTTTTGATCTGAATTGGCTCGGGAATCACTAGATATTTGTATAATTATTTCAATATGGATTTACTGGATTGATTATTATGACGTAGAGTAATTAGAACAATTCTGTCCGAAGAGGGTGATTTAAGGTTTTAGGAATCTTGTACACGTTAAATAAAACACTGGAATTTTGTTATTAACAGGGATATGTGTATGTAAAATGGAATTTTATAAGGAAAATGACAAAACAAATAATGTTTTGTTAATCCATATGAGTATAGTGAGGAATTTGAGGATCAAAGTACGACAAGAGTTTAAACCAAATTTTCAGTAATTGTAGACAGTTTACCAAATGTTTTGATATATAATCCTTCTCTGGTCTCTATGACAAGAAAATTTAACTTTACTATATATTTAATTACTCTTTTTAATGATCGTAATACTCACTTATAATATACAGTTTGGGATGTGATTCAAAAGGTCTACATAAGAGTTCAAGAGTGTTACTAGGAAAACCAATTATAATAATCTTAAGAGGAAATATTTACTCCTATGACTCCGTATCCATCCACCCCATGGATCCACCATTATAAATCCACCACCGTCTCATTGTTAAGTTTAATGTCTTCAACTCAAGGTTTTAGTCATTAGTAGTTAAAAACGGTGGAACTGTACTCGTAGGTATTATAAGGATTAATATAATAGTAAATGTCGTGTAAAAGTGACGAACAGACTTTCTTATAATACTCTTCAAACAGTCTAGTACACGACTTTACATCTTATATATATATACACACATATATATATAATCTGTACCGTTCATATTGAAAATCTGAAATCGAACATGTACATAATTAAATCTTGTACGAGTCGTTAGTGAAAATTTTTTTATTTTTTAACTAGGTATTTACTTAGTAATTTAGGTTTCGTAGTACCAAGTTACTTACTGAGACTTTAGTCTACTGAACCAACTCTTCAGTTAAAACTTTGTAAAGTAAAAAGTCCTTAAATACTACGGAAAAGGAGGGAGGAATACAAATTTGGTACGAAAATAATAGAACCGGTATTTATAAGTGACTGTAAACATGGATAACGAATTTAGACATCAAGGAAACTACAAAGAGAATTTTGTCCTTGTCAATAGATAGAGGTCAAAACGTCGTTAAGAAGTAAGATATATCAAGAAGTTTATAGTACTTCTTGTCAAATTATGTGAACTGAAAAGAGTCTTGAGACCCTTTATTGATTAAACTCAGTCCTCTGTTTGAGTAAATCTCGTCAATGGACTGAAGAATGATAGAGGAATAAAGTTAGGGAAGAAGGGTTTCAATCTAGAAACGAAAGTCAGACGACGAGTAAGAGGAACTGTCTTTCTGTCTCCACTTTATCTTCAAGTCATTAAACTGAAAGATGATTGGAATATCGTACTTGAGACTTATCGTCTGGACCATAAAGGTAATAGAAAAATGAAACATACGAAATTTATAGTGAAAATCTTTGAGAAGGTAGAACAGTGATTCGTAAGTTGTTATATATCATATATAATCCGTGACTTACAATATCCCGTCTTTTAGAAGTACGGATTAACACTGTAGTGTCCTGTATGGACTTCATTAATATAATGTTTAACTTTTCAAGTTAAATAAGTCCTACGACTTGTGTACATTTGGGTACCGACTAAGTATATTTATATACTGTTTTTGGTGATGTTTCAGAGGTTGATTTTATTTATTTATTTTTTCCATTTGATTATGTTTCTTTAGAAAATTTTTAGTTTTTAAATTTATTTCTGTCTTAACCATAACCTTTTTTTACTTAATTTAAACTCCTGTATATATCCTCCCTTACTGATTGAGAACATTCTCGTTATCCTTCCAAACTTTCCACTCCATCGAAAACTTAATCTAAACTTCTCAAAAAGGTACAAAAGAAATATAAACGAAACTGGAAAGTCTGTAATGAAAAACGAAGCTAAAAATATAAGTAAGGACCAATACTCAATATTGGAGACGAACATGTTACCAAGAAAACTGGAGTAATCTTGAATGACAGAGGTATATAAAGTCCTGTGAAGTGAGATGAAAAGAAGAAAAATCAAGGGATTAAGTATTGTGACCTGAAAGTGAGAATTGTCATGAGAACTATAAGAACAGTAAAACAGTTAAACTACGTTGGACAATCATTTTAGGTTCGAGACGTCCTTAGTTCGGGTCCACTGAGTCACCATTTCTTAAGTGGACGGGTATATCCTCTACACATAAGTTAGAGACCCAGTCCTTCTCGGGGACGTACTCCTTTACCGTTAGGTGAGGTCATAAGAACGGACCTCTTAGGGTACCTGTCTCCTCGGACCGTCCGATGTCAGGTACCTCGGTGTTTCTCGACCTGCACTGACTCGTGGTCTTCATTCTTACCGTTTTCATACGGAGGGCCACACAACACTTTTATTCAGAGTGGAAGCCCGTCTGATCACTATTATTTAAATAAGTTTTGTAGAGATGATCAAAAAATCCTGAAGGAATTGTTTCGTGGTGTTTTAAAACACGGAATTTATTGTCTTTAACTAACCGAGTGTCAAGGTCTGATATATGCAGGTTTTACTTCGACAGTTGTCCTAACCAAAGAGGAGTTCCGACACTTCACTCCTATTCAAGGTCCGGAGAGATAAACCGAACACTTACCAATAATAGAGGACCACAGAGAAGTACGGTAGAAGGGAGATGCACACAGACAGAGAAGGAGGTTTAAAAGGGAAAAGTGTCTTTCTGTGACCAGTATCATCTGTCTTCGGCTGAAATTGCTGGAGTAAAGTTGCACTAAGGGAAAATCTCCATTAGTGTAACGGACAGAAGTTTATTCCAGTGTAAAAATCCATGACTGTTATTCCTGTTATCGTACAGAGAAATCTCCCTTAAGTTATGTTATGTTAAGTTATGTATTGTAATGGAATTAAAAAAAAGGGAAAAATGATACAAATAGGTAAATGTTTAACAAGGGGGTGATAGTTTTTATAAAATTTATAAAGATGAAAAAAATTTTTAAGTTCTGGAATAGATTTAGTGGTGACGTCGTAAAAATGTCTAGTAGAAATAAGTAAGAAGTTCTTCTTTATTTATTTTATTAATTTTATAATGTTTTTTACAGTGTGGATAGGTTTAGTTGTTATAAAAAGTGAATATAAAAATATAATTTTTATTTGTAACCTAAATAAAGAAGAGGTATATTCGTTAGACAGGTATCGAGATTTACTATAAAGAAACGTGAAAAGTTTCTGAGGAACAATAACTAATGTTAGTAGAATAAAAGTCGGAAGGGAAAGACAACTAAAAAAGGATAAATGATACTAGAGAGAGAATAATTTTATCTGTTTAAGGCAATTGATTGATCAACAGAAACAAGGTTGAAAGATGGTTGAAAGACAAGTCAAGATCAAGGTTCAATAAAAAAGATTGACTGGCATACATAACCTAAAACAAGTCACACAAAAGGAACCAGAACACTGAAAAATAAAGTTTGAAAGAATGACTCCCACCCCCACCCACAACCTAGACCTAGTGAGGGTACCGAAACTAATGGTTGTTATGTAGATGAGTCAAGACTTGAGTTTAAACTTGGAAAATTTAAGGAGGGGAACTACGGGTGACCTCAGATTAGGTGGACTAGGTACCGAAACAGTCGGAAGTGTCCGTACTTGAGGGGTTTAGACTTTGGGGGATGGGAGACGGGTCAAGGAGTAGTGTACTTTACGATAGTAGTAAATGGGGTGACTAGTTCATCTTAAATAACTAATTCTGATATAATCAGTATTGGCAAACCGTAAAGGAATATAGGGGTAACCGAAACGTCCCCCTTTCTTAAAACTCGTGACATTTTGTTGTTGTTTTTACCATAATTTAATCTTTCTACTTAAGGGAAAGTAGGAGTGAGAATTCCTTATTGAACTCTCTCAAATGAAAACATTGGACTAAATCTCTTCGGAATGATCTGTCCATCTGTATAAATGTCTTGTTTAGGGATACAGAAAAGTTTCACTAAATATGGAAAAGAGTGTAGTAAGTGAAAAAACAATAGAAGTAACATGACGTCAACATGGAGACTTTATGGTGTAATCTTAAACTAGAAAGAGTCTGACAATCTTTTTGTACCCTATTCTATAGAAAGGTAGGGAATTATAATTCAAACCCAAAACCGAAGGTTTTATGGGTGTGGAAAGGTGAGGAGAGAGAAGGATGATTACAACGAGATCAATTTTTGTAGGGGAAACGAATGTTCCTTATAATAGTACCAATAGAATTAACAAGAGTATAGTTGCAAAAGGTGTAAGTGGAAAAAGTTGAAAAGGGGTCTTAGATCATTCTGTATAGAATCATTTAAAGTATAAACTAAAAGTTAAGGAGACGGATTTTAAACAACTTTTGAACTGTGACTTGAATTTAAGGTTTGTAGAAACCTTATCGGATATGGTTCCGAAACGATTCAGAATGGAGACGATAGAAAGGAAGGGAGTAAAGTATGTTAAGAAAAAGAATTGATACGAGGTCGGTAGGACGAAGGGAGATCCAAGGGAGGGTTCGTCATATAAGAACACGAGAAAAGAGCCAAAGTTCTGAAAAAGAGACCATGTCGAGAGAAGGGAGGAGAAGAAGTAGTTTGGTGTGGATTGAGAACGAATAGTAAGTAGAAAATCAAGTCTATATTGAAGATGGTTTAAAAGAATTGTAGGACAATATTAAAGAACACCATAAGAGTTTTCTCACAATGTAGAGTTCTCAAAGGTTCGAGTATCCTCTCAAAAACCCCACACACACATAGTTTAGAGGAATAGTAACCTTGTAACAAAAAGAATATTTAAATTATATTATAACAAAAGTGATAGATAAACCTATTTGTGTATAACGGTTACGAGGTTCAAAATAACAGACTAAAAGTGTTCGAAATTCTACTATATCCGTACAAAACTTAACAAGAGTGTGGATTAGTTCTTAAATAGAGAACGACAATTATTAAACAGTTGTCTAATAGAACCGAATTACGAAAAAGACGGAAGACTTTTTACTTTACAGGTTAACAATTTATGGAAACTAAGTAAATACATACAAAGATTAGAAAGTAACTAGTCTTATGTCATAGATATTTTTATATAAAATATGAATAAAAATTTTGGGAAGATGTAGAGTCACACTACCGTAGTCCTTTGTTATTTTGTCGACAATTCTACAGGATGAGAAATATATAGAATTTTTTAGTCTATTTCTCTCACGAATGTTTTATTCAATTATACAATACTTTGACTGTTTCGTCATGTATTCGTTCGTTCACTTTCTAAATTTTGTCGAAACCAAACCTTGACGTCAGGGATCCACCAGATTAAACTCGTCTTGAAACGGTGTTCCGTGTCCTGGGGCCGTTACAATCTTTGGTGAGTTCAGTAGACGGTAAAACAGTTTACCTCCTCGAAGGGATGGAGCATCTACTTCGAGTAGTGACGGAACTGTTGCAACCCAAGGTGTAGTAATCAACGGTAAACTAAGATATCGTTCTTTTATTCTCTTTTAATTAATATCCTCTACGACCTTTGGTTTATCACCTTAATTTTAGGGTCGTAAGAGTAAATTACCGGTTTTTTGTTTAACGTGATAATGTCGTCTTGTCGAAAGAATTGGAGGACAAGACCAAAGAAGTAAAACGTACTTACACCTAGATTATGAGACTTTATTCGTTAAAATAATTTTTACTTAGGACTTTGTAACGACACCTCTCAAGTCAGTCCCTAAGAGAGGTTACACACCCACGGATCTTTCTTTGGTGCAGATGTAAAGACCCTTTTTATGACGAACGGAAAGAGACAAACGAACCATTTGTTTCATTGGGAAAATGTAGTTTTAGTAGACAATCTATCTGGGTTGGACCACTCTTTCTGACCGTTTGTGACCGTGGTAGTTTATTAATACGTTGTGTAAGGTCGAGATAAGATTCCGACTAATTTTGTTCTTCCATATTTGTCTAGGGTAAAATTCACCTTAACTAGGTTTAACGACCGGGTCCGATTCCAGTTTTAGTCTTTCCCGAATTTTCCCCTTCCGACATCCATATATTATAAGGGTCTCTTAGAGGAAGTTGTCTCTACTCAGGATTTCAAAGGTGGTATTGATACCTGTTTATAAAGTTCTTTCATGAAGAATATTTACTGAACAACAAAAGTAAAGGGTGGGAAATAAGAGATTATCATGAGAAGTAATACTCTTACATTCGAAATAATAGTTAAACTTGTGTTTTCTAATACGATTTACCACTTATTACATAAGTTTTCACGAAGGTTCGGAAGGTGAAAGAAAGGTCAAAATACAAATTGTCTTTTATATTGTGAGAGTTTTACTGACTCTAGTTGTTATAAAAGTAACGAGAATAATACATAATATATACATATGTAATACACCGTGTACCCGTCCTTCTATTTATCTTTCTAGGTTGAAAGTTTATGATAGTACATTTCATGATGTACCATTGGACCTTTTTTACATAAGTTAATAATGTATCAGAATAAAACAGTAAAGGATAGTAGAGACACGAAAAGAAAAATAAATAAAGGAAGAAAGAACAAAGAGAATATTAGTAAATAGAGTCTCTACATATAACTAAACACATGTTGAATGAATAGATGTAATATATCCCCTCCCCCAACACACCATTATTTAGATGACGACATACTGAAAGACTTCTCAATAAAGACAACTTCTAGTCAATAGTTTATAGAGGAAGAGAGTGAGAGAGAGAAAATTATTTAATAAATAAAATTAACCTCCGATTAATGAAATGTCATAACATAACCAAAACGGTATATAGTTATACTTAGGAGGTGTCCATATGTGCACAAGGGGTAGGGCTTGGGGGGAGGGTGGAGGAAGGGACATGGTAGGGAGACTCAGTATAGTCACGTGGTCGGGGTTCGTAGGACATAGGACTTAGCTTGGACCTGACCACTAAGCAAAGAATATACTATAATATGTATAAAGTTACGGTAAGAGGGTTTAGTAGGTTGGGAGAGGGAGAGGGTGTCTCAGTTTTTCTGACAAGATATGTAGAGACAGAGAAAACGACAGAGAGTATGTCCCAATAGTAATGGTAGAAAGATTTAAAGTATATATACGGAATCATATGACATAACCACAAAAAGAAAGACCTAATGAAGTAAGACATATTATCCGAAGTCAAAGTAGGTGGAGTAATCTTGACTAAGTTTTCATAAGAAAAATTACCGACATATACATGTAACACATATACATGGTGTCGAAAGAATAGGTGAGTAGACGACTACCTGTAGATCCAACGAAGGTGTAGAACCGATAATATTTGTCACGACGTTAGTTGTAACCCCATGTGCACAGACAAAGTTAAGACCAAAGGAGCAACACATATGGGTCGTCACCCTAACGACCCAGTATTCCGTCAAGATAAGCGTTAAAAAACTCCTTAGAAGTGTGACAAGAGGTATCACCGACATGATCTAACGGAAAGGTGGTTGTCACATTCTCACAAGGGAAAGCAGGTGTGGGAGAGGTCGTAAATAACGAACATCTGAAACTCTAGTGTCGGTAAGACCGTACCATAACATTGAGTAACACCAAAACTAAACATAAAGAGACTATTACTTACTACTACTCGTAGAAAAGTACACAAACAATCGGTAGACACACAGAAGAAACCTCTTTACAGAAAAATCAAGAAACCGGGTAAAAAAATAATCCAGTAAATAAAACTATGTGTACAAATAAAAGAAACGAACTACAACACGTCTCTTCCTTTTCGTACTTGTAGTAAAGTACATAAGGAACACGAATGACATAATTAACGAATAAATAAAGTATTTATTGAGATTCCATATACGAAATTGTCTCAGGTGTTATCCGTACCAGACTGTTGAGTGTATGTGTGCATAAGTTTGTGTTTGTAAAAGTTCAATCGATATTTATATAAGTATGATAAAAACTCTCTGAAATTTAATAGAATTGGTTAAGAAGTAATATTAATTATAGTTTACCTAGGATTGTTAGTGTACCATAATGTATCTTACATTTCATGATAGGGTGCGTAATTATTTAGACTAAAAGTACTTTAAGACCTTTAACACAAGTGTGCACATTTACACACATGTACTTAATATCCACTCCGTTGGCCCCGTAGTACTCTATTTTCCCATATCTCGTGTCGACTATTTGATTAAGTGGAGAGGTCTAAAGGTCAAGTGTCATTAAATAAAAATTTATGAGACTCAAATCAAAAATTAGAAACTAAGAATCTCTGATGTTTTATCATCTTTGTTTTAACTTTAGTGACCTTTAGAGTGAACATGGATGGAGATTTTTTATACACATAAAATTCAAAGGATGTGTATTAAGATTCCCTTATTTTTCTCGAAGTCTATTGTATATTTACATGTCGAAAATTAACCTTTATTGGATTCATAGATTATAGATCGTCTGTAAATAACTGAAACCGATGGGTTTAAGATAAAAACAAGAGAGTATCGTGAGAATAAAGAACACACTTTGGAATCTCCACAACTATTTAGTCCCTGAGTGAGTTAGTCACTTTTGACTCTTTAGAATCTGAAAAGTAGTGGTTCCACGTAGTTTGTTCTCGTGCACTTGTCTCAAATTTTTTAATCAGGAAAGAGTTTCGTAAAATTTGAGTGAAACCAACAAATGTCAGTAAAGAAATTTACTACTCCTCATAATTAAATGACTTTTACACTATACTCAGAACGTGAAGATCCTCTTACCGTGACGTTATGTTAATCATTCATGTTGTGTCGAAAATCCTAACATTCTTTCGTTTCCTCCCTGAAGGGACCACCATGTCACCTATTCTTAGGAGGACGGTGAAGTCTCCTGTACCCATACTAGAGACCAAGTCCTTCTAAGGCGGATACACGGTTTGATGTCTCAGACGTCAGATCTCAAGTTCTCGACGCTGATGACTCGGGTGTGTGATGTTGATGACTTCGAGAACACGGATGTCGGACACGAGACGTTCTCTTCAAAGTTGTTACTTTTCGGGTACGTGGCGTTGTTTTTCATCCGGAGTGAACGACGTTGATCTCTTTCAGGTGCGTGTCGTTGTTTCTGGGTCACGTTAGTTTTTCTGTAATTAATTATTTAATCTTTTTTTACCTAGATTATCTCTCGGACGAATTTTTTTTTTATTTTTGTTCGTTCGTTCGTTTCCTTTCTAAGAGACTTTCAGTTTTTCCAAAAGAAGAAGAAGAAGAAGAAGAAGAAGAAAAAAAAAAAAATTCTCTTTCCTGTTAATTGACCTTTGGTCCCGTTACAAAACACTCGTTATTCACTTGGATTTTCATTCCTTTGAAGTTACTAATCCTCGATACATCCTTCCTTTCAATACTGGTTGGATCTATCGCATAAGTTTTCGTCTCTGTAATGAAACGGTTGTTTCCAGGTAGATCAGGTCTGATATCAAAAAGGTTATCAGTACATACCTACACTTTCAACCTGACACTTCTTTCGACTCGCGGTTTCTTACATATGAAAACTTGACACCACAACCTCTTCTGAGAATTCTCATGGAACCTGACGTTTATCTAGGTTGGTCAGGTAGGATTTCTTCTAATCAGGACTCACAAGTAACCATCCTGACTACGACTCCGACTTTTGAGGTTATGAAACCGACGGAGTACGCCCCTCAAGTGAGTAACCTTTTCTGGGACTACGACCCTCCCTAACCTCCGTCCTCCTCTTCCCCTGTTGTCTCTTACTCTACCGACCTACCGTAGTGGCTGAGTTACCTGTACTCAAACCCACTTGAGGCCCTCAACCACTACCTGTCCCCACGACACTGAGTACCCCAGCGTTTCTCAACCTGTGTTGACTCGTTGACTTGACTTGACTTGACTGACTTCGTACCACTGACACAGTGATATCAGGGTGATGTACTATCGTGAGAGTATAATCTGTGTATAAGGATCTCATAAGTTATTATTTGGGTCGTAGGTTCGTCTTTGTATACATTTAGAAGGGACTTCTTTTCGTAAGTGTTACATCCGGGAACTATAAAGATGTTCAAGTCCTTTTAAACTTGATAACTAATTTTTTTTCTTTTTTTTTTCTTTTTTCGTTTGTGTCTCCTTTCAATGGTGTTTCCCCTATAATTTAATTATCGTTTTTTATAAAATATAAAACCATTATGAGTCTATATCAGGAATTTTACCCGAAGGGACTATCGAGTTAACCGTTTCTTAGACGGACGTTACGTGCTCTGGGATCTAACTAAGGACCCAGTCCTTCTCGGTGACCTTTTTCCTATCCAATGGTTGAGGTCATAAAGACCGAAAGGGAACACCAAGTCGACCATTTCTTAGGAGGACCTTACGTTCTCTAGACCCAAGCTAGGGACCCAAACCCTCTAGGGAACCTCTTCCCTTTCCGATGGGTTAGGTCATAAAACAGTTCTCTTAAGGTACCTGACATATCAGGTCCCCCAACATTTCTCAGCTATACTAACTCGCTGAAAGTGAAGTCAGGAATTTTACTACTATATCCGTTATAAAATTCTTTATTTATCTTTTTTTAAAGTCATCACTCTTAGACAGTTTTTACTAGTCCATATAAATTTTTTTTATCCTGAATTTGTTTACATTTGATTTAGTACCTATATTTTAAGAGTTTTCAAATTTGTCATCTAGGTTACATCGACTTTTCTTATAATCGTTTGACCTTCTGTCTCAACTTGTATACTATGTCCATATGGTCTTCTGGTGTCAATCTGTTTAAAAGACAGTTCGGTACAACCCGAATGTCTGAACAACGACCACAACAAGAAGTCAGTGATTCAGTACATACTAAGAAACGCTGGGACACTTGATGTCGTGTGGTCCGAAGAGACAGGTGGTGATAGAAGGTCTCACACGAGTTTGAGTGAAGGTAACTCAGTCACTATGGTTGGTTGGTAGAGTAAGACAGTGGAGGAAGAGGAGAACTGGAGTTAGAAAGGGTCGTAGTCCAGAAAAAGTCAGTCAAGAAGAGTAGTCCACCGGTTTCATAACCTCGAAGTCGATATCATAGTCAGGAAGGTTACTTATGAGTCCCAACTAAAGGAAATTCTAACTGACTAAAAGATAAACGTTAAAAAATTCCTTAGAGGTGTGACAAAAGGTATCACCGACATCATCAAACGTAAGGGTGGTTGTCACATCCTCCCAAGGGAAAAGAGGTGTGGGAGAGGTCGTAAATAACGAACGTCTAAAAACCTAGCGTCGGTAAGACTGACCACACTTCACCATGGAGTAACACCAAAACTAAACGTAAAGAGATTATTACTCACTACAACTCGTAGAAAAGTACACAAACAATCGGTAGGCATACAGAAGAAACCTCTTTACAGATGAATCAAGAAACCGGGTAAAAACCTAACCCAGCAAATAAAAAGACCTTAACTCGACGTCTTCAACGAACATATAAAAACTCTAATCAACAAACAGCCAACAAAGTCAACGATAATAAAACCTCGGTTAATATGTCTCACTTCATTCGGTCTTTCTTTTTGTGGTTATGTCATATGATTGTGTATATATACCTTAAATCCTTCTACCGTTACAACGAAAATAAAGGTCTTAAGACCCTCCACCTAGTATCTCCTAGGACGACACTAAATACAGACTCTCACAAAACGGATACAAGAGGAGATCCTCAAAATATCAAAGACTAGAATGTAAATCTAGAAATTAGGTAAAACTCAAATAAAAACACA